>CM062652.1:23608513-24208513 GCA_031772095.1 Zeugodacus tau
ATGATGTAAATCAACCAAACGTACAGTACCTGCATCATTCACTACGAGGACTGGGAGTAAACATACCAATGGTACAGATACCATATGATCCGCAAAGAAACCTTGTATCGGGGATTGTTGACATCCCTGATAAAATGATAATACCGATTCCTCCCATAAAAAAGGAACCGGAATTCAAAGATTCATCAACAGTGATGAGTACCAGTGTTAACAGAAACCTATCTATTAAACAGGAACCAGTCGACGAATTGGACACAACCTTTCCTTTTAGGGAACACGTCATCATTAAGCAGGAGTCTACAGATCAGGAAAACATATCTCCCAATTTCTCAAATGGCGATGACGATTATGTAAGTTCAGTAATGGAGACATCTAATTTAGAAATTGGTCCACATGGCACTTGCATTCCTAAAAGGAATTTAGAGTCGATAAATTGGATGGAACCGTCAATTGCCACGCGGAAACTCTTGTCTTTGGTATTTGATAACCAAACTCTTGCGACGCACACGCTTAGTGGCAAACCCTCGCCTGCTTTTCGGGATCGTCCATTAAAGGCGCAACTAGATCCTCTGAAAGTGGCAGATATAATATATTTTGTGCAGCAGAGGGTAAATTGTTCGGAAAAAGTAATTCGACTAGCAATCACGTCGAAATGCGCGGATACCGCAAAAATCGTTCGAAGAAATTTATCCAAAACTAAATAAAATCAATTGTTGTAATTGTATTGTATTTTGTGAAACGTATATTTAAATTTATTTGTATAGATTAATAAAAGTTTTAAAATGTAATGTAAATAAAATTATGCATGTTTTTATTTTGCTTCAGAGTTGGTAGGGTTAAGTATATATGTATGTGGCTTTGCATTTGCTTTACATTACAAAAAATACAAAGCAGGTTTTAAGTATATCTCTGGAAAAGGCTTTTGGTTTCTGCAGAAATCTATTCAGTACATTCGAACTTGACCTATAGCATCCGCTTCTTTGAGTATCCCCAAGGACTTATTCATTCATCATTTATGTAGTTCTTGCTACACAATAGAGAACTAGCCAGTAAAAACTGATCTCTTAAGTTAAGAGATTAACAATCAGCTGCTTTTAAAACCTATTACGATTAGCTTTTAGCATCTATAAAAAAATTTTACTCTCAATCTATAAAAATGGTGACGGAAGGTCGTATCCATTAATCCCCCAAAGCCCCAGTAACACGAACGCTCCGACAACATTTCAAGCTGTCTTCGGAATTTAATCGTGTAATTGTGGGCTTACATTCAATTCAATTCAATTTTGAGATTATTATTGGGCCTATGTCTTATATTTCGCAAGTAATTACTTTAAATATGGGTGAAAGAGTAAATAGTAGAGGGCATTGCGCACGACGGCGCCAGTTGGGGATTTCAAACTTCGACAGGCCTACATCCACTTGATCCTTCTGCTGGAGTATTTTCTTCCATTCGGATGATATGTCCAAGTCGCTGTATTTTTATGCGCCTCCTCCTCCTCCGATTGATTTCTTGACTGACGTCGGTGTTGGTGTTTATGCAGGAACCTAGGTAGACGAAATCATTTACTACCTCGAAGTTATAACTGCCAACAGTGTCATGGTCTACTAAACGCTGAGATCCTTTGCATGATGACAGAAGGTACTTCGTTTTGCCCTCGTTTACTATTAGACCAATTTCCTTTGCTTCTTTTTCCAGGCAAGAAAATGGATGCTGCCGACAATGTCGATATCGTTGGCATAGGCTAATAACTAGTGGCTCTTGAGGTAGATAGTGCCAATACGGTTAAGATCTACTGCGCGAATTATCTTCTCCAGCATTTGGTTAAAGAAACCGCTCGATCGCCTTGTCTGAAACCGCGTTAAGTATCGAACAGTTCAGAGAACTCCTTTCCTATATTGTTTACGCTCTTACAGCTTTTACGGTGCTCACACTTTCAACGATGTGGGATTGTAACTGTGAAGGACAGTGCGTTAATAAATTTATTACATATATAGTAAGCGTTTAATTTATTAGTAGTGCGATTGTAGCGATAAAATGTTTGAATGAAATTTGGCATGCCGAAGAGGCGTCAATTATCCTATACATATTATCTATAGTTCCGAAGAAATAATTTGTCTCACTACCCTTTCCTACAGGGTAGCCTTACCTACATTATTGTTTTGATTGCGTGTGGACACTTTTGGTTGTCGCCCTAGTTTTATTGGTTCAAAGTAATATTGAGCTCATGAATTTAAATTGGATATAACTGATTTTGATTATTATTTTGTGGCAGTTTCCATGGCTTGATTGTTTTTTTTGGTGCTGTGACATATGCTAACGTTGAATTGAGGGAAGAACATTTATTTTATTAAAAAAATTTCATTTATAATATTTATGAATATTCACAAATATCATTTGAGGTAAACGGAATTCTTATTTGGATAGTAGGGAACCGACCAAACAACTAGTATAACTTCACTAGACTGACATAATTTATATATAACATATCTTTAACGGCAGTATAAAATATACAAAGGAAATTTTAAAAAGTAAGGTTAAAAATATTTCACATATTAAACGCGACTATTTCAAAATTTTAAACAAAAAAAATTACGAAAACTCATTTCATTTTTATTTAACGAGCATTTAATTTTATGTAGAAAAGGTCTAGCTAAACAACAAATATGCCAAACAAAAAATAAGAACACACTTTCCCCCTTACCGAGTGCGCTGGTAGTGTTTACTGTGGCATTTGATTGGCGAATTTTGCTGAATACCTCATTTGGGGAACGCTTTACAGTGCAGCAGGCTTGAAAGTAAATGCTTTGAAAAGCACTTTGAATGGCCTTAAATTCATCATTTTGAGAATATGGCTTCACTTGAATTTCCCATTCATGCACAGGAACACGCACATACACATTCAATTGAGTAGAAGCTGCCCACTTGCGCTGCTCCAAAGTTCAATGGAGCACTTCAAATCAATTTGTGAGTCCCACTGCAGGGACTGGACTATTACGAATGCGTAGCCATTTATGTGGATAAAATAAGACAGATTTGGGCTGTGCAGACAAACACTCACATAAGCTGAACAAAGAAAAGGACATAAACGCAGAATAGGTGGGAGAAAAAGCATAAAGTACTGCGATGCCGAGAGCTCAATAGCTCAGGTCGTTGGAAAAATGGCAAGTCGCGTAAGGCAAGTTCAAAATTGCGCTGGTAGTAGCACCGCTTTTGTTGAAAGACTGATGACATTTTGCCGGTGAAATTTCAGAGCTTTATTGGCATATTTCATGTTTACACGCGTATCAAACCGCTGTATGTGTGACTGTGTAGAGCCCCTAGGTGGTCAACTAATGGCTACTATTGCATAATGCATGAAATTCAATTTGCATTGCAAAGCTGTGGCAACGTGTTCAGGCGGAAGATCGTTTCACACTGCCTCATTGCATATACATATGTTTGTGTTTTGGTTGTTTATTTATCAAGCATACATACTGACTTGGCGTATACGCAACCTCACTTTCTCTCTCACTGCTGTTCGTTTCATTGCATGTCACGTATACGCCGTGTACACCGGTGTGTAGTGAATTATGCAAATGTTGCATGCATACATAAGGAGTTCCATATATGTACGCTCTCGAAATCGAAAATATTGAAGGTTATACATTTGCGCTGAGTGCTGAGTGTTTTGATCTGATTTGCTTTATACTCGTATGCATATACAAAGGCATTAAGTGCTATTTACGCATAAATGGCCAACTGTGTATATTTTAATTACGGAGTTACTTCTTACAATGTTTAAAAATGGATAAAGGAAATAAAGTCGTTTAAAAATTACAAGTTTACCGATAAAAATAGTTGCTTGTGGTCAGTTGTTAAACGCCTTTGATCCGTCGCCGTCTTCGGTTTATTGTATGAAGCATCAAACTGGCATTCATCCACTTCAATGAACCACAGTTCGTTGTAGTCACGCCAAGCTCAGCCGAGCCGAAAAGAGGTGAACTGAACTGAGCTGAAATGAACGGAGCAACGTGCAAACACATGTAGGTGTCTCATGCAGTCACTTACAGGGGTTAAGATGAACTCAGTTGCATTTGGGTACTTATGGTCTTAATTGCATATGTACATATATGTACATATGTGCGTTTGTATGTGTGAATGTGCTTTTGCTTCCATTTTATTGCTGCTATTTTGTGCCTGTTATTGCTTTCACTAGACAGCACAGCAAGGCAAGGCGAAGCTGCATTGCACCTCATTCTATGTGCTTGCCGACGCCGCTTCATTTGCTACCAAAATCAACCGCTTCTTTGTCCACGGCGCTTTTAACCACGTGTCTGCATGGGTGTTTGTGTTTGTAGTCACTTCGGTGTTTCGTCACAAGCAGTATGCAGCCTTTCGAAAAATGAATCGAATTTTCCACTCAATGAGGTGTAAAATATAACCAAACACTGAAGAAAATACTGCAGATCTTACTTACATAATGTACATACATATGTATGTATGTATATGATATACACATGTATCATTGAGACGAGTGTGTATATTTGTGAGGTCAACATAGTGTCATAGGTGGACCGTTGTCCTCCTAAGGATGGCTTCTTACCGTTATCGAACTCTTCGTTTAATTAAAACAGTTTATTTAAATATGAATATAAAAGTTAACTTTAATTAGATAGACAAAAATAATACAGTATACTCTCGAAAAGTAAATTCTCAGAAAGTAAATAATCGCGGAAAAGTTAATCACCTTTAAGATTACACATGCACCTCGAAAAAGTAAATTTTTTAATTTACTTTTCAGGGAGTGTGATCAAAAATTCGAAACGAAGCAAGCATCGTTTTTTACGATGTTGCAAAACCACTTACTCTCTTGTTTATCGCGTCTTTTTAGTAAATAAACTCTCCTATTGATCCACTGGTTTAAAAATGAAAACGATGCAAATCAGGTGTCAGACTTTTTGAATTGTCGTACAAAAATGGTCAGAAAATATATTGCAAAAGAAAAAAAAACAAAAGAATATTCAAGATTTTTTCTCTTCATAGTAAATACATATGTATGTATGTATGTAAATGTAAATATGTTTTTCATGTAAATCCATATGTTTTATTGAAGCAAATAAATGAATGAATTTTTTAAGTTTAAAAATGCATTTAATATTATAAAAACAGATAATTTATCTATATATTTGGAAAAGTAAATTGTTCGAAAAAGTAAATTACCCAAAATACCAATCGATTTACTTTTCGAGAGTATACTGTAGCTTACAAAAGACAACTGAACTTATTGAAAACGCGGCGAGATCATGTACTCTGTAGAACTTTTTAGTACCAGTATTCTCGCTCACTTCACGCAGGGCAGTATTTTTGGTATTCAGCAACCCTGCTTTCAGAGTAGCTTTCGTGTGGCGTGACAATAGTTTTATTTAGTAGTTATTTATTTATTTATAGTATGTGTATTTCATCACTTAAAGGACGCTGAAGTAGTTATTCACTCTCCTCCTTTCAATTATATTAATATTTTTTTTGGAAATATTTAGAAATATGAAATTTTTTCTGTGCTTATCGAATTGGCAATAAATCGTTCACATGAGAAAGTTTCATAAGAGCAAATATTTATCCGACCGAAAAATAAGAACCAAGCTATGAACCCTCCAAATCACCTTCAGCAAGAAATATCGCTATTTTAATGCTCCATACTCTACTTAGTTCTCTATTTGGAAGTCTTCAAAAATTGTTGCTACTCCCAATGCATATCAGACACATTGCTTATGACTGGCTAAGTTTTCCCATTGGTTCTACCTGGCAGTAGAAAGGATGGATGCTTAATCTTAATCAGTAGGGCTGAGCCATCAGTTGGATTATTTTATTCCACAGTAACTTCCCACTGAAATATAAGCAATCAAACAATGGTCACCTAATATACCCTAACTTCTCTTTAATGTTTTTTTATCAAATTTATTTTGGGAATGTTAATAGTTGTTAATATGTTAATGTTAGAAAAGTTTGTAATTAAAATTATTTTATCTATTCATTGTCATATTATTCAATTTCAAAGAAATTCTGGTGTTTTTCACTGAAATTACAATTAAAACCTAAAAATCAGCTATTAAAAATAAAAACCAAATCAAAACGCAAACTTTAAAGCAATTGAAGCTGCTTAAACAATAGAAAAAGGCGTTAGACAGACTTGAAAGAAGGAGCAAAGTTCTTCAACCGAAAATAACGCTCTAAATGAAGTGAGAAACAAAAATAGGGTGTCTTTCAAAGCAAACTTAAGGTCAGCCAAGTCACAAAAAACGGTGAACAGTACGCTAGAAGGAGAACAAAACAGTAAAAAATAAAATATTTGATCTTAAACCCATTGAAAAAATGGCATGTCATAATTAAAGACAGTTAAAGTGCGGCAGTGTCGAGTCGTGTGGTGAATGAGTTCAAATTGGCAAAAGGAATTTACCTTCTCCTTTAATAAAGTAACTAATTTGTAAATTTGGCAGTGAACGAATGCGAAAAGCAGGCAAATAATTGAACTAATTAACATCGAAATAGCAAACAGCAGAAAGCGTGAACTAGAGAGATGATGATAATGAAGATGAGAAGAGTGTTGACGGCATGCTTTGGACAATGATTGGACATTTTCAAACAAATTAATCGTTAACACATAGTTCAGTGGATAGCCATCGGTAGACAACTCAGTAAAAATTACTGTGTTGAGCAGAGTGAAAAGTGGACTAACATTTTGGTTATAAGTAATCTCAATAAAAGGAAATGTCTGAAAGAAAAGTTTTCAAATAGGTCAGAGAGCAGGCTCGTTTATCTTTGGCTCCAAAATTTTGTGCTACAAGTGTTATTGCAACAGTTCAGATTTATTTAGCAGTAATGAAACATCAAACAAATTACCAACCATCGGTGCCAAGCATCATTCAATGCTGCTGTAATATGTTTTCGAGAACAAAAGGCCTCGTGACCTCCAACGTACACGTCACAAGAAACTTTCGCTTTCATTACGACAAATACGAACAAATTTGTTTTAGTGCGCTCTTCCTAGCAAACAAATATGAATGGACAATTTTTCTAATGTTGACGACAATTTGTTGACAAAATGTTTGGCAACTTTCCATGGCTGCACGTGCCAAATAGCTGACGGTATCACCCACTGGCCAGAGCTGTTGACTAACTTTCGTTGGATGCATTTTTCTTTGATAATTACTTTTCCGCCAATTTGCAAGCAATTGCAGTTGAAGGATATACAAAGTGCGCATTAGCAAAGATTTTGCTTAAAACTTATGATATTCGGCATTAACTGGGAAGGTGATGAGAAAGTAATTTTTAATTTTGTTAATCTGGTATCTAAATATCGGCCAGAAAGTTTAATATTATTAAAAAAAAGACAATGTACAAGCATATACACAATAGTGGAATTAACTAGTTGGAAAATTGTATGAATCCAAAGACGACCAGTCAACTGATGATTGAATTGATATGTTAAGCATCAGAGCTCACTTTGAGCTCTTGGGTAGATTATTTTCAACTCAAAATTTTACGATATAACCTAGTATGATTCGGCTGAGTTTAATTTCTGTGAGTAAACTAATATATTGTCTACATGGATATGAAGATATGGATGTGCGTCTATTGGCTATATATATATATATATATATCTAAGATTGGCCAAATACGTCCTCTGTTGCCACTAGGAGACTCCAGGCGGCTTCAATGGCATCCGTTATTGTGTTTGAATAAAGTGCTTTCAAACGCATAAAAATGCTTCAAGTGTGTCGGAATTTCCATTAAAATCGATATAAAAGGATAATATTTGAAGTTGATATGGTATATTGTCATTTTATTATACAATATGGAAAATAATCTGATATCAAATAACAATTATTTAAATGATCCCTTAGAAGGCTGTATTCCCTTTCTTTCCTTATAGGGATTTTCTCCAAACCAACGAAACCGATCCGAAATTTTATTCAACTAGGTATTTTGAACTTGACAGAATTCCACAAAAAAGGAATATAAGGGGCCATCCATAAATTACGTCACACGTTGAAGGAGGGGAGGGTATCACTCAGAAGTGACATTGTGTGACAAGGGGCAGGGGGGGTTAAAAGCTTTGTGACATCACATTTCAAAATTTAGGGCAATATCGTTTCCCGCTCTGCTGCGCTCTGTGCTAGACGACTGACTGCTCTGTACCACGCCGATCACTTACTGACTTAGATCTAGAAAAACGAAACTTCGAAGGTGCGGGCAATGTGTTGGCTGAGATTTGGAGCAAGCTAGTCATTGATAATTTTCCAGTCGTTGCTGAATATGTTGCACCAACTGTTACTGGACTGGATATTGAACAGGCTATGATGTTGAAAAATAATGTTACTTGGTATGCTAAACATGTACGTGAGTCACAATATTTTACACACTTACTACAGATATTATTAAATCTCCAAGCATCATCCCATCTAAACAAGTTCCATATGATAGTTATTGCCCCAGTGTCGAGTCATACTTATTTAAAAGATCGTGTAGCATATGTGGCCTATATTTTTCTTCATATAAAGCCACCAATCAACACAAACAATCACATAAAAAACAAGAGCTGTTACCTATCGCGAAAATTCGTCCTCAAAGAATTGCGGCTAGACGTGCCCGAGAGATTCTCTGTTTAATGAATGATGACGATGCTTTATGGATGGAAGAAGAAGATGTTGATGCGAAAGATGCTCCTGACATCCAAATTCAGAACGAAAATTAAGTGCCTGATTTACCAATGATAAATGATATAAAGGAGTGGGTCAAAAGTCCATGGACATGATTAAGTTTTGTGTGTTTTAATTAGCATAATTAAGTATCTATTATATCTTTACTAGTCATTCGTTGTCTCTGTACTTTAATATTTAACTAAATGTATATATATATATAAGAATCAATAGAATAGAATGTTTTTTTTATTTTATGATAAATTCATAAAATTGGAAAATGGGTGACGTCACGTCAGGGGGGTGGTCAGTTCAAAATGTGACAACTTGTGAAAAGGAGGGGGGAGGGGTTAAAAAGTCCTTAAATTCGTGTGACGTAATTTATGGATAGCCCCTTAATCAATTCTTCTAAACAGATAGTATATAGTATATACAGAACAATTGGAAGAATTGCACTTCAAACTAGTCTTGCGCGTCTGCAAGAACACTATTGAAAATTCAAATAACATTTTTTGCTGCTATCTTTTCATTAAATTCTTTGTGTTCATTTATATGTTTTACCAATTTTTTTTTTGTTGTAAAATCGCCATACGCCTTTTAATACTTTTGTGGACAAAATAAATGGCTTAAGGCACAATAGAGTTGCTCAGTCATCCGCTTGATGCGAAAATTACGAACGAAAGTCAGAAAGAAAGCGAAATAGGGGCGCAGCGGAAAAACTAGAAAAAGCACAATAAATAGGAAAAAATTAAATTGTGTTAGAAATAAAACAAGAAATTGGCAAAATGCCGGAAATACAATGAATTATCCCGACTGTATTAATAGGGCTAGAAAATGAAAGCAAAAAATACAACAACACTAACAATACGAATGGCGCAAAAATCATGACGGCCACAAATAAAGTGCAGCTTTGTTTTGTTATTGTAAATGTATATAAAATAATTTTTATTTTCATTTTCAAAAATTTCTAATTTTTTTCTTTTACTATTTTTTCGTTATTTTGTAATTGTACTTGTGTACACTTTGTTGCACAGGCAACGATGCCATCCTGTTTTGTTGTTATTCATATGTAATTATATACCTGCCCTTGAGGACCAGCAGCGGAAGATTACCGGTTGAATTTTTTGCTTTGTTTGAATGCTATTTTATTTTTAACAACATATAAATGCACATATTTATCAATGTATGTTTTATGCATGTTATGTAAATTTTTGTATGTAAATGGTCGCTAACCTTCTGTCAATTCACTAACTTCAAACCACTTTCACTGTGTGGTATTTGCGTTTGGTTCCTTTGTTTGTCGATATGTATGGAACCTTGTATAAACATTCTAACCTAGCATCGCTGGCCGAGCACACAGGAACTCAGTTGGCATCCAAAAGTCATTGTCATTGTCGCAAATTATGCAAATTTATCAACGTATTTTTCAATTTTCAATTTTAATAAAAACGTATGCTATATCATATCCCCAAGAACTTTTATATTTCTAAAATTGTTATTATTTTCATGCCATTTGATGATAATTCGAGGTTTTCCAATAATATTTGTTAATTCAGATTTACTGTCACTATTTATGAGAGGGTTCTGCATCCATCTGACTCAGACTAATTACCTTACGTAACTTATACGCTCTATCTTCGTTTCTTTGGAAAATTTATTATTTTCTCTTTTTTTAGAATACATATACTCCGAAATACATATTCAAATGATAAAAGCTATTTATGAATTTCCATTCCTCAAAGTTTAGGTGTTGGATTATATGGGATGGCATGTCGATTCATTGTAATCGATGGTTTATGAGACTTAAAATGTTAATTCCTACTTTAACACCGGTAATATGTTTAAAATTTCCAGAATATGAATCCATTTACAGTAGAGGCCCGCTAATCCGGATCAATTAAAACCGGCCCCTATCCGGATTATAAGGGAATCTGGATTACCAAAGACATATCAGAACTATGTATTAAGAAAAAATATTTATACATGTCTGCTTGTTTATTATAACAAATAATACACACGTTCCAAAAAAAAACTTAAAACAATCCATTGAAAATAAACGTTAGAAATTTGTATGTATTAAGCGGTGTAACATAAATTCTAAATTTAATAAAAAAATCGGTTAATTTTGTTTGGCGAACGCTTTTGTGTTTAGCCTCATTGCTCGCTGCCGTAACGTTATTCAACGTTATTTTCCTCTGACAGGTGCTGAAGCTTTTAATAGCGCGTTCATGTTTAGCTTTTGGTTCATTGTTTTCGACTTTCTCAACGGAGGAATCGTCGTCACTATGGAGGGGTAAATGGTCGTTATCTCCAATAAGCCATTCACTAATTTCAGATTGTGGCAGTTGGTGATTGTATAATAGAATGTATAATAATTCTCTGCAACAAAGCTCCGATTGCTGTTACCTCTTGTCCATTTTTCTTTGAGAACAGACAGAAAAACGCTATCATCTGGATCTTCGTCGGCATCGGAATTGTTTTCGGTATTCTCTATATCGTTATTCTTCTTCGTTATTTTTATTTTAAAACAGTGACAGTTATATGTCTTTCTCGTTGACATTAAGACCATTTATAAAATGTATCCCCCATTTCTGGGTAGTCTGGTTCCCGCAACACCTTCCTATTCTTTGAAACAGCGGCGCAATTTGCAAATAAGCTAAACAAAAACCAGCGCTGTAATATAACCGGTAAGTGTATAAAAAACGAGAACTTACTTCTTTACTTTTTCTTTTTTTTTCATGTCCGAATTTGTGGATGTCCAGATACCATATTTTTCAGCTAGTAGTTTTCCACTTACACCATTGCTCAGCTGCAATAAAATATGTTCTTTTTCCGCAAGAGTTAACGTTTCATATTCATACTTATTCGGGTATTCCCCGTTCTGCAAGTATGAAGCAAAGCGCACGCATAAGTGGCGAAATAAAGTGTGTGAGCGAATGTCAAACAAAGCATAAAAGCGAATGTAGTGAATAATAAACATGTGATCCTCATTAGAGAATACGGATAGAGAATGTCGGTCCGGTTTACAAGGGACTTAAAGAAATTTTGAATTATTTAACCCTGTCCGGATTACAGTAGAATCCGGATTAGGCCGTGTCCGAAAAAAATTGAATTTTCCGATATTGCGAATTGTTGTTTTTTCTCTCTCTGATTTACAGTTTTTTCACAAAAATTTTGTTTAAGTAATTTCTGTTATTATTGATTTTCTGGAATTAAATTTTGACTGTCACAGAATTGGTTCCTCTTAAAATCTTCCAATTATTAATTACTGTTCTTAATTAAAATTATATTCCATGAAACTCATTTGTATATCCAGTATATCTGTAATTTATGTTCTGCGAATTTTAATATAAACACAAAATCCGAATTACTGCTAAATTAGTCATGGTTCTGTATAAAACATATTTCTAGGAAGTATGTAAGCAATGATAACTGAAAGCCTCAATGACAGGCAAATATTGACTTGTATCTTTGTGTAGAAAAAAAGCCGACAGCAATTGCCATCCATTAATTATATCGTCTTTGTCAGATATGAGAAATAATAGTCGCCAAGTGCACACCCATACTTTGAGAGTGGGAATTCTTGCAACTGAAAGAGTGTGACATTGTAAAACGGAAAATAAACTACAACAACAGAAAACGAAGGTCGCGTAGCAAGAAAAAAGTTCACGTTTTTGGTTTCTTTTTTATTATTCGCCCTCAAACAGCTGCATCGTCTTCAGTTTCTGTAGAATTCGTCGTAAAATTCTGATTGTACTATTTGTGCTGATTTTCTGGAAAGGGAAATGTAAACGTACTGAAAAATTCCAAGTAAACATGGAAGTAATAAATGTGAAACGTGCATTTTTTGACACTGTCGTTTGAAGCTCGCCATGGCAGCAGCCGAAAGCCTGGCGACTGGCAACTGAACTTTCGCCTAAGCGTTCGTGTGTTGCATTGGAACGCAAAAATATGCCAAAAATCATAATAGAACAATTGATCAATTAATTACTTCGGAATTAGTATTATGAATTCCACTTGCTACGCCTGGAGACTTTATGCCTTTTTATTTGTTTTTCGGTTGATTTAGTTTTCAGCAGTTCTCGAAAGCAAAATATTAATTTTCGATATTAATTTTTTGATTTTTTTGTGTTAATTGGCTTTTAACTTTTTTGCACTTCCTCTCTCATATTTTCATTGACTTAAACACATAAACTGTAGCCGTAAAATATTATAAAGCATAATTTATATTATTGTTTAACAGTTTTATAACGTCTATCAACAGTTTGAAGTGCCACACCTGAACTTGGGTATTGTTAATATAAATTGCAATATTCTTCGATAATTCGTTTTTTTAGGTGGCTCCTGCAATTTACAGATATAAACACTTTACGACTGCTGTGGGGGCGAGTGTGTGGCTAGGAAAGTCACTGAACACTTGAATTATAATAAAAGTGCAGAAAAAATAATAAGTTTCTAAATGACGCGGCACGACTTTGGCGACAGTTTAACAGAAGATGAACACTGGCCATAATATTTGGTGGCCAGCTGTTGTTGATAGCACAAGCAAGACACGCAGGATTGACAAGGCGGTCAGGGAAGTCGCCGCTGCTGTTTATCATACGCCCAGTGGCCCGCGAAGTCATGCTCGACTGCTTTGGCTTATTCTACTAGTAACGCTTTGTTAAAGTCACCACCCCCTACAACTCATTTACTACTTACACAGTGGATACATAGCTACTTATCAAGTGAGGAAAGGATAAGTTTGAGTTCAACCGATCATTTTATACTCTCGCAATTTATTGATATAGATTCGGCATAATGTCGAATTTCACATATTAACCGATTTATAAGATATTAAGCCCATCGTATTTTTGAAAAACCTATAATTAAGTATATGAGAGCTAGGGGAAGTTATGGCCCGATTTTCACCATTTCTGGTACAAAGACACACTATTAGAAAAAAAAAATTTCCTCTGAATTAAATTAAGTTATCTGAGAGATTCACCGATATTTTCGGTGGAAAATTACTTACAGTATTTGTGTAAAGTTTTATTTCGCTATCTTCATTGGTTCCTAATGTATACCTTATAAAGTTAAGGAATCAGATGGAATTCAAAATTGAGTTATATGGGAAGTTGTCGTAGTTGTGAACCGATTTCATCCATTTTCCACACGTGTCATCAGGGTATCAAGAAAATATTGTACACCGAATTTCATTGAAATTGGCCGAGTAGTTACTGAAATATGGTTTTTGACCCATAAGTGGGCGATAGCAAGCCCATTTTCCATTTTGTAAAAAATCTAAGTGCAGCTTTCTTATGGTATTTCTTCTGTAAAATTGTGTGTTTCTGATGTTTTTCGTTAGTGAATTAACGCACTTTTAGTAATTTTCAACCTAACCTTTGTATGTGAGGTGGGCGTGGTTATTGTCCGATTTCAACTATGTTCATGGTGAATGGTGGGGTACGTAAGGGAACCGACTGCAGAAAGTTTGATTTATATAGCTTTATTGGTTTGCGAAATAGATACCAAACACAGATTTGGGGGCGTGGCCACGCCCAGTTCCTAAAAAAAAATACGTCCACATATGACTCTTGACTAGGGCGATCCTTTGTACCAAATTTTACTTTTATAACTTTATTTTTGGCTTATGACACTTCGTGTGTTTTCGTTTTAGGCCGATTTCGAAAGCAACCCTCTCACGGTCTCAAGGAATATGTGTACCAAGTTTCGTCAAGATATCTCAATTTTTACTCAAGTTATCAGTTGCACGGACGAACGGATGGACATTCGAATTTTGACTCATCTCGTCACCCTGATCATTTTGATACATATAACCCTATATCTAACTCGTTTAGTTTTGGGTGTTACAAACAACCATTATGTGAAGAGAACTCACTCACTATTAACCTTTTCTTGACTATTTATTTAAAGAAAAATATTTATAAATTAAGTTCTCTATATCCTTAGTTTATCTCAGTTCAGTTTGGTCACTGCGTTGCATACGCTAAGTAATGGTGAGTTTAACTAATAACAATTTTTTAAAAGCAATTATTATTATATGCGCCTGTTGCTGGTATTCAAATTTATTAAGGGATAGTTTTAATTAATTTCAATTGTAAGCATATGCTTTTACAAGGTGTAGGGATAATTATCTTTAAATTTATATACTATTGTTATTCTTAACACAATAAGTTCCATTGCAAGCACACTCCCCAACATTCAACACCAACACCGTGCGCTTTTTAAGCTTTCTAAAGAGTGAGCCTACAATAGTTAGTGCATATCCTTAGGCGCATTACGCGTGTAAAAAACTGGATTTCGGTTGCGCATTTAATTTCTTTCGGAATATAAATATTCTAATTGAAAGCTATGTAGAAGAAAATAGCTTTAGAAATGGAAAAATATACATACATATGTATTTATAAATATTTATATGGATTTCAGTCAGTTTCTTTGTTTATATTTTTTCCTTTGTTTTTTGAAAAGTGTTCTTTGTCACACAAGTATTTAAGTATACTTACAAAGTCGCCAAGAAATATTTGTATTTCCACGTGAAAATTATGAATACATGAACATTATAATTAGAAAAGCATTAGAAGCGAGCAATAAAAAAGGCAGAAAATGGAAATGTCTTAGAAGGTGCATATCTGCATATGTAATGTTTATATTTGTGTACCTATCATGTGTATCTGAATTATAATTTCTAAGAGCTCCTTGGCTTACAACCAGACGCATATATTTGGGTTTGAGCCGTGACAGGGGCAATAAGAAATCAAAGAGTAAGCGGAAGTAAACCATGTCATTGCCATACATTAAGTTATGTGCCAACGTCAGCGCAAGTGCAATGTATGCGTATCTTCAGAGATGAACTTTTGCTTACTGTTGCGTCGAAATACCTGTGATGCTGCTTGTCGACGTCCATTGCATTGGAAAGCGGGCGGTGATGACATTGCTCATTTGCATTTCGCTCTGAAAGATCTTAGTCAGCAGCAGCAGCGGGCGTTTGCCAGACAACGAGATCACCTGCAGTTGGTGTTGGTAGCCGGTAGTTGTTCACATGCCGTATAACTGTACTTCACACATAGATATATATATATACATACAAATCTATCTACATATGTGCTATCTGAGGACATAAAGAAACTAAAAGAAATAACGCAAGCAAATGCAAGTAATTTATGAAATAATAAGCAAAGTTTCTGGGAAATTTAATGGTAAATGGGATCTCTAAGTGACAATTGCATGAACAGTTCACTATGTGCACCCTGAAAAGTATAAATGCCAATATGTTTGTTTAACGGAATAATATGTTACACTATGCTACACAGTGCCATTTAATAAACATTAGTGTGAGAGGGGCTTTTATGTCAGTTCAGCAACTATGCAGCAAAGCCGCCTGGTGTGCGGGATTTAGTGAATTTTTATTTGGAATTTGCGAAGAGACAGTGATACTGCTGTTTTTGTTGGTTTTTTTGTTTTGGTATGATTTTCTAAGCTACCGCCACCGTCGTCGACAGGTATGCTGTGGCAGAGCCGGACAGTTACGTGCGCATAAAATGCAGCTCATAAATATGTATAAAATAGTTGTGTTGAGTTCGAACGCGGTGACTGGACAATAGAGTGGCAGAGCCAACACAGGAATTCTTTCGCTATGAGCGAATCTACGCGCTCATACATACAAATATATTAATTTTTGTTGTCACGCATAATTTGAGCTACTGGCTGGCAACACTCGAGTTTATTTATGGAATTTGCCTTACCTCAACAATGACTTAGGTATTTTCAACACTAACATGATGGCATTGGCGCTCAATATATTGTTGGCTGTTCAAACTACTCACCATTTAATTTTTGAGGAGGGGAATTCAACTCATAACACCTCATACCAACTTCTTTGCTTCATCATTTCGTAAAGGTTATGAGGTTCGTTGCCGCAATTTACTGTACATTCTGGCATACAAAGCGACGCCTAATATGTGTGGGCTCAACTTAAGTACTCCAACCATAATTGAAGAGTTCTCTACCACCTTCGAACACAGCATAAAAGCAACCAAGCCCACTACACGTAGGAATATGCTTATTATTATTTACTATTCGTCTTCGTGAGTGTTCGGCTAAAGTGACGTCGCCGACAGCAAAAGCCAAAGAATAATTTATAACTCAACTGCTCTTCTCACTTACCACTGATAGCATTTTCTCGACTTTCTATATTTCCCAGAATGATGCGTAACATCTAATTCGGTTTCACATTTCACTATGTTATCAAGGGTTTATTGTTGTCCCAAAGAACACTACAGATTTTATTGGCGTTCCGCTGAATGTAAGCTAATGCCCGTCGAAACTTGCTAGTCCCCTTGAGTGATTAATTCTTACGTGCTTGTCGCTACAACAACATAATTTTCTGCTATTATCTTCATATTCTTTATTGATATGTGACTGTAAGGCAATCTGAAAGAAGGTAAAATCTTGAATAATAGTTGTCAGTTTGATAGCATCCATTTGGTGGAGAGGTGTCTTAGGGATTGCCACATAAAGTCAATTAACTTTTATAAATAGAAAAATAAATTTTTTTTTTATATTTTCAGGGGTCAAATTTCATTAGGAAAATATTTTTGAAATGAAATTCTGAAAACTTTGAAGAAAATAATAATAAACAAGTAAGGAAGGGCTAAGTTCGGGTGTAACCGAACATTTTATACTCTCGCAATTTATTGATGTAATTTTATAAAGATAATTCAATAGAATAACGAAAATCATCATAAATAGTATATGGGGACTGAGGTAATTCCTAAACCGATTTCACTCGTTTTCAACACCAAGATACAATGTATTTAAGACTATACGCTCACTTAATTTAATATTACTTATAATTAGGTATATGGGATCTGGGGGAAGTTATGACCCGATTTTTACCATTTCAGGTACAGAGAGAAACTGTTATAAGAAAAAAATTCAGAGGGAATGAATTACATTAAAAAATCTGAGGGATTTACCTAAGTATATTTTCGGTGAAAAATTACCCTTTGGCACTGAGTTCTTCATGTTCGATATCAGGGTCCTTGAAAAGTCATGGTCCGATTTCGACAATTTTTGCTCAAATACAGTATTTGTGTAAAGTTTTACATATTCCGCTATCTTCATTAGTTTCTAATGTATATACATATGTATTATAAAGTGAACCAATCAAATGGAATTCAAAAATGAGGAAGTAGGCGTGGTTGTGAACCGATTTCGCCCATATTCCACCCGTGTCATCAGGGTGTCAAGAAAGTGTTATATACCGAATTTCATTGAAATCGGTCGAAAAGTTCTTGAGATATGGTTTTTGACCCATAAGTGGGCGATGGCAAGCCCATTTTCCATTTTGTAAAAAAATCTCATTACAGCTTCCTTCTACCATTTCTTATGTGAAATTTGGTGTTTCTGACGTTTTTCGTTAGTGAGTTAACTCACTTTTAGTAATTTTCAACCCAACCTTTGTATGGGAGGTGGGCGTGGTTATTATCCGATTTCTTTCATTTTTGGACTGTATAAGGAAATGGCTAAAATAAAGTTTGGTTTATATAGCTTTATTGGTTTGCGAGTTATATACAAAAAACCTATTTTGGGGCGGGGTCACGCCCACTTTTCAAAAACAATTACATCCAAATGTACCCCTCCCTAATGGGATCCTTCATTTTTTGCCGATTTTTGCCCATTTTCGAAAGCAACCTCCTCAGGATGCCAAGGAGCATGTGTTTCAAGTTTCATTAAGATATCTTAATTTTTACTCAAGTTATCGCTTGCACGGACAGACGGACGGAGAGACATCCGGATTTCAAATCCACTCGTCATTTATATATATATAACCCCATATCTAACTCTTATATTTCTTGGTGTCACTAACAACCGTTAGGTGAACAAAACTATAATACTCTGTGCAACAGGTTACGAGAATGCGAATAGAGTTGCAGCGTGTGAAAATATTTTGTTGAATTTAATACCCTGGAAATGCAATATATGTACTCGTATAAGAAGTTTAATTTATTTAAATATAATGGCAATATAGTGTAGAGATTATAAAGATAAACATTTAGAGTATATTTTTCTATATAATTTATTTGATTTTGATTTTATTAGCTACAATAAGTAAACTTTTTAATATTTGGATGCAAATGTGTCTATAAAAAAATAATTTGCACAATAGCCGTGTTAATTCACTGAGTATCTGATGTATTCATGCTGAAACCTAATTGTTGTTCGAAAATATTGTCTTGTAAAATTCTTCCAGGAAAGTGAAGCATATATAATTTATATTGCCAACTAATAGTAACTGTTAGTACTTAATCAACGCATTTCAACGCAATATTAATTTGGGTGAATGTGTTTACTATGAATGTATGTATGAATGTACATTTGTAAGTACATGTGTACTAAATACGACCTAAAGTGTTACATAACATATATATGAGTACATGAGATCTGTCAATTCGTCGCAGCCTTGACCAAACCATGTTGTTGGCAATAATGACACTTGTGTGTTTGTGAATATGATTTTTTATTCGAATTTGAATTCATTTGACATATTATTTAATTAAAATGCAATTTTCGTACCATATTAATTCGATTTCAGATTTACATTTAAATTATTTCGAAAAGAAATTGCATAAAAAGCATATTGTTCTTCAGCTATTGTGCTGTACTTCGTTATTATGTACTTCACACACATACACAGTACCACGGAGATATATAATCAGTATCGGTGAAGTCATACAGTTTTCGCCTGCACTTTTACGCACACACATATCAAAACATATTTGTTATTTTCTGAAAAGTAAGCCGCATGTCTTTCAAAAGTTACACATTGTAATACTTTAATGCGTTCGTTTCATATGCCACCACCTACACCTACATCTGAACTTTTTCTCACTTATTACAGATTTTTCATTTAATTACCTTTTGTGCTTGAAGCACTTTATGCGCTTATTTATTATTATTTATGTTCAATTGTGCGTGCAAGCAAAATTTCCCATAATTGTATAATATGCATTCTTTGTATGCAGCATGTGTGGCAATTAAAGCTCTCTGCTGGCTCAATTAGGTTCCAACGTGAACTGTATGTTAAAAACAACATTTACTGCACGCTTCAACCCTCTCTCTCTCTCTGTCTTTCTCTCTCTCTACTCGCATAATATTATTACTATTAAATTCTTTGTGGCATTCCATGAACTCAATTAGTTTTCATGTGATTATATGTCTGTCTTCTCATTAATCCATAGTTCACTTGTTCTCTCTACATTCACAGTCCAACATACCTATTATTACGTACTTATTTTGTAAATCATGCAAAGTCATACACGAACTACACGTAGTTTTCAAGAGATCCGTTAAAGGAAATTTGATGACAGTTTTTGTTAATTTAATTGACTTAAAAATCTGAATGCTTGGTGTACTCAGCTAGATATCGAGTTAAGTAGCTCTTAAATCACATCATGAGGTTTATGGTTAATGTTTCGTATGTAATGTATGGTTTAGTTTCCATTATTAATCTGATCTTGTCCGAATTTTATTTATTTTAATAGTCTATTATACTTGATCGAATATCGACATTAATAAAAATTATGTTACTCATACGCAATGTCAGGTACTGAAAGTACTCGTAGTGTATGCAGGCATTTTATAACTACTTGACTGATTAGATTATTTGGAAATGTTTGCAAATTCTGTCAATATATTTAATAGGTCACCGAAATCTACTTCAAAACACTGGATTATCACTAATAATATCATAATTGAAGAACAGAGCATACCAATAGAAATAATTAGAATAGAGCGCATTGAGATAAATATATTCATGTTACTCAACAAGCTACAGCAAACTTTCAATGCATTTTTTAATATACACAGTTCTACGCAAGGGCCTATTAACTGCATTGCTTTTAATTGTTTTGAAAACCACACCAGTTTTCATGGGGTAAATACTTTTTTTTTGCAAATTCTTCTCATATATTTCAATAATAAGCAAATGGCGCCGGTCCAAATTTAGATTGAACTCAAGTTCATCAACTGTATTCCCTACATACCATTGACACCCTTACGAATCACGGTAATTTTCTACTTTTATTTTGAATGAAATATTTTTTTTTTTTTTTTTTTTTTTTTTTCAATATTTCTTTATTTATTGAATCTGCTTTTACTTTAAGCCTAACAATAAGTTATAAAATCTTAAATCTATTTAAAAACTAGACAAGCTCAAACAAGTGATTGAGCTGTATTGGTGAAACGTTGCTCTTTAGTACGCAGGCATATCCCTTCTTTTTAGGCGTGTTTGATCGCAGGAATGTACTAAGGCATTAGCCAATGGGTTTGGGTGATCACGGAGTTTAGATATATATTTCAATCTGCTGTCCTCTACTACTTTCTTCACCATAGGGATACCAAGATCTTTATGGATATTTTCATTGCGAATGTACCATGGTGAGCACGTGATCGATCTAAGCATTTTCGATTGGAACCTTTGTATTATATCAATATTAGTTGCACAGGTCGTACCCCACAGTTGAATGCCATACATCCAAATCGGCTTTATGACCGCATTGTATAAAAGCACTTTGTTGTCTAAGCTAAGTTTAGAGTTTTTATTTAAAAGCCAATTTAAATTTGCAGCTCTTATCTTCATGCACGTTATTTTACTAGATATATGTTTTCTCCACGTAAGCCTTCTATCTAGATGAATACCAAGATAGGTAACTTCATTCGCTTGAGGCACTGGAATATTGTTCATTTTTACTGCTGGGCACATTTTTGGTCTTAGCGAAAATGTAACGTGCTTACACTTTTGTTCATTCACATTTATACGCCAGTTGGCTAGCCATTCTTCGACAGATCTTAAGTGCTCCGATAATATTCTTGATGCTATAATGTGGCATTTGTTACGGCTCACTAAAGCTGCGTCATCCGCAAAAGTTGATGTCAAAACATTATTAGCTGTTGGAAGATCAGCTGTATATATGATGTACAGAGTTGGGCCTAAAACACTGCCTTGTGGTACACCAGCCCTTATTTGTCGTTCATCAGATATGAAGTCTCCCACTTTAACCGTAAATTGTCTATTTTTTAAATAAGACTCCAATATTTTATACAATTCTAAAGGTAGAATGTTTTTAATCTTATATAAAAGCCCTTCATGCCACACCTTATCAAATGCCTGAGCTACGTCTAGAAATATAGCTGAACAGTACTCTCTGTGCTCGAATGCTTTTCTTATTTCGTTAGTTATTCTATTTACTTGTTCTATTGTACTATGTTTTGCACGAAACCCGAATTGGTGCGTTGGTATTACATTATTTTCGTGGAGGAAAGGAGACATCTTTGATAGTAGCACCTTTTCAAATATTTTCGAAAGGCAGGGTAGAAGACTGATTGGTCTGTATGAAGACGGCTGTGTCAAGTCTTTCCCAGGTTTATCTATCAGGATAATCTGCGACTTTTTCCACGAAATTGGATAGTATCCGAAACTTAGAATTGCATTGAAGAGCAAAGAGAGCACCTCTACAGCAATATTTGGTAACTCAATTAGCAATTTTGGGGTGATATTATCATGTCCTGGCGTCTTTTTGGATTAAGTTCTTTTATGATGCCAATAATTTCAGAAGGTGAAAACTTAAAGGACTCGGGCGACTCATTTGCTGTATTAGGTAAGATTGACAATTTAAAGTTATTCTTTGGGCAATTTGGTTGAAATACCTTTTCTAGGTGATTTGCAAAACAAGTAGCCTTTTTCCTCGTCACTTCGAGCCCAATTTCCACACAAGTCTCGTATAGGCATGTTGGAGTCGACTGGTGGCTTCATGGACTTTTGGGCTTTCCAAAGTGAATTTTGCTTGCTTGAGTTTGGACACAGCATCATTAAATATATATCATTGTTGATTTCTTCATCGCGTTTAACAGCTTTTTTAATTTGCGTACAGCAGATTTCAATTGAAGCTGAGTGGAAGGGGAGCGATTTATCTGCCATTCTCGTCTAGCACGTCTTTTTCATTTACAAGCTGTTCTATTTCTCTATTACTGATTTTCCTGAGACCAAGTGGCTTATAGCTTTTCTTTGGTGTTGCTAAGACCGCTGCGTTAATAATTATATCATTGAGTTCCCTTATAGTTTCGTCAATGTCTCCTTCTGTATTTATTTTGTATTCAATATTAATGTGGCTACTCACGTATTTTTTGTATTTTAGCCAGTTCGTTTTGTGAGATGTTAGGCCCACTTTCTTTTCAACAAATATGGGTTGTTCACATAATTTTATTAGTATAGGAGAGTGATCAGAGGATAGGTCAGTACATGTATCTACTGTTATGTGCGATTTATCTATATTTTTGATTACTGCAAAATCAATTAAATCTGGTATTTTTTTACGATCAGTAGGCCAGTATGTCGGCTTTCCCGGGGATATTATATCAAGGTTATTGCGCCTATTTATAATAGTATGATACAGCTGTCGTCCTTTCGGATTAATAAGTCGTGAGCCCCAATACATATGTTTTGCATTGTAATCTCCACCTGCTAGAAATCTATGACCTAGCGTTTCAAAAAGTCTTTAAATTCACTCTCTGTAATTTTAAAACGAGGTGGACAGTATATAGCCGTCAGGTTTAAGTTTCCGCAACGATTTTTTATAGATATTGTTGTTGCTTGTAACTGCGCTGTAGCATGAGATTCTAATGCGTGGTGGCTTAGTCGTTTTCTAACTAACACTGCTGTACCACCATGTGCCTTTCCATCTGGGTGATTTGTAACATAGAGTCTATACTCCGGTATAAAGAAATTGTTTTTATTCGTAAGATGGGTTTCTGACAACAGCATTACATCTACATTATTTTCATTCAGAAATCTAATAAGCTCCAATTTATGTTGGTTAACACCATTAGCATTCCATATACAAATGTTAAGTACGCTCATTTTTTACTTAAAAAAGTTTGCAACATTTGGTTTTGGGCTTTGATTACCTCTTGAATCATATTTTGCATTGTTGACATAAATTGTGTCATACATTGGGTAAGGTTTAAAATCATTGTTTCAATGCTTCCATTTGGTTGGTTTTGGGGCAATTGCATTTGTGTTGTGTTGCCTTTTACCACGTTTGCATAGCTCCCTTGTGCAGCATTATTTTTAAGAATACATTGTTTTGAAATTTGGACAGGATTTTCAATAATTTCGTTGGAAGGAATATTTTTCATTTGATTACGGCGTGTTTGAATTCCAACAGTCAATTTAGTTTTTAAGTCTCCTTTTACCGGGCAACCCCTATAGTTTGCAGTGTGATTTCCACCACAATTACTACATTTTTTATTTAAATCCTCTTTTTTAAGAGTACATTTTGATGTAGGATGCAGATCACCACACACCACACAGACACTGCGTAGAGTGCAATATGCTTTCGTGTGCCCATACTCTTGGCAGTTGGTGCATTGGACCGGACCATTTCTTTTATGTGGTTCCTCGACAGTGATTCTGCGATGGAGCAAATATTTTAACTTGTAAATTGGATGTGTTTCATTTTTCTTTAGTTGTTCATTATTTGGCATCAATTCAATTTTTGAACATTGGCTGAGGTACTTTATTTCTGTTAAATATATTTACTATTGATTTAACACTAAAACCACCTTCTTCAAGAGCTTCTTTAACGTCGTTAGAGTCTACCGACGACTCTATACCTTTTATGACTACCACTAGGCCTTTAGAGCTCTTCAATTGGTACGAGTAGTAATTCTTGTTATTATTTGATAAGAATTTCACTACATCCATGAAACTTTTTTCAGTGTACGTTTGTATTTTCGTTTCATCTATGTTACCTTTTTTTAAAGGCACTATATGAAAATTGTTCGTGCCTATTAAATTGCTCAATTTGGAGACAAGCGCATTTGAGCTACGCTCACGCAAATAGATTGGAGGAGGTTTGGCATTCACTGCTGCAGTAGTACCCTTCGCATCGTCGTTAGGTTCTTTGCTCAGTAAGGCAAATCTATTGCCAATTAAAATGTCTGGCTTTTTACCATTTGGCGTGCCTGCTTGAAATTTTTTGTTATTAACCGCTGATTTAATTGGACTAGATTTCCTTTTTGTGTTTATGTAGCGGTCAATACCAGTCTGAATAGATGGTCCTTTTTTGCATTGTACATTCTCATCTTCTTTTTTGTTTTCTTTCGTTAACCGGGTGCTTGTTGGTACCTGCATACTTGTCGCTGTCAACGCAGTTGTTGTTGCGCGATTGCTGTTTACTTCTGCTTCTGCCGACTGCGTCCTTTGCTTCGATTCCAATTCAGCTGATCGCTGCGATGACTGATCACCGCCGTTGCTTTTTTTGTTGGCAGGAGTTGCTTTTGTTGGCTCCACAAAACTGAAGTAGGCATTTAAGGAATGCCTACGGCTTTGCTGGTGAGGCTGCGCAGCACTCATTATTGTTTGTTTTATTTTATTGTTTTTATATTTTTGTTTTGTGCACTATTTGTTTATGTTTTTTATGGTAATTTTTGTGCACAGTATTTTGATTTGATTGTTTGTTGACAATTTATGTTGATATTTATGTTGATGATTGTTTACTTTTGTAAAAAGAAAATATAAAATCAGATTTCACGGAGCGAGTTAAAAAACACGTCCGTACACCTTGAATGCTTATACTTATACAGAAATATTTGAAATATTTTATGAATGTTTATTCACACTCGCCACACGCCAAACCACGGCCTTGCGCCACATGCAACGAATTGGTTCGCTGCACTCACAGTGCGCCGCCAGACGTTTTCTTTGCAAGTGTTCTTTTCAGTATTTTGCACAGCTTTTATCACGCTCCGAGCAATGGCGCCGTCTAGGCTACCAGACCCATTTACAGTCTGTGCGACATGGTCTAGTTTATATACCCTAAATATAGTTGGCTGAATTTTAGTGCATTTGAATTGCTGTTAAAAATTACTAAGTTTGCTGGTATATATATCAATATACATATATATAAGAAGTGTTAGTGTTAGTTACACTATTTATAACTCAACTGGATTATATTTCATGGATGCCTAGTATTCTGGAATAGCAGCCACACTGTTAAAAGGTTGCTGTATGCCTCATTCAGCATTAAAATTACCGTTAAATCTTCAAACTGTTGAAGAACCAATATGTTATATTGCAATATGTAATATTATTGCACCAGAGTTTCGTTTCGAATTTCTGTAACTTTGTTTCATCGAAAAACGAACTCATCAACATAGTATTTTCAACCAAAGAAATAATGAGTGGTTGAGTGAGCCGATTTCCGATCCGTCTTGCATTCGCTATGACCGTTAACAAGCTGAACTACGTAATGGTCTCCCGAGCTGTCTGAAATACTTTCCATAACTATAGTCTACAATAAATTAATAGTTTAGCACCGAGTTTCCGAACACTTCTGGAGAATAAATAAGTATTGTGTGGAGGTTCATTGCACATCTGATCTATTCGTGGACCATAGCAAAATTAGGGGTGACAAACTAAATTATTTTACTTATAGTTTTCTATAGCCTTATAACGAAGGTGATACCATGACTTTAAAAGTATCAAGCTGGTCTCCAACTGGTATACTCATAAATGATATTTTCAATCACTTTCTAAAGAAAAAAATTATAACCCCGACCGGTAAATAAAAATTAAAATACTCTTTAAAAAAATGTTTAAATTTATGTTGTCTCATCTCTCTTAAGTGCAGCACTTTGGACAAGTTAATTGATTTCGTGGAACTACAAAGCAAAACAGACGACTATATTGTTTACACGTTTTCTGTTAAAAGTTTTTCCACGAACATAAAGGGGTGAAATAAAGGCGAAATTGTGAACATAACCTACGTAAAAGTGGCAACGAAGTGGTCAACAATGTGTTGAACGACAAAATGTTGCTGGTCTAAGCGCACCCAGTTGAAGGACGAAAGTCGGCGAAAACTTTTAACAAGTGGGAAAATGGATAATATAGAGTAATTTGAAGCATCTAAACCAAACATGCTAAACAACAATAAAAATAAACACAGCTGTGTGTATGTGCGTAAGACACACAGCTGCGTACAAGCAACGACCGATAATAGAGAGAAAGTCTCCAAAATGCACTACACCAGTTCCAGATGCGTACGCTTGTATACTCACTATGATGAGTTGGCTGATTGACTAAGTAAGTTAGCGAGCCATAAAGCCGCAGCGCAATCGCGTCAGCGAACCAGTCATTTCAGTAGCTCAGCTGGACTGTCATTAAATTTGCCCATTTCCGGTGAATCATTAAGCGAGAAGCGAGCAATTATAGCCGCCAACTGCCA
The DNA here is from genome assembly GCA_031772095.1 of Zeugodacus tau. Classification (NCBI taxonomy): domain Eukaryota; kingdom Metazoa; phylum Arthropoda; class Insecta; order Diptera; family Tephritidae; genus Zeugodacus; species Zeugodacus tau. The sequence continues at coordinate 23,635,477 of CM062652.1, forward strand.
ACAGCTGCCGCATACTCAAAACATTACCGTTACATGCAACAATTTTCCCCATTTAACAGCACACAGCCGGCGCTCCGCCTTTACTGCAGACGGTTCTGATGAATTTTAGCACAATGATATAATACGAACTACATTAAAAAGCTCGTCAAACAAATCATCAATGATTGTATACAAACAAACAGGATTTTTATACTCTCGCAACCTGTTGCACAGAGTATAATAGTTTTGTTCACCTAACGGTTGTTTGTGTCACCAAGAAATATAAGAGTTAGATATGGGGTTATATATACATAAATGATCAGGATGACGAGTAGATTTGAAATCCGGATGTCTGTCCGTCCGTCTGTCCGTCCGTCCGTCTGTCCGTCCGTCCGTCTGTCCGTCTGTCCGTCTGTCCGTGCAAGCGATAACTTGAGTAAAAATTAAGATATCTTAATGAAATTTGGAACACATGTTCCTTGGCACCCTGAGGAGGTTGCTTTCGAAAATGGGCAAAATCGGTTCACCGCCACGCCCACAAAATGGAGGAAACCGAAAACCTATACAGTGTCATAACTAAGCCATAAATAAAGTTATGAAAATGAAATTTGGAACATAGGATCCCATTAGGGAGGGGCACATTTTGATGTAATTTTTTTGGAAAAGTGGGCGTGACCCCGCCCCCAAATAGGTTTTTTGTATATAACTCGCAAACCAATAAAGCTATATAAGCCAAACTTTCTGCAGTCGTTTATTTTAGCCATTTCCTTATACAGTCCAAAAATTAAAGAAATCGGATAATAACCACGCCCACCTCCAATACAAAGGTTAGGTTGAAAATTACTAAAAGTGGGTTAACTCCCTAAAGAAAAACGTCAGAAACACCAAATTTTACATAAGAAATGGCAGAAGGAAGCTGCACTGAGATTTTTTTACAAAATGGAAAATGGGCGTGGCGTCGCCCACTTATGGGTCAAAAACCATATCTCAAGAACTATTCGACCGATTTGAATGAAATTCGGTATATAACACTTTCTTGACACCCTGATGACACGGGTGGAATATGGGTGAAATCGGTTCACAACTACGTCTACTTCCCATATAACTCAATTTTGAATTCCATCTGATTCGTTCACTTTATAATGTAATAATAAGGAACCAATGAAGCTAGCGGAATAAAACTTTACACAAATACTGTATTTGAGCTGTGACATCACTTGTGGAAAAATTGTCAAAATCGGACCATGACTTTTCAAGGCCTCTGATATCGAACATGAAGAACTCAGTGCCTAAGGTTAATTTTTCACCGAAAATATAGGTAAATCCCTCAGATATTTTAATGTAATTCATTCCCTCTGAATTTTTTTCTTATATCAGTTTCTCTCTGTACCTGAAATGGTAAAAATCGGGTCATAACTTCCCCAGATCCCATATACCTAATTATAAGTAATATTAAATTAAGTGAGCGTATAGTCTTCGATACATTGTATCTTGGTAGTGAAAACGAGTGAAATCGGTTTAGGAATTACCTCAGTCCCCATATACTATTTATGTTGATTTTCGTTATTCTATTGAACTTTATACCAAATATATGGGTCGACTTGTGTTATCTTTATAAAATTACATCAATAAATTGCGAGAGTATAAAATGTTCGGTTACACCCGAACTTAGCCCTTCTTTACTTGTTGTTTCTTGTTTTCACCTAATCAGGCCATATTGTCCGTATCACCATCATGCTTCGACATATATGCAAGCCTCAGATGGCTTCGCTTGGACGTATGAGCGTCTAATGGGTTGTGGTTTCAACCGCAGACAATTGTTTTATTTAAAAAAACAAACGTTAAAAAATTTAGCAAAAGGCATTTAGAAAATTGAAATTATTTTTCTATAAAATCACAAATAGCTTTTAGAACATCTGATAAAACCTTTGATCCATACTGTGGATGTCCTGTATTCACAAGTAGCGAGCAAATAAAACGAACACAAAAGTGAGTGACTTGGTTAGCTCTGAAATGCTACAGTGCGAAGCGTGTGCATTTGAATGACTAAAACTCTCACTGACAAACTGACTGACTTACTGCATTCATGTATTCGTGGCTTCCCACTTGCCTCTCTAACCGGCTGAGCGCAGCTTCTTGAATCGACTTTGTCGGCTTTGAGTGTTTGTCAATGTCGATAGATGTGAAACACGTGCAACGAAAGTTTACTCACTCAAACACCAACTTCAGCTGTACATGAGTGCAGACGACTGCGTTTGCATAAACGCCTAAATGTATGCTACATATGATTTGTGATTGTGCTTATACTTATGTTTGCATGGCAATAGTCGATGTAATGCTTGTAAGCCCATATGGATATGTCAATCAGAGGCTAACATACATACATTACAACAACTAAATACATACACACGCACATACAACAACAACAAATACACACACATATATTCACAGCTTTCGCCTTACCAGCTGTAATAAAATAAAAGACGTTAGTTGAGGTCAATTAATTTCATTGAGGGCCTTGAGTGTATGTATATACCATTTGTATATCTGAGATATGTAAATATGTTTGTCAGTTTTCGCTTGCCACCTGCTGGATGGCGCACAGTTTGTGGCAACACTTGAACTTTGCATTGAGGTTAATCGCAATTACACTTTCCATAACCTAGTAGCTTTATATATTTGTATAATCCTTAGTATTTCTGGGTGTAATTAAGTACATTTCATACAATGTATAAGTTATGACCCCGCATGCTTGCAGGCAACACATTTGATGCATATACCCATTAAGGTTGCACGTGTTTCACTGATCTTTAAGTGAAAACAAACGTTCGCTGTTTTTGTTGCCGTAACGTTTAACAATTTTTATTGCGAAAATATGCATACACTAATTTCCACTTAATTGGAGCATTAGTCATTTTTCGGATTTAATGGTTTTGAAAATAAAGGCAGTTTTGGTATGTGTTATTACTTTCCCAGCAAAGAGAGGAATAAGGAATGAGTAACTTACTTACTCCAATAAACTAAAAAGTTCATGAGTTTTAGTAAAGTGTTTCTATATTGGGTTCCAAGAACTATTGCCAATGTATTGTAGTTAAGACTCAATTAAGCCGGATGATTTTGGGGAGATCATTCCATATTTTTGTACATTTATAGCGGTAACAGTGAAGACTGGAAGTAATATTAGCTCTTACGGATGTAAGATTGGCGGATTAAGAATTATACCTTAACAGAAAGCTGACTACTTTAAATTTCCAATTTAGTCACAATCCAGAGGTAATTAGAAACTCGTTCTTTTTCTCGTTCTAAGCAAGACATCGTTATCACCATTTTCACTTTTTATTAGATAAAACGTGAAACCGAAATAAGTTATATGTAGACTTATTTTCAGATAATATAAATAGTAAATCTACGATCTACTAGATTCGATCAACGTAACTTACAAAGACGTAAATTCTTTCAATCTTATATAAATCAGTTCACTGGCAAATAAAGAAAATTTTTGAAACACTCTTTTCGGTTAATACTCAAACCAGGAATATTCCTCACTATATCCTAAGAAATTTAGATATATTGCCAAAATACATCTTTCTAAATTTGTAGGTAGGGTTATATTCTTTCTCGAGGGTTTCTACCTAAAATTTATTGGGTTTCGTTCTCTAGAACTTAACACCCACAGTCTCCCTCTGACAGCCGATTCACTATACTTGTTTGCTATAAAGGGGGAAAATATGCTGAGGTTAAAGTGAAATGCATTGGTCTCTTCTTTCGCAGCGTAGACGCCACCTACAACGATGATAATGACTAAGTCGTTTCTGATGATTACATCCGGCGGAACTACGCTAACCATCTGCCATTCCAGTGAGAGATTGTGAGTCATAGTAAATTGCATTTCATACGTCCTGTTGGCAAAACGGGCGTTTCAAAGTCAACTGCAACTGCAATCTCCATAGTTCTTAATGCTTCTGTAAGTCGATAAAGCTTTTGTTTTTTGTTTTGTTAATCTCGCTTTGTTTAATGCGTTCAGAACATCATGTTGTCGCCATCGGCTTGAGCTTGGCATTTGAACTGAAATGAACTCAGCTCGTTCCTCCCTTTCAATGGAATGATAAAACTATTTTCAATTGTCAATTATTTGTGACTGTTCAGGGCGAACAAGTGTCACTTAAATGGCGGAGTACTTAATAACATAAAAATCTTTATTATATTAAGCAGTATTAATGTAGTACGAACTTTTCCTTGAAACTAGGGAAGAAGAACTTGTAAAAAATGGGGAAATTTAAGTTTGGGGCGGAGATATGCTGCTGCTAAATATTTGGCGCATTTCCGAGTGTTTTTTTTTAATTCTCTAAACTCTGTTCGAGAAGCAAACCTACCTTAAGTAAAATGTTGGTGGTTCTGTAGTCCAATTTCTTATTCTACAAAGTTCTTAGATTGGTTGGTTAGATACATAGGCTTTTAGAGGAAAATCTCAAACTAATGTCATAATCAGTTGAGTGAGCTCCATGAAGTTCCCAGCTGAGTTTAGTAAATTAAAATATATTGGTCACACTGTAGATATTTTATAGTTGAAGCAGAATGATATTCGGGAGGTGGAATAAATTCCATGGATTAAGAGTACACAGAAGAATTTACTTATATGACTGAGTTTACACTCTCCTAGACAGTTTTAGTTTCATATCATTTCTCAAAGTCATTCCAACAAATAGAAGATGGCAACACTTTCAAAAATATTATTCTTAAATGCAATTACTTTTTGAATTTTTAATTAAAAATATTTGAAAAGTGTGCTGCAGAAATGCATTGTTTTTCAACTGCAGAGTAAACTGAGCGACAACTACATTTTTGCACTACACTTCAGAGAAGAAAATTGTATGCAACAATGTTGATTCTACCATTCGACATGAAGGTTTCGGTATGCAAACTCTTGTTTGTTGTAGTTGGTTTTGTTGAAATAACATGCTTTCTCATCACCTCCTCAAAATGAACAGACAAAAAGCCTGTCTGTTTCCAAATATTCTATCTTTTTGTGGCCTCTTTAGCCGTAGCACTGACGTCACTTCACCCAACTCTCAGCAAAATGTCATCGCTTTCAAGTGCGGCGCCTCGCCTAAAATCCAGGATGAGCTAGAGTGGTTTGGTCCAATGGTAGAGGCGTTTGAGAACTTTGTAAAAAAAATACTTTTCAACATGATTTCATCAATACTGTCGAGTTGCGTCTCTTGCATGTAGTCCAAAGATTTTATAACCAATATCTGTCATATTTCTCAACCCCCAACGTAATGTCGTTCAAGAACGTGCGTGATGGGGCTAGCATAAAATCGGCAATGCCAAGTGCTCAGCTTAATAGTTCTACGGCTTGTTGTTCGAACCTACTGCCTGCATTGACCGACCTCTCGTATTTCCACGATATTCAAATCTTTGTAACCGGAACAGACCTCAATTTTTGGCAGACAAGGATTGTCAACTCGGCAACAGTCTGCGCAAATATTAGGGATTATTCTATGTCACTACAACACCAACAAGTATGACAATTACCCTCGATATCCAAATGTTCAACTAGGGATACTTGGATCGACTATCGTATATACATCTTTCTATCGCTTACTTTCTGTTAGCAAATTATCTTCAAAATATACTAGATTTACCTATTAAAACTGTTTAAAAAACGGACTGCAAGCGGCCCGAACCATTAAAATTAAAATTTCATTACTCATCTCAATTTTAGACCACTCATACCCCATACTCCATCGTATTAACTAATGGAAATGAAGTTTACCAGCAAATTCGCAAACCCAAACCATAAGCTAGCTGCTTTGGTCATACTTACATTGTCCCATTTTATATTCTTCTTCATATTTTGCACCTGTCTGCCAAAAACCACCTGCTGCGTTGCAATTTCACAGCTTAGTCGGTGGTCATTTCTTAAATGAATGTAAGTGACAGAGCTTTAATTGTGTCTCTCCAAAATTTATTATTATCTCTGTTACTGTTTTCACATCGCAGTGTTGACCCACACTAGTCATCAATAAATTTCGATTGTTGTGTCCAATCATTATGCTCTTCACATCCAGTTCAAGCGTTGCTATCTTCCTTTCTACCCTTTATTCATTTTCAAATAATTTCCTGCTGTAAATTATTTTCCCAAATTAAAAGTTTTTGGAGAGAGGAGTGCTGTACACGTGCGAGTATGTAATTGTGTTCCAGCACGCGTATTTCAAATAATTGTTAATGTTATCTCCTGTCTACCAACTGCACGCCCGCTTTGGATCAATTCGTGCACTCAGTTCAGCCAAATTCAGTAATCGAACACATTCATTATCCTGTTGCGAAGCGTGTTGGCGTTTTGATGAAACTATTTCGTAGAGGTCACAGTTTATTGAACATCGGCGCAGATTTCGTAAATATGCTATAGCGGCGGAAGTTGAAGCGAAAAGAATTAGAAAACAAAGTTCTTTTACATGCATCCATGCCATTTAGAACTTAATTCTGTAATAACACATTAAGTATAGAATGCGGCAGTTCACTGAACTCGGTATGGATTAATTAATAGAAAATCAAAAAAACTTTTAAACGGACTCACTTTCCACCGCAGCCTGTTCTAAGTAATGACCATTTAAACAGATTTATATTCATTCGTGCCGTGTAATCTCATCAGCATTACTCGAAAGGTATTTATGAAATGTTTGTTTTCTTCACATGGCAGTTCATTTAGCTGGGATCGATCTGACTTTAGATCTCAACAAGAGCGGTAACAACAGTAAAAAAGCGGTAACAACGATAAAATATAATTAACCTCACGCGGCTTCTCAAAAAATAGACAAAACATTTTCATAATTCAATCAATAATTTCGGGCGTATATATCCACATAAAATGTATGGCAAAGCTGAACCACAGCTTACATACTCGTTAAAAACTGTTCGTTAATCAGCCGCTGCACATAAGTTATTTCGCGTTATGAGCATACCGCGCTGTTTCGCCGCACTTTTTGAGTGCTTTTCGTGGTAGTGCATAACGGTGTTTTTATTAAAGCAACAGTATTTAACGGTGTACTTTCTGCCTTCTCTTGTCATGTCGTTTGTGTGTTAATTAATTTTCTCATAGTAGTCAGTTTATCTGTGTGCACCTCAAAGTGCCGTGAAATTTCGCAAATTCGAATAAACATCAGAATCACAAAGCAGTCGCATTCCAAATTTCCAAATAAGCTAGCATCAAAGAGATTTTGTCTGGCTGCACACAAAAGTTTCAGCTAACTGCATTTCATGAATATTACTTTGTTGAGACATTCAACATTTCAGAGGATATTCGAACAGTGTCGAAGTCTTATAACTCTTAAAATTCAAATTTATTAGGCTTATAATCTTCAGAAATAATTTACTGTTAGTTTAGGAACAATCATTTGGTGTGGTTTTCTTTCATCCCTTTTAATTTTAAAAACCAAAGCGGATTTCGAAATTTTTTTTTTCTTATACCTTTCCTTTGGTGAGTATCATGACTTGTCGGCTCTGCCAGTTTTTTTGGGATACAAGAAAAGGGGCAAAACACGTAGATTCACTCAAAAGGCTTCACATGCTTTAGTAATAATGCTTTGTAGAAGATATGAAATGAAATGATGTTATGAACAGAAGCATAAACAAAATTTTCGATCAAAATTAAAGTCATAACTTCCACCCACTTCAGTCCTAAGTAGTTAAGTTGGGGCAAAATAAAAGCCAATTAAGCGCATTGTCTACCAACTCTTCAAAAAAATTCCTCACTACGGCCAAATGCTACCTTGACCAATCTGTGTAGTTGAGAGTTGTTGGAGAATCTCGAAATTCGTAATAAATCCCCTCAAGTAATGTCAATTAATTTGGCCGAATTTGGGTGGCAGCCAGCTGGTATACTTGTGGGGAGAATACATATCTACGTACACTCATACAGTTGATCTCCTTTTTGCACGGTTAACTGGGACAGTAAATTCCTCGTGTAAAAAAAAACCGTGAAAAAAAAATCAAATTTTTATATAAAACTCACTATTGGGACCAATTTAAGAAAAAAATCGTGCAAAAAATAGAAAACGTGTAAAAAAGATCTAATTTTACATGAAAATCTATCTATTCGTACAGTGAGAATTTACACTGTTGTTGTTGTTATAGACTTTTCTGGTATTATACATATGTATATACATATTACTGTTAGAAGGAACAAACAACAACTATTCTGGGAATGGTAAAAATATAATACATTTCAAAGTTCCGTCATTAATCGCTGTGTCTTCTTTTTTCTTACTTCTTCATACAGCTTCATTTATTTGTTTACGTATTGAAATTGTTGCCACCTTTTCAATGGCTTTCGAATCTAAGATTTGTATTTTTCAGTTTAAACCTAATTTAGAATTTATGAAATTCTATTAACAGCATAAATATTAATAATTAAAAAAATAATTAAAAAAATTGGCAATTGAAAATTTTTGATAGATTGACAGACGTTATGTTGTTAACAGTGTTTCTGTAAAAAAGACAATTGATTCCAGATAATTGATGTCAAGGTATTATCTGCTTTTAAAGAACCGATTGCATAAGTAATAATTTATTTTGGTTTTTTCTGCTCACCCGTCCATACAAATTATTTTCATTTAGACGCCTTTGTACTAGTCTACTTGACATGTTTAGGCCAAATACTGTGGCAATTATCTCCCTTGAGGATTTAAAGACATCAGCTTAACATTTTCTAGCAATTCATTTTCTTCGCGGGGGGCTGTTTTGTGAGGTGGCGCCTCATAATTTTTGTTTTAATTTAATAGTTTTAATATTATTTAATTGTGCGCTAAGTCCTTGTCTATAGCTGTGTGTGACTAAACTAAACTCCTTTCCAAATATAATTTTTAAACAACCCGCCTAAATGTAGGCAACGTCTTAGTAATTAGTAAGAGTAGGATGGCCAGTAGATACTTGAAAGCCTACATTTCGGAGCGAAGCATAAAAGGCAGAAATATAAAATTTAATAAAATCGGAAAAAAAATAAAAAAAAAAAACATTTTTATAACATGTGTACGAAAAAGTAGAAGTAAAGAAGGAAATTCCTTTACAATTCATTGCCTGCAACTTCCAAACGCATTTGTTGTTATTTCTTTGCTTCGACTATCATTTCAGTTGCATCAATCCATGATGTTATTGTTATTTTTGTTGTTGTTATTATTGCCCAGTGTTTTCGTCTGTAGGCGCCGTCTCGTCTCGTTTTGAAATACGAAATCGACATAAATTGCTCTATGTTGGTAACGAGTAAAGGTAGGAATTTTCCAGAAAATGCCATCCTTCTTCCAAAGAGATAGAGTTTTGGCGAAGGATTTTCGTGGCACGAATGATGGCTATTTACTGCATCGTGCAAACTAGCGGTTTGAATCTTGGAGAAGTAGAAAATATTATTCCAGTTAGCCGGATTCAGAATGTTCGAATGAATTCAGAAATTCACTACCTGAACGGTCGGTCGGGTGTAAACCCAGCAAAGTGTTACACACTTCAGTGAAAATTACACAACTTGAGCGAGTGGTGAGTTGCCACCATCGTCTCGGACAGACAGCACTTATGTCGTTAGCTTCATATTACATTTGTAGGTGTGTGCGAGTGTTTATAAATAGGTGTAAGTAAGTGTATCTACGATTACACCGCTTGGCGGCTATTTACTTTAGTATTCAAAGTTATTACAATATGTTACATACTTATATATAAAAGGTGATCCATTTAGAGGTTCCCTACTTTTTTTAATAAAAAACGCGGAAAATTCAAATTTAATGGAAATCGTTCTCTCAATAAGTACATTGTTTGATACGATGTGTGGAAAGTGGCATCGCCTTATTGAAACCAAATGTCGCCGAGATCACAAGCTTCAATTTCAGCCATCAAATAGTCGATTGCCATGCCACTATAACGGTCATTATTGACGGTTACATTCTCATCGGCGTATTTTTTGTTGCAAAGCAATGCACTGGAAAATAATTGTCACCGTCAATAACATCTCCGTGTGAAGGTGGACAGTTGAAAGCATTGCCTATGTTTTAAGTTAGAACTAGTATTGTCGTTACAAAAGCTAGTTGTTTTCTAGTTCTGTGGTAGTCGTATTTTGTGCAGTGTACATATGAATATGTATGTACATTTATATCACAAGCAACTGGCCCGTTGTGTATATTTACACGTACCTTTGCTTGAATAACAACCATTGTTCCTCTGGGAGTATTTGAAATTGTAAGTTTTGTTTACATTTACATAATATGGATATTTGTATTTTGAAGTCTTTTCAGTACTACTTGCCAAAAGCATTTTACTGTGCTTCGGATGCTTGCAACTAGTATTTGTTGTTTAATTTTCACAAACACACATTTACAACTATATATCTACACATGTGAATATAACTTCAAAAGCTGCTACAATTGTATTTACGCATCAATGTTTACATTTAAAATCCGTAATAAATACCTATGTACATATACAGCTTGCTGAGGGCAAAGGCTATGAAAGTTAAACATTCCTATTCATTCTGGGTGTTTATGCAGAAATTATGCACTTCAAACGATTTTTGATTTTTGTAAAATTATTAGAATATTATTATTTCACCACTTGGTATTTTCAGTATTGGCTCTTATAACACGTTTGCAATAATTGGTTAGCTTTAGCTACGAATTGTATCGCACCAATTTTGGCATTTACTTATTCGTGAAATTATCATAGAAGTCAAATATTCTCATAAAGGGCTGCAGTGTTATTGCATTAGACTAACACGCTACGCCTTTTTTAATTTAATGACCTTTAGTAACTATTTCGAATATTTCCTCAGTACTGTACACAATGACCACACTCGACAAAAAGCTAGTAAATATCAATAATATAGTTCCAGTTAATCGTGTAATTTATTGCGATTATATGAACTATAAACAATTCACGTTAATTGCATAATTAGTTCAAATTAATATGCGCAAAAATAATCACCCTATTTTTTTATATACCCGCTATAGTGTATTTATTTACATTTACGTTTGTGGGTATGTAGAGGAAATAAATAATCATATTTATTAAGCGATTTCGCAAATAATTATTTATACTGTAATTAAATGTTTAATTAGAGCGTGTTTTAACGCCATTATTTGTCTTTGAAATTATTTCCATAATTTGAGAGTATTATTATCAAAGATCTTTTACAAACATCTAGCTTTTTGCGGAATTTAATAAACTCATGATTGTTATTTAACTCGAGTTTAAAATTAAAATGTACTAAAATGAAAACAAAATCAAAACTAAAAAAACATCATTCATCAAATAGAAATTTTATTGTATTTACATAGTCCATATCTACTTATATTTGTCAACATATATTTAATCAGAATCCTTCACACGGTATGAGAGTGTCAGCCAATTCTTTACATTGATTAAAGACAAATATTTGCCATTATTATAGAGTCATGTACATACTCATACAATATGCACACAGATATAATAGCTCTAAGCCTCAAGTTTGGCGCACAGTTAATTATCAGTTAGGTATGTGGATGTTAATTTCAAACTCCTGCGGGCAAAGACATAGGAGTTAAGCAAATACAAGGTCCTGCATTCATCTCATCTATATTTTCATATACACTGCATATACGTACTTACTTACAACTATCAACTCAGCCTAAATTAAATATATATTAAACTAAAATATATATTCACAGTCACACTGTGTTTGCTAGCTAGATTGAACTTGAACTTACTTAAAGTACATGTAATTAGTAGGAAATTATAATAATATTATTTGTTGCTTTTTTATACCGAGATGATTATGAGATCTCTTATACCTTAATACATTTCAAATAAAATTTAATCAAGTTAGGGCAAAGTAAAATTCAGCTTAAAACCTCGCGTAAAAAAGTTAGATTAATAAAACGTCAACGTCGTCTTCAGAGTATTTCGGTTGGCTTTAAAGTCGGCGAATAGATATAAATTAAAAATATATGTCTGTGTATTTGGTTCATTTTTCGTTGGGGGTCTACTCATCACACAACCGATGGAACTTTTATTAAGGAGACAAAAAATATCTCACTCACAGCTTGTGTGTGGTAACTCTTCTAACTTATTTCTTCCGACATTAAATTCTATAAGAGATTTCTTACTATTTTCTAATAATTTATATTTTCAGCTGATTCTTCAAGATACACAATGGCATAGTGTTATTTGATTTATACAAAGTCAACTCACAGACATTTGAGCATCATTTAAAGACATTATCAAATGGCGAACAACAAGCGAATTTGTTGTAATCATTAAAATACGAGATTAATGCGAGAATAAACGCAACAAAAAAAGAAAGACCACCCACAGCGTCTGCTTATAAAAGAAGGCACTTATAGCAAGTGTGAAACCAGAGAGAGAAATTGAGACGACGCTGACAGCATGTGGTGCCGCCGCCACATATAAATAGAGTGGAAGCACCAAAGTGGCGGAGTACAAAAATAGAACATTTGTTGGCGCAAAAAGTACGCAGAATACGCAAATAACGGAAACGGAAATAAATCGGAGGCGAAAGTATAATTAAATTTACGAGCATCCGAAACGCCACCGCACGTCCTCTCTCACTCTTATTACTCAACACTGAGTAATGATTACAGGAAGTAATGAGAAAGTGTTAAATACAAATTAAGAAACATAAATGAAGAGTGTAGTGAAAGCACATAAAATAAATTAAAGCAAACTTTGCAGTGTTAGTGTAGGATTTTTAATTGATATTTTATCAGATTTTTTTTTTTGTGATTTTAGTAGTCTGTACATCATTAGGTATAATATAAAATGCCAAGAATTCATAAGAAGCTTTAATCAAATCAAAATCTTCGAATGCTTTAGCATAATTATAACGGTAAACTCAATTTAATTTCCCGTCGCTTGAAGTGAGAAGATCAAATAATATAACGGTACAGTAACAAAACAGTAACTTTTAGCTGTTGGTCGTCCTAGCAGGCGTCGTCAGCCACATGCATAATCGCTGACTTGGAACGCATAAGACTGGTTATTCTGGGCGGTGCTGGTGTGGGAAAAAGCTCTATTATCAAACGTTTCCTCTTCAAGACCTACACAGACAAATATCGCGCCACGGTCGAGGATCCCTTTAATCGCGAATACGATTTGGGCGGCGTTACATTGAAGGTGAGTAGCTTATGTAGTGTATTTAAAATATTAACAAGAACAACTTTGAGTATCTAAAATTTTGATATGATTAGGTTCGTCAATAGTTTAGTAGTTTTTAGAAATATATTGACATGAAAGTCGTGAAAACCAACATTCTCCCTCTCTGGGAACAAATCTTTGCGCTCTCTCAAAGACTGTAGTCATTTCGGGGTGTGCAAGAGAGTTTGGTTTAACCAGTCGGAAAAATGATATTCCGAATCGAAAATCAAAATTGAAAGAGAACTGCACTCGATGTCAGTGATATCATTGGAAACCAGATACAATCTGCTAGCTAGAATACTGGCATGTTACTTCGACTTTATTGTCAAGCTATTGCAATTCGCTCCAATCTTAGTTACTTAATGTCGTAACTTGAAGGAATTGTCTTTAGCTTATTATACAATTACTGTGTGTAGGTGTCTGACTGTGTATCATGTTTCACCACTAGAAAGTCGTTAAGCCATCAAAGCCGAAGTAAAATGTAGAGCGGCGACGCATGTTAGTGTTTAATTGAATTTCTCGTTGATTTTTTTTTGTTTTTTGATTTTGTTTCGTAAGATTTTATCTGGTACGCTTCGACGGATCAAGCTATGCCTATGCACATGAAAATGCTTCAACTATTTACTCCGGTGGCAAGTGGAATACTTACATATTTAATTACGTGCAAAGAAGTAATACACCACCAACAACAACACACACATAGAGTCTCAGAACTTCATTACTGTTTGTTTCGTCACGTTTGCTCTGCCGGAAATTAGCAGTCATATTTATTTTATATACATATATATACTGTCGCATAGAAACATTCACATGGTAGACAATGAACGACAAAACCTTTTGTCTGCAAACATCTTTAACATGACACGCTTGACACGGAGTATTTATATAGCGCATAGACCCACACATACATACATATATATACACACGCATTTGCTGTTAGTTGACAAAGTTTGCTGGTAGATATTGGCAACACTTTGTTGCACACACATGCATACCAATATTTATTAATATATTCTATATATTATATATATTATATAAATCTTGATGGAGAATATTTTGAAAAACAATAAAACAATTTTCGTTGATAAATATTCCTATTTTCATTATTAGGCCAGAAATATATATAGCAGCCCTCGTATTACGTCCATTGTTTATTTTTACTGTACTTTTGACAGTGAGAATAACGCATTTACAAAACATTTTAAATAAATAAATTGCGAGATTACCAAATGTTAGGTTACACGAACTTATTCCTTTCTTACTAGTTTCGTTGTCTCGGACGCGCTTTTTAGGCCTCGGCCGCGCAATGAGCAGCAGACGATTAAAACATATGAAATGATGATTTATAAAAATCAATGATAATGATAATAAAAACAGCTACAAAATGTCTGCACTCTGTTGAAATTAAATCCAAAATTTCCGAGGAAAAATGAATGAAAATGTGTAGTATTCTTTTAGGACCTATATGTATAGAGAAATCATTTGAAACCAACTTGATAAGTTCCATAACCATTAACTAAGTTCAACCAGTGAAACAAATAAGTTAATCTACAGGTGTAAAAACTCTGTAGCGGCCATAATATCCACTTCTGCGCTCTAACTTCTTAGCATCCAAATAAATCTCCATTATAGTGAAAATACTTACCATGGGTTCCACAACTGCCAATAGCAAGCGTATCAACAAATCCACCTATGATTACTGGACTTACCCTTTAATAAAACTATTCGAAATCCAAAAACTCATATAATAGCAGAATACGACTTAGAATAAATAATTGATATAACACACCACTAAGACACGACTCATCTAAAAATGAATAAATTCGGATCATATCGGCAATGTTCTGAATATTAATTTTATAAAACATTGTTCTTGTATTACATATGTGTTACTACAAACATTGTGAAAACATTTAACAGCTATAAGAATCTTATATTAAAGTTCACGAAGAAATATAAATCGTTTTTTTAATATACCAAATCCAACATATTTTTCTTATGATAATGTGTCCTTGTGTTGCAAACCACACATAATTTTTTTTAGACTTCCGGTGGCTTCATTTCTTACTCAAATTTTTAATAAAATGCTATATATTTTCTGTATTAAGTATACAATAGAATTTATTATATAAACTATTTGAATAAAATGTATTGTGTATAGTTAGTGTGTCCAAGAATCCAGTTGTTTTTTACCAAGTTATTTGTTCCTCGTATATATAAATGTTAAGCACTCTCGTCACGCAAACCATTTAACTCAACTTGTTCCGTAACATATATTCGTCCATTGACTTCCAACATATCGGTACTCCGTTCTCTACCCGCTGCTTTATGTGGCATGGCATAGCGTAATTTATCCCAGAATCTGGGATCTTCACAATCCAAATAAGTGTTCATCTGCAAATATGCTCTCAATTCCTTATCTAACAAATCAGTGTTCGTAATTTCACCGTATTTGACAATAATTATGCGCGCACGACCCTCATTCAACGAGCATTGTTGCGCTGTGCGAAACTCCATGCGCGCCCAATCCGATTCGATGAAGTGCTGCGACAACACTATGATCGTACGACGCGACTGATCGACCGATTCGATAATCTGTTCCGGTATATAGGCGCCAGGCAGCCAATTACGTTCGTGTGTGCATATGAGAAATGGTGGATCTTCGCACTCTTCAAGACGCGGCAGTAGGGTTTGGTTGACGAAGTCAGCATCTTGATGGGCATACGATATAAAGGCATCGAATTTTTTATTCTTATCCAATTCAGATTCATGTATACAACAGGTCAATATATTGTGAGCATGTAGCCAGACTTTCACTTCCAAATTATATTTATAATATAGTGCGGTAAGCAGAAGAAAAATAATGATTGCTAATGCTGCGATTGTGATACTTGCGATCGTAAACGACGAACCTTCAACATTGCACAAGTCGACCACATTTGCTGTGAGCAGCGTAACATTCTGTAGATTATTACAGTTTAGCAGCTTGACATCGGGTATTCGTCGCTGTTGTGCACGAACGGTGTACAACAAATTCCGCGCAGCACAATCGCACTTCCAAGCATTTTCGCTCATATACAAAAACTGTAGTTTGTCGCTGTCATTGAGAATCGCGCGCAGCAAATCATCAGTTAAAGTTGTTAAGTCATTACTGCGTATATCTAAAACCGTTAGATTGGCGGGCAGTTGGAAGCGACTGAGACTTGTGATTCTATTGTACGAGGCGTTGAGTTGCGTAACATTGGCATAGCCGAAGGTGGTGTTTGGTGGCAAAACAGTCAGCCGATTAACGCTAATATCGAGTATTGTACTCCTGCGATCAACTTGTTCGGGGAGTGGCAGTTGTTCGATAACATGAAGTTGTCTATCGGTGCAATTGATGTTCAGCCAGTCGGATTGTGTGTAACAGTCGCAGTTTGTGGGACAGAGTATCGGTTGCCAAGCGCACAGCTCGTCGCGTCGTAACTGTGCGACATCCGTTAGTAGTTCGTTTGACGACTGTTTACACTGTAAATCAGTAAAAATGGAACGATAATTACCATTGTAAATCCAACCCAACTTACAATCGCACACGACAGGATTGCCAGCCATTTTGATTTCGTGCACAAAATCGTCAGTTGTAATTGGTAAATTTGTGAAAGCGTTTATGCTTGTAATGGAATTGTGCTCTAAGTTTATATGGAAACAGCGATTAACGCCGGATTTAATGAACAGCTCCATATTAAACTCGCACAAGATATTGTAACTCAAATCGATTACCTTCACATTAAGCTGTTGTCTTCCTGTGTAATTTTTAAATTGGAACATACTGTTGTAATCGAGATATTGCTCTGAATCCAAAGGTATATCGTCATTGAAATGTGATAATAAACTGTCCCAAGAAATATTTTTAATCCTGTTCTTACTTATGTCTAGCCAATGCAGATAATGCAATGGCTCTAGAGTTGCCATAAGATTTTCGGTTTCGTGCAAATGATTGTCATTCAATTTCAAGTGCCTTAGAAAAAGTGTTTGGTTGAAGAGTTCAGACGATAGGTATTCCAACAGATTATAGCTTAGATCTAGAATAATAAGTTTACGCTGTTGTGCAAATAGTTTCGGTGGCAATTTACTAATATTATTGCTGCTCAAATTCAGGCAATTCAATTGAGTAAGAAGTGCAAAAAGGTTTGATTCCAACACTGACATATTATTTCCGCTTAAGGCAAGCCGTCTGATCTCGGCAAAATACCGAAAGTATTCCTGCGTCAAGGTGCGCTGATTACTTGGACTTTGTGCGGCGAACGTAAAAACTTTCGTTTTCAAGTCCATAAATTCTAAGTCAAATGGTGTAAAGTCAATGTTCCCTGTGGAATTTACAATTATTTGTAGTTGAAGAAGGTTTTGAAATCTCAATTCAATATTTGGATCATCAATTCGCGAATTGTAGATCAAAGTTAGTTTACTAATTTTTTTTATATACATTCTTCGAAAATTTCCACAATATTCCATATAGGTGCAATTATTCTCTTCAAAGTAACTTGAGTTTTGTAGCAAATTAATATTTAGTTTTGATTCTTTTGGACAAACCACTAACATTTGATGCCCGTTTGAATCCAAGCCGACGTAAATATCACCGAATTCGTCGGTAACTTTACATTCTATAAATGAATTACAGTAACAGTCGATTCCTTCATACGAAGGGCAAAGTTTTAGTTGTTGCAATTGACGGATATACTCGGTAAACTTCGAATCGTCTGCGAGCACAAACACAATTTTGTTGTTTAAGATTAGACCGCAGAGTATATAGGTGAATATTATATACATTTTTAATCGTTTTAGTTTGATTGAGTTTAATATTTAATCTTTCTCCACACTAATTAGACCTTCCGAACCAACTTACATTTGCCGAAATACTAAATAATAAGTTGCAAAATATAGAAGTTTAACCCATTTACATCGCTCTTTAATTTCTTATCAAGAAAAATATTTTTGAAACCGCAAACACAAAGTGCTTACTACTTTTTATGATATTTATAAAAAACAAGTAAGGAAAGGCGAAGGTCGGGTGCAACCGAACATTTTACACATTCGCAATTTATTGCTATTTTTTTATAAATATGTCCCAAATATTCGTCAAAATGCCAATAGACTAAGTTCGACAATTTTACTGCAAATAAAGCTCAAATTCAATATTTGTGTAAAGTTTGATTCCGCCATTTTCAATGTTTTCTTATGTATATATTATAAAGTCAACGAATCAGATGGAATTCAAAAATTGAGTTATACGAGAATTGTGGTCGTGAGTCGATTCGTCCATTTTTCATCCGTGTTATCAGGGTAACACCCTGAAATATTATATACCAAATTTCATTGAAATCGGTCGAGTAGTTCCTGAGGTATGGCTTTTGACCCACGAGTGGGTGACGCCACGTCCATTTACCATTTCAATTTCCAAAGCTGAGTGCAGCGTCTTTCTGCCATTTATGTACATTCTGTATAATTTAATGTTTCTGATGTTTTTCATTAGTGAGTTAAAGCACTTTTAGTAATTTTCAACATAAACTTTATATGGGAAGTGGGTGTGGTTATTAACCGACACGTAAGCCGTCATCTTGACGAGTATATTTAATTGCGATTTTGTTATAAATTGTAAAAAAACTATAAGTTTTTATTCACTATTATTTTCAATACATTTTGTATGTATGTAAACTCCGCCTTTGCTGTACACTAAAAATTTAAAAAATACTGTTTCTGTGTTAAGCATCTTTAAACATTAAATCGCAAACCCGTTAAATTGACGGGTTCTGTAAATCTAGTGTTAAATATAGTTGTGGTGTATAACTCGCTGCAATGTGACTAAAATGTGGCTGACTAGTTTTATATGTGATAATAATCACATACCATTTGACATGACTTTCGACCGGGTAAAATCGACCTATTTTTAATAATTATGTTTTCTAATAATAATCTCAACAAACCCAATATTGTAATGAAATCAACCCCCGTTATCAAAAAACGTTTACCTCTTGGATTATGCAAGAGCTCTCATTGTCGTGGTGAAGAGTGATCCGTATTCGACGATTGGTTTTCCTGATTTCTTGAAAGATAACTGACAAACAAATGATTGTATACCACTTAGAATTTACTGTTCTGCTTTGTTCTCGCGCAACATGTCCAGTTATGTTGAAAACTACTAAAGATGTTTTAATTCAGTAAGGAAAGGCACCAGAAGCCAGAAGTTTTATGGTAAAGACGATATAGAAGGGTTGCACTCATATTGGAATAAAAAATGGAAAATGGGCGTGACCCCATATCGGCTTTATTATTTAATTCACTTTTATTCAAAATTCACTTATTCTAACAAACAAATTGTATTTATTGTTACATAGCGTCGACGCGCAGCAACGCAGTTTCTGGTGCGGCCGCTTAACCGAACTTTATTGCTCGACTGAAACTTATATTATGTAACATTCGATCATCCGATATGGATCATCCACTATAGACCGTTACAATGATGGCTGCTTCGTAAATTAATCGCTTAATGGCAATGTTGCCATCTGTACTCTACGATACTCGGTCAGTGACAATATTGCCAGCTGTCTTGTATATTGTCGATTCCTACATATATGTATATAACAAAATATCTTTACTTAAGATATTAAAATGGAAAATTTGCGATCATATGAAACATTTAGTATAAATAATTTCAGTTTTGTGACACATTTTAATATGAAATAAATAAAATGAACAAAACAATATCACAAAATTTAAGTAGCTTTTACATTGTTTAAAAAAAAACCGAGTTCACCCATAACACATCAGTTTGGGTAATCAAACCAAACCATTCGTAATCTTCCAACGGCGCTGGGTAAAAACCACATCTGTTGATAAAATAACATAATATCCATAATTAAAAGAAAAAAATCCTGAAATAATTATTGTGGTTAAATATTTTTAAATAAATTTCTAAATAAACATACACACATGATGATTAATAATTTTAATACGAAGTACATATACTAAATGTGATGAGCACGAATTCATACCAGTGGTATACGAGCAAAGTATGAACACTCAAGAATACTGCGCGTCATCAGGTTTTTGTGGCTAAGATATACATTAAATTATATTATAGTAAATTTTTCCATATTGTAATATGTCTTACTCAAAAGTACGAAAACGTTTTATCCGGTAAATATGAAAATGATGGATATACATTATTGCAGATCTTTATTAACCACATTGTGCTAAACTTTGTATTTTTTAAATATTTTATTAAGTAATTTAGAATGTTGTTAGTTGATGATATTTAAGATGTAATATTAATAAGTTTGTACAGTTGCAATTGCTAACAATTTAAAATTAATACAATATTCTTGCTTATAATCAATACAACATAGTTATCATCATATTGGCCAAATGACGTCAACTGCTGTAGAAAGTTGTTAGTTTTACAGTTAATTAATTTTAAGCTTTCTTATAAAATATAGAAAATCCAAGTTGATTCCGCAAACTTCCCACGACTGGCCTTGAGATTTATAGATGGTCATTGCAAAAGCGAGACGCACGGGTAATTGTAAACTCTTAAAATCTGGTGTTGGAAAATAGTACAATAAGTTTTAAAAATTAATTATTTATACTTTCTGATTCACAGAAGAGGGGGAGGGCTTTTTCAATCATCTACGCCACCATACATTTAGTCAATTAATTGTCACGCAAACCATTCAACTCAACTTGTCCCATAACATATATTCGTCCATTGACTTCCAACATATCGGTACTCCGTTCTCTACCCGCTGCTTTATGTGGCATGGCATAGCGTAATTTATCCCAGAATCTGGGATCTTCACAATCCAAGTAAGTGTTCATATGCATATATGCTCTCAAGTCCTTATCCAATAAATCGCTGTTCGCAATTTCACCGTATTTCACAAGAATTATGCGCGCACGACCCTCATTTAACGAGCATTGATGCGCTGTGCGAAACTCCATGCGCGCCCAATCGGATTCGATGAAGTGCTGCGACAACACTATGATCGTACGACGCGACTGATCGACCGATTCGATAATTTGTTCCGCTATATAGGCGCCCGGCAGCCAATTACGTTCGTGTGTGCATATGAGAAATGGTGGATCTTCGCACTCTTCAAGACGCGGAAGTAGGGTGTGGTTGACGAAATGAGCATCTTGATGGGCATACGATATGAAAGCATCGAATTTTTTATTCTGATCCAATTCAGATTCATGTATACAACAGGTCAATATATTGTGAGCATGTAGCCAGACTTTCACTTCCAAATTATATTTATAATATAGTGCGGTAAGCAGAAGAAAAATAATGATTGCTAATGCTGCGATTGTGATACTTGCGATCGTAAACGACGAACCTTCAACATTGCACAAGTCGACCACATTTGCTGTGAGCAGCGTAACATTCTGTAGATTATTACAGTTTAGCAGCTTGACATCGGGTATTCGTCGCTGTTGTGCACGAACGGTGTACAACAAATTCCGCGCAGCACAATCGCACTTCCAAGCATTTTCGCTCAGATACAAAAACTGTAGTTTGTCGCTGTCATTGAGAATCGCGCGCAGCAAATCATCAGTTAAAGTTTTTAAGTCATTACTGCGTATATCTAAAACCGTTAGATTGGCGGGCAGTTGGAAGCGACTGAGACTTGTGATTCTATTGTACGAGGCGTTGAGTTGCGTAACATTGGCATAGCCGAAGATGGTGTTTGGCGGCAAAACAGTCAGCCGATTAACGCTAATGTCGAGTATTGAACTCCTACGATCAACTTGTTCGGGGCGTGGCAGTTGTTCGATAACATGAAGTTGTCTATCGGTGCAATTGATGTTCAGCCAGTCGAATTGTGTGTAACAGTCGCAGTTTGTGGGACAGAGTATGGGTTGCCAAGAGCACAGCTCGTCGCGCCGTACCTGTGCGACATCCGTTAGTAGTTCGTTTGACGGCTGTTTACACTGTAAATTAGTAAAAATGGAACGATAATTACCATTGTAAATCCAAGCCAACTTACAATCGCACACGACGGGATTGCCAGCCATTTTGATTTCGCGCACAAAATCTTTAGTTGTAATTGGTAAATTTGTTAAAGCGTTTATGCTTTTTATGGAATTGTGCTCTAAGTTTATATGAAAAGAGCGATTAACGCCGGATTTAATTAACAGCTCCATATTAAACTCGCACAGGAGATTGTAACTCAAATCGATTACCTTCACATTAAGCTGTTGTTTTCCTGTGTAATTTTTAAATTGGAACATACTGTTGTAATCGAGATATTGCTCTGAATCCAAAGGTATATCGTCATTAAAATGTGATAATAAACTGTCCCAAGAAATATTTTTAACCCTGTTCTTACTTATGTCTAGCCAATGCAGATAATGCAACGGCTCTAGAGTTGCCATAAGATTTTCGGTTTCGTGTAAATGATTGTCATTCAATTTCAGGTGCCTTAGAAAAAGTGTTTGGTTGAAGAGTTCAGACGATAGGTGTTCCAACAGATTATAGCTTAGATCTAGAATAATAAGTTTACGCTGTTGTGCAAATAGTTTCGATGGCAATTTACTAATATTATTGCTGCTCAAATTCAGGCAATTCAATTGAGTAAGAAGTGCAAAAAGGTTTGATTCCAACACTGACATATTATTTCCGCTTAAGTCTAGCCGTCTGATCTCGGCAAAATACCGAAAGTATTCCTGCGTCAAGGTGCGCTCATTCATTGATCTTTGTCCGTAAAGTTGAAGGATGTAGTATTTCATAAAGGGTATCAAATTTAATTTAATTGGAGAAAAGTCAATGTTCTCTGTGGATTTTACAATTATATGTAGTTGAAGAAGATTTTGAAAATAAATTATAATATCAGTAACAGCAAATCGCGAATTGTAGATCAACGTAAGTTTATTCAGGTTTTTTATATTAATTCTTTGTTGTACAGCATTAGTATAGATGTCTTTGCATTTTTTCGCTTCCAAATAACTTGAGTTGTGTAGCAAAGTAATATTTAGTTTTGTTTCTTTTGGACAAACCACCAACATTTGGCGCCCTTTAGAATCCAAGCCCACGTAAATATCACTTACTTCATCTTTTATAGTACAATGAATTGTATTCTCACATTTACAATCCATTCCTTGATACGACGGGCAATGCTCTTGGTGATGCGGTTGACCGATAAGCTCGGTAAAGTTCGATTCGGTTGCGAGCACAAACACAATTTTGTTGTTTAAGATTAAGCCGCTGAGTATATAGGTGAATATTATATACATTTTTAATCGTTTTAGTTTGATTGAGTTTAATATTTAATCTTTCTCCACTCTAATTAGACCTTCCATACCAACTTACATTTGCCGAAATACTAAATAATAAGTTGCAAAATATAGAAGTTTAACCCATTTACATCGCTCTTTAATTTCTTATCAAGAAAAATATTTGTGAAACCGCAAACCCAAAGTGCTTACTACTTTTTATGATATTTATAAAAAAATAATTATAAAATTAATTTTTTTTTTATTGAATCTGCTTTGTTTAAAACCTAACAATAAGATCGTATATCTGAAAGTTCTGACTCTATTATCATCAAAACTGTAAAACTTAACGACTAAGTTGTGAGTTGTCAGGTTGGAACACATATGCTGCCAAGCCTTGCCAAATAAAAGGCAACCCACTACAGAGAAGAAACAGAGAAGCAATACAAAGAGAGACATCTATTGATGATGTTTTTTTTTGTAAAGTTGGTTTGAGCTGGGTTTAATCGGTATTTTTATACTCTCGCAACCTGTTGCACAGAGTATAATAGTTTTGTTCACCTAACGGTTGTTTGTGTCACCAAGAAATATAAGAGTTAGATATGGGGTTATATATACATAAATGATCAGGATGACGAGTAGATTTGAAATCCGGATGTCTGTCCGTCCGTCCGTCTGTCCGTCTGTCCGTGCAAGCGATAACTTGAGTAAAAATTAAGATATCTTAATAAAACTTGGAACACATGTTCCTTGGCACCCTGAGGAGGTTGCTTTCGAAAATGGGCAAAATCGGTCCACTGCCACGCCCACAAAATGGTGGAAACCGAAAACCTATACTGTGTCATAACTAAGCCATAAATAAAGTTATGACAAGTAAGGAAGAGCTAAGTTCGGGTGTAACCAAACATTTTATACTCTCGCAATTTATTTATTTAACTTTATTAATATTATATAATACACAATTTGACCTACATATTCGTCATATATATTGTATAAAGTCCATTGAAAGTTGGAAAGCCTAATATTAGGTTAAAAGCACCGAGGTCCTCATGTTCGATATATGGGGCCTTGAAAACCTATGGTCCGATTTCGGCGATTTTTAGAAATGGGCTGCCACATTATAAATACAGTATTTGTGCAAAGTTCTGCACCGATATCTTCACTAGTGCTTACTTTATATATTGTAAAGTAAACGATTCAGATCATCTTCTAAGTTCTGGTATATAGGAAGTAGGCGTGGTTGTGAAGCGATTTGGCCAATTTTCACAACATATTATTGGGAGGTAAGGAAACTATTACAAACCAAGTTTCATTGAAATCGGTCGAGTAGTTCCTGAGATATGGTTTTTGACCCATAAGTGGGCGACGCCACGCCCATTTTCCATTTTGTAAAAAAATCTGAGTGCAGCTTCCGTCTGCCATTTCGTATGTGAAATTTAGTGTTTCTGACGTTTTTCGTTAGTGAGTTAACCCACTTTTAGTAATTTTCTACCTAACCTTTGTATGGGAGGTGGGCGTGGTTATTATCAATAGTTCAATATTCGCAAACCGCACGAATATAACTATTAACAAACAAGTAAGGAAGGGCTAAGTTCGGGTGTAACCGAACATTTTATACTCTCGCAATTTATTGATGTAATTTTATAAAGATAGCACAATTCGACCCATATATTCGGTATAAAGTTCAATAGAATAACGAAAATCATCATAAATAGTATATGGGGACTGAGGTAATTCCTAAACAAGATACAATGTATCGAAGACTATACGCTCACTTAATTTAATATTACTTATAATTAGGTATATGGGATCTGGGGGAAGTTATGACCCGATTTTTACCATTTTAGGTACAGAGATAAACTGTTATAAGAAAAAAATTCATAGGGAATGAATTACATTAAAATATCTGAGGGTTTTACCTATATTTTTTGTGAAAAATTAACATTAGGCACTGAGTTCTTCATGTTCGATATCAGGGGCCTTGAAAAGTCATGGTCCGATTTTGACAATTTTTCCACAAGTGATGTCACAGCTCAAATACAGTATTTGTGTAAAGTTTTATTCCGCTAGCTTCATTGGTTCCTTATGAATACATTATAAAGTGAACGAATCAGATGGAATTCAAAATTGAGTTATATGGGAAGTAGACGTAGTTGTGAACCGATTTCGCCCATATTTCACCCGTGTCATCAGGGTGTCAAGAAAGTGTTATATACCGAATTTCATTGAAATCGGTCGAGTAGTTTCTGAGATCTGGTTTTTGACCCATAAGTGGGCGACGCCACGCCCATTTTCCATTTTGTAAAAAAATCTCAGTGCAGCTTTCTTCTGCCATTTCTTATGTTAAATTTGATGTTTCTGACGTTTTTCGTTAGTGAGTTAACGCACTTTTAGTAATTTTCAACCTAACCTTTGTATGGGAGGTGGGCGTGGTTATTATCCGATTTCTTTCATTTTTGGACTGTATAAGGAAATGGCTAAAATAAACGACTGCAGAAAGTTTGGTTTATATAGCTTTATTGGTTTGCGAGTTATATACAAAAAACCTATTTGGGGGCGGGGTCACGCCCACTTTTTCAAAAAAATTACATCCAAATATGCCCCTCCCTAATGGGATCCTATGTTCCAAATTTCATTTTTATACTCTCGCAACCTGTTGCACAGAGTATCATAGTTTTGTTCACATAACGGTTGTTTGTGTCACCAAGAAATAAAAGAGTTAGATATAGGGTTATATATATATAAATGATCAGGATGACGAGTGGAGTTGAAATCCGGATGTCTGTCCGTCCGTCTGTCCGTCTGTCCGTCTGTCCGTCCGTCCGTCCGTGCAAGCTGTAACTTGAGTAAAAATTGAGATATCTTAATGAAACTTGGAACACACGTTCCTTGGGACCGTGAGAGGGTTGCTTTCGAAAATGGGCAAAATCGAACAACTGCCACGCCCACAAAATGGCTAAAACCGAAAACACATAAAGTGTCATAACTAAGCCATAAATAAAGTTATAACAGTACAATTTTGAATGAAGGATCGCACTAGGAAGGGGCATATTGGGGTGTAGTTTTTTTGGGGAAATGGGCGAGGCCCCGCCCACATATCGGTTATTTATATATAACTCGCAAACCAATAAAGCTAAATAAGCCAAACTTTCTGCAGTCGGTTATCTTACGTACCCCACCACACACCATGAAAATAGTTGACATCGGATAATAACCACGCCCACCTCCCATACAAAAGTTAGGTTGAAAATTGCTAAAAGTGAGTTAACTCACTAACGAAAAACGTCAGAAACACTAAATTTCACATACGAAATGGCAGACGGAAGCTGCACTCAGATTTTTTTACAAAATGGAAAATGGGCGTGGCGTCGCCCACTTATGGGTCAAAAACCATATCTCAGGAACTACTCGACCGATTTCAATGAAACTTGGTTTGTAATAGTTTCCTTACCTCCCAATAATATGTTGTGAAAATTGGCCAAATCGCTTCACAACCACGCCTACTTCCTATATACCAGAACTTAGAAGATGATCTGAATCGTTTACTTTACAATATATAAAGTAAGCACTAGTGAAGATATCGGTGCAGAACTTTGCACAAATACTGTATTTATAGTGTGGCAGCCCCATTCTAAAAAATCGCCGAAATCGGACCATAGGTTTTCAAGGCCCCATATATCGAACATGAGGACCTCGGTGCTTCTAACCTAATATTAGGGTTTCCAACTTTCAATGGACTTTATACAATATATATGACGAATATGTAGGTCAAATTGTGTATTGTATAATATTAATTAAGTTAAATAAATAAATTGCGAGAGTATAAAATGTTTGGTTACACTCGAACTTAGCCCTTCCTTACTTGTCATAACTTTGTTTATGGCTTAGTTATGACACTGTATAGGTTTTCGGTTTCCACCATTTTGTGGGCGTGGCATTGGACCGATTTTGCCCATTTTCGAAAGCAACCTCCTCAGGGTGCCAAGGAACATGTGTTCCAAGTTTCATTAAGATATCTTAATTTTTACTCAAGTTTTCGGTTGCACGGACAGACGGACAGACGGACGGACGAACAGACATCCGGATTTCAAATCTACTCGTCATCCTGATCATTTATGTATATATAACCCCATATCTAACTCTTATATTTCTTGGTGACACAAACAACCGTTATGTGAACAAAACTATTATACTCTGTGCAACAGGTTGCGAGAGTATAAAAATACTGATTAAACACCAGCTCAAACCATCTTTACCAAAAAAACATCATCAATAGATGTCTCTCTTTGTATTGCTTCTCTGTTTCTTCTCTGTAGTGGGTTGCCTTTTATTTGGCAAGGCTTGGCAGCATATGTGTTCCAACCTGACAACTCACAACTTAGTCGTTAAGTTTACAGTTTTGATGATAATAGAGTCAGAACTTTCAGATATACGATCTTATTGTTAGGTTTTAAACAAAGCAGATTCAATAAAAAAAAAATTAATTTTATAATTATTTTTTTATAAATATCATAAAAAGTAGTAAGCACTTTGGGTTTGCGGTTTCACAAATATTTTTCTTGATAAGAAATTAAAGAGCGATGTAAATGGGTTAAACTTCTATATTTTGCAACTTATTATTTAGTATTTCGGCAAATGTAAGTTGGTATGGAAGGTCTAATTAGAGTGGAGAAAGATTAAATATTAAACTCAATCAAACTAAAACGATTAAAAATGTATATAATATTCACCTATATACTCAGCGGCTTAATCTTAAACAACAAAATTGTGTTTGTGCTCGCAACCGAATCGAACTTTACCGAGCTTATCGGTCAACCGCATCACCAAGAGCATTGCCCGTCGTATCAAGGAATGGATTGTAAATGTGAGAATACAATTCATTGTACTATAAAAGATGAAGTAAGTGATATTTACGTGGGCTTGGATTCCAAAGGGCGCCAAATGTTAGTGGTTTGTCCAAAAGAAACAAAACTAAATATTACATTGCTACACAACTCAAGTTATTTGGAAGCGAAAAATTGCAAAGACATCTATACTAATGCTGTACAACAAAGAATTAATATAAAAAACCTGAATAAACTTACGTTGATCTACAATTCGCGATTTGCTGTTACTGATATTATAATTTATTTTCAAAATCTTCTTCAACTACATATAATTGTAAAATCCACAGAGAACATTGACTTTTCTCCAATTAAATTAAATTTGATACCCTTTATGAAATACTACATCCTTCAACTTTACGGACAAAGATCAATGAATGAGCGCACCTTGACGCAGGAATACTTTCGGTATTTTGCCGAGATCAGACGGCTAGACTTAAGCGGAAATAATATGTCAGTGTTGGAATCAAACCTTTTTGCACTTCTTACTCAATTGAATTGCCTGAATTTGAGCAGCAATAATATTAGTAAATTGCCATCGAAACTATTTGCACAACAGCGTAAACTTATTATTCTAGATCTAAGCTATAATCTGTTGGAACACCTATCGTCTGAACTCTTCAACCAAACACTTTTTCTGAGGCACTTGAAATTGAATGACAATCATTTGCACGAAACCGAAAATCTTATGGCAACTCTAGAGCCGTTGCATTATCTGCATTGGCTAGACATAAGTAAGAACAGGATTAAAAATATTATTATTATTATATATACTCTCGCAATTAATTTATTTAACTTTATTTATATTATATAATACACAATTTGACCCACATATTCGTCATATATATTGTATAAAGTCCATTGACTAGTCACTAGTATTTACTTTATATATTGTAAAGTAAACGATTCAGATTGTCTTCAAAGTTCTGGTATATAGGAAGTAGGCGTGGTTGTGAAGCGATTTGGCCTATTTTCACAACATATCATTGGAATGTAAGGAAACTATTACAAACCAAGTTTCATTGAAATCGGTCGAGTAGTTCCTGAGATATGATTTTTGACCCATAAGTGGGCTACGCCACGCCCATTTTCCATTTTTTTTTTTAAATCTGAGTGCAGCTTTCATTTCCTATGTGAAATTTAGTGTTATTGACGTTCTTAGTTAGTGAGCTAACCCACTTTTAGTAATTTTCAACCTAACCTTTGTTTGGGAGGGGGGCGTGGTTATTATCCGATTTCTGTCATTTTTGGTGGTCCATTTCGAGGTGTTCAAAAAACCAAATTAAAGCTAAATGAACAAAGTATCCGATCCTTATAGTGTTTAAGTTAAAAAGATTTTTTCCACGCCCGTAGACCAAAAAAAAAACTAAGAAAAATTTTGAAAATTTTTTTGTTGCTGGTTTTTCTACGATTACTCAAAAACCGAATAGGTTAAAATTTTTTAAAGTTCTAATCCAAAAACTAGACACTTGGAGCTATAATTCCCTCTTTCTCAATTTCTTGTACGACCATTTCTTTAGAAGTTACGGCCGTTTGAAATTTGTTCCAGTAGTGTATTTGGAAAACCGCGGCTGGGTAGTTTACCCACAACCGTTTTTATAGCACCGACCTTGATCTTTCTGACTATTATTTATTCTGGTCGATGCAGAGCTTCCTCACGAATACGGTTCACATCAGAACAGGGTATCCAAACTTGGCTTCAATAGTTCTTGGCCGCCGAGCTGGCGCAGTTCGTTTGAGATGGAATCCAACAATGAAAAGAGCAATTATTCAAGCACAGCAGCAAGTACCGCATGAACATCATGCGTTGCTAAGTTTATAACTAAATTTCTTACGGCGCCACGATCCCAAGGTATTTATTAATTACCGTGATTTCGCTCAATTTTTACTTAATTTACTCATTCAACTCAGACGACGATCTTATTGTACACTATTAGTACCCTAGACATTGTTCGTTATGCCATATTCTTCAAATCTGCTTATCCGATAATCTTCTTCCAATCGATATACTAAAAAATAAAACTATTCTAGTGTAACTACAACAATAACAGAAGAGTTTAGACAAGAGATCTAGTAAGAGGGAATTATCAAAGGTGACGCGTTAGAAGAGTTCTGGTTTTGAGTAAAAAAAACTTATATTAAACTCAAGAAGGGAATAGCTTATTTCAGCATTTAAACTAGTCACAAGCACTTAAAGCTAATTTTAAGACAATAAAAAAAACTACCTGAAGGCAAATCAATTTATATATAGTTTTTGTTGTTATTTGCCTCTACGTTTGCTCATTCATAGCCGTAATACAATTTCATTGCCATTAATTTTAATTTTCAATACCATTCATTATGTGTTATTTTCAATGTGTATGTGAGTGCATAAATAAACAGCTTTTCAAATGTAAAGAGCAATCGATGCCTTTGTGGCATTTCAAATCACAGAATCTTGGCATAATTACAACATTGCAACAAGCAAACGTAATTGTTATTAATTGCACAGTGTTCAAGGTCTGTTCAAGGTTCAAGGTCTCGGCTGAACACAAATGCAATCAAACGCCTGCATACAAAGTGATGCTTGTTAAATGGAAGTATGAATGAATGCAGAAAGAAATATAGAAAATGTTGAACAACAACAATAATACCGGTAAGCATTCTGGGTTTGCTCTTTGCATAATTACAAAAAATATTTTGCATATAATATCAATAGCAGGTGTTGTTGCTGTGTGTTTGAAATGCGTGTGTATGGTGTGAAGAAAACTTAATTATTCAGAAGCTTTTCAAATAAATGCATTTAAGTTGTAACGTTTGTTATGTTTATTGCTAGGAATTACAACTAAAATTCACCACTGTGAAAGGAAAACAGGGTACATTAATTTGGTCTGAGAAAGAAAACCAATTTTTTTAGAAATATTTAAGTCTCTGGTTATGCCCTATGCTACTTATACGCCGTGTGGTATCGAATAAAACACATGCTCACAGCTTGCTTGTTTTTACATAAAAATTTTTGTTTACAAAAAAATTTGTTGGAAAAATAAGAATAATAAACTGAAAAAATTTCAAATACGTAAATTTATTTACTAAAATTTTTTCATACTAAATTTAGAAAATATTTCATTCGTCAAAACACCTGCATCTCTTCCTCTGTTTTATTATTTACGAAATGTGTAAAATTTATTGATTCTTCTCCTTCAGGTTGACATTTTAGACACTTCCGGCGATATGCAATTTCCCGCTATGCGACGTCCGTCCATCGCCACCGCTCACGCTTTCATGCTTGTCTATGCGTCCACGTCTGCACCGAGTTTTCAATGTGTCAAACAGTGTTTTGAGGAGATACGTGAGCAGCTACTACATTACATCATGCCAAGCTATGCTCTAGATGGGAATTTCTTCAATTAATTTATTTGTATAGAGTTTTATTGCTAAATTGCTTCCAAGTTAAAAAGAACTGAGGCTTGAGGAATCTTAAATACAGTTAGATCTCTTTTATTAATATTTCGAAAAAAATCAGGATTCTTTAACGTAACCAAATCAGATTAATTTTACTATATGTATATAGATTTATATATATAGGCATTTATTTATTTATGTGAAAACTTAGTTATATATGTTTCCCTGTATTTTTACAAATATTTGAAAATCCAACACATAATATTATTTTAGCCCAGAACTTTTACACTTTCATTTAACGAATACGAATCATCAAATATACTTATGTTTAAAATATATTTTGGCCTTTCACACGTAATATATATTAAATATGAATTTTTGATAATTTGTGATAATTTGTGATAAGCGAAGCAATTTGTTGGTTGGTTGAAAAGGCGAAGAAAGCCTAACTGCAAGCGGCCGCACTTAGGCCGTTATTAGGCCCATTGGGCTCCCCGAAGGTACCCTGACATGTATCATGTAGAACAACTCGGTCGATTTAACGAAGCTTCTGAGTTTTTTCCATCCCAGCTGTCCAATTTCTCTTAGATTAGAGTGATGGAAGCCGTGGAAGGTATCTCTTCTTAACCGACAAGAGACTGGGCATTCGCAGAGATAATGCTCTATTGTATTGACATCTTCCGCGCATGCCCTATTCTACTATACCAAGTCTCTGCAGGTGGCCTCTTAGAGGTAGGTGCCACCTGATCACCCATGTGAAATCTGACGCATTGATACTTCGTGTTAGCGCAGCCTTAATTGCCTTAATTGCGGCTTGACTATCCACAAAAAAGTTGTTGGACCTGCTTGTTTGAGCGCAAGCCCACCTAGCACCTAGGGCCGAAGGCAAAGCACTTCGAGGCAATGGTTATTCTGCAGGAGTTCCATATACGGAGAGCGTTGGTCTTCTCAATGTGTTCTCTCCAGCTTAGTTTTTTTATCTACGATGATCCCTAGATATTTGACGCAGGTAGTTAGTTTAATGGTTTTACCCATTAAAGGATTAAATTGTGGAATTTTCGTCTTTCTCGTAAAAAGACATATTTCTGATTTATTCGGATTTACAGAGACCCCATGCCTCTCCGCCCTAATGGAGGCGATTTCCCGTGCGCATAACAAACGACATTAAAATTTCTCCCTGTCAAGTAGGAGTATCAGATTGTTGATCAAGGTTACCCAGAGCAAGGGGACAGGATTCCTCCTTGCGGGGTTCCACAAGTGATCTGGTGAGAGGTTTTTATTCTTTCCCCATCGTAAATGGCTCGTCTATTACTGAGCATATGACACAACTAAACCAGTATGTTCTGGTTGATGCAACAGATGAGAGGTTAACAGCAACAGACGGGATCAATGCAGCGGTGTCGGCGTTATTGAAGACCCCCGCCGCGAGGGTGAACTCCTTCTTATCCAAAGATCTCTCGATGGTCCGGACTACTTCGTGTAGAGCGGTATCAACCAATTTATCTCTGACATACGCATGCTACTTGAATGCCAAACGCTTGGGTGGAATTTGTTGTTTAATTAAATCGTCACAGATTCTTTTCATACCTTTTAGTAGGAAGGAGGTTAGACTGATCGGCCTATAATATTTTGGCAAGGAATAGTTTTCTTTTCCCTGTTTGGGGATGAAGATAACCTTGACTTCCTGCCATTTGCATGGGATGTACGCTAGACGGACACAGGCGGTGTATATTTTAGCCATGCCGATTGATAGTAATTCTGCCCCGTATTGTAAAATATGTTCGATAGTAAATGTTGGTATATGCAAAATAACAGCAGAGAAAGTAGCATTAAATAGATTGAGTAAAGTGACAAGCGAAAGTTGATAGTTGGCAGTTGGATAATCAACAACTATTTGCATGCATTCATGTACGATTTTAGGTCGATTTTAAGATTATACACTTCATGAACTCGGAATACATTGATTTATATTCCAATGTATGAAAGTCCTGAGATTAATAGAGTAAAGTTCATCTAAAGTTTATTAAACTATCTGAAATAAATTCTGAAATAAGCATGTCTTTTAAAGGTTAAAGTCTTTTATAGGGCATTTGCTTTAATATGCATTCCTATATGACCTCTTAAATGTTGCTTAACAAAACAATACATCCATACTTTCTTTTCGTACTATGAATAGTACTCACCCGAGACAAAAATTCTACTGATCTTTAATATACATAATTCCCATGAAAGATAAGGTCCCTGAGGAGACTATGCATAATTATCTATATTGCCTTCAATAATATAAATATAAATAGATATTTTTAATTTAGTGAAGTAAAGTGATTTTTATTACCGTTACTTCAATTACAAATTAGATTTAAGTCTAGCCATTTTCAAAGTCACTTAGATTACTTACAAATACTCTTATTTTTTAAATTTCTCTTACTTTTCATGTCATAAATTCTTGCCGCTGCCAAAGGATATTCCCATTGTAATCGCCGGCAATAAATCTGATTTGGCCAATACACATCGAGAGGTGCGACTGGAAGAGGTCACGGACTGGGTCTACTGTGAATTGCCGCGATAAAGGTGAGTTCAAACAAATTGAAAATTATTAATCTGGATAGCTTTGACTGCTTATTTTATGTGTGTGTGATGTGTGTATGTTCTGAAGCTCTGTTAAATATTTGTGCCCAACATATCGGCATATTTATGCGGTTTCAGTGTCTGTGAACTCAGAATGTTTTTTGCAAATTGATGAAATAAATATGTATGTCGACAACATTTGATACGCTTGATGGGGAATAACGATATAAGTGAGATTAATACTTAGGTGTGTGCGTACTGCATACAGATGGTGGTTCATTTGGTTGTTTGTTTTAAAATTTACAATTTTGGCATCAAATTCACACTCCTAAGAAAGAATGGTTCACCAATCACCTTGCGCTGGTTCTCTGGTCATACATATCTGGTCAATACATATATCTGCAAATGTTTTTTATTAAATTATTATATTTCATGGCTCTTTTATGTAAATTTAATTAACAGCAAGGAAAGCAATTCTAACCAAAGTGAGAGAGGGAGCAAATCAAGTGACGCGAATGTTTGTGAAGGCGAAGTGAAGTCAAGGGTATTATATCTTCACCTCATTTTTGATTTTAAATATTTTAATTGTTGAACGTTTTTAGGAAATATATGAAATATTTAATGAAGAGTTGCTTCAAAATATATTTTCAGGGTCGTAGGTTTCAAAATTTATGGCTGTCTTAAAATAAAATTAAATAGATTTGTTTGTGAATAGATATGGCTGCAGTTGAAGTTGAGATTCTAATATTGTATATTCCATTAATTTGTCAAAAATAACTCTCATCAAATTAACATTGACCACTTGGCCGCCTCTTTGCGTTTTTGTCCTCTACAACATGCGTAATCTTTCAGTATGACAGCTAATCATCAATAAATTCTGAGCCCCACATGTTACGTTCAAAACTGAACTGTAAATTGTCAAAAATTCTCCGAAATTTTTCAATAGGATGTGAACAGATGTGAACATACATATATACATAGGTATATGGGTGTGCTCTTAATAAACAATTAACTGCTGGTCGCTGACCGCTGACCGCAAACCACAGAGTTGTATGGGGCTTGATTGCATTTTTATCGTACATAACACGAATGTACGTTTTTGAACGTGCTTATAAGCTCGAATATAGAGGGTGAGTCGATTAGAATATCAACAGAAATTATTTTTATGAAATTTGCTTCATGTTGGAATCACAACCAAAGTTGCAAAGAGAGTATTATAGTTTTGTTCACATAACAGTTGTTTGTAAGTCATAAAACTAAACGAGTTAGATAGCTTCTTGAAACGCATAGACTTAGAACTCATGTAATGTAACGGTAATTTATAATCCACTAAATATACATACATATAATAAATAAAATCATTTAACTTTAAATTTAGCGCTGTCTCACTTCATTTACCAAAATTATTTAATCTTCTTCTTACTTAGTCTTAATCTCTCTCTAGAATACGGTTAAATAAGAAATCCAAAGAAAGGGAAAAACACAGGTGTAGAAACGTGAGAATAGACCGAAGTTTAACCCTCGTGAAATTGATTTTTCAGCCAACTCATCTGCAAGAAAATAATTAAATTAAACAAGTAAAGCAATAAAGGAAACCATTTCGCTGAGGCAAACAAAAATGTTTTGAATTTTCTATAAAAAACTGTCGAATGACCTTAAACCTTATAATAGCAGGTAGAAAAAAAAGATTTGCGCATCATATGAAAAATACAGCAACAACCATGCTTTGTCCCGCGCTCCTGTTTTACCTTGCAAAGCATGATTTGTGGCGTGGAAACACTTGGTAATTGTAGCGTCCCAGCTGTCATGTTAAAAATACAAAGCCACTGAGTTCGATAAAAAACAACAACACGTATAACAAAATGACAAAAACATCAATGCAGCAACGTAAAACAATTGTTATGAACGAAAGAGTAACCGTTATAAATACAAAATGTGAAAAAATCTCACACACAGATCAGCGAAATTGAACGCTCAAATGGATGAAAATGAAATATTGAATTAACAAAAACAAGAAAATTTTCACACACTCGTCTACGCTGCGTTGGAGTGTGCTCTTTTGTATGTGGAAACTATTAAAAAGCCAATTTGTGCGAAATTCCATCATATTTTTAATTTTTTCTCTCAGTGTAATTTTTATCTCAGCTTTCTGCACCCCCACTCTCATTGAGTAGTATCAAAATATTAATTGGATTGACAATTTTCGAAGTTTTTAAAATACTCTCCGCGTTGGTGTGAAATTTATTTAAGCGAAAAGCGAGCGAATTCGATTAAAAATTATTTCTTGTCACTGCTTGTCGGCGGAATGTTCGAAATTTGTTTAATATTTGTTTGAATGTGGTGATTTTCACATTTTGTAATAATATTTTGTTGTTTTACTTAAAAGATTTTTATAATACATAACCGATTAAAGAGGACTTATAATTGATT
Organism: Zeugodacus tau; assembly: GCA_031772095.1. Taxonomy (NCBI): domain Eukaryota; kingdom Metazoa; phylum Arthropoda; class Insecta; order Diptera; family Tephritidae; genus Zeugodacus; species Zeugodacus tau. Next base: position 23,672,133 of record CM062652.1, read on the forward strand.
GCGAGCATTTGCCGGTGTACCCGCGCCTCTGATCTTATTCTTAAATGAAAATCTTCGCTTAGAACTTGACATTTCTTATCGTTCAGATGTCCTCTGTAAAAAAGATCTCACGTTTTATTTACGCAAGACATTTTATCTTAAGGCCTGTCCTCGATATTTAGAAATTATCGATATTTAGAATCGACGGCAGATCTATGGAAAGAACTGTTTCAACGCCTTTAGATCCTAGGTTGTGCTAGTGGAGCAAATTTGATTGGTTAGAGCCCTTTGATAACTTCCTATAGATCGTATGTTAAGTAAATCGGGGTCAAGTGTGAATAGAAAATAGTTTAAGTTACAACAAAACCATAAATAATGATGGAAACGGAGCTGTATCCAAAAATTGGGAAGGGTTTTAATACGATAACATAATTCACGTGATGAATCACTAAAATAATAATTCGACTGTTACTAGGACAACACTACATTGTGTATAATGTAAGGTGTTGGATATGACCAGTGTAATTTAAGAAGATCTTCGCAATATTCCTGGATATTATGTTGTTTATTATTGTTTGTTGTCTATAGGACTGAACTTATTTAGATTTCATTCCCCTAATGTTCAAGAATCCATGGATACAAACGGTCATAAAAAACTTAAAAAGACGAAACCGCTCGGTTTTAAAGATAATATGTATTATATTAACTATAATCTCTGTACCTTAACTTTTGGTAGATTCTTTAGACTTCTTAGTATATTTCTACGATTATCAGTATATCCTACATAAGTTATACAACTTTAACTAATGTGAAAACTACAAAACTACGTCGTGTCTGTCAATTGATAATCTGTGTGCATAAGCACAAGGTACTCCTCATACGTCTTCATTACACTAGCCCACCGCAGTTTTGCAACCAACTTGACAGCTGTTGATTGCTTTACCAACAGGCACTACTACATACACACACACATATGAATTTTGCAAACATTGGCTGCTGTTGTTGGGAATTACTGCATAGCTACAATTGCCGTGTCAGTACAGCAACTCAAAGCAACAACAACTTGCAAGCACAGGCAATCCAACTGAAAGTTTCAAAGTCCACTCCTGCATCGTACGCTGCAACCAACACCGGCAGCAATCCAACAACTACGAGCGTCATTATTACCAAAGTGGTTGGACAGACTGGCGGTGGTGCTACAGCTCGTCATCGGAGCAGTTTCGACATTATTGGCAACTTTGTACTTTATGTCTGTTGCATAGTTGGCATGAATTTTACACCATCAGTTAAGTCACACATCCATGTTTAATGCAGTCCACATATATTATGTTTGTGTGAAACTTGGTCGTCAGCACACATGAAATTTTAAGTACATATTGACGTTTGGCAAAAGTTGAGCGTTCGGCAAATATGGAAAATGTTGGGCTTTGTTTCATTCCACGGCAGTAGTTGAGGTTATATCAGCTTACATTCGAGTATTCAATCCTGATATATGGTTGGTAAGACCAATCCGAGTGGACGAAAATCTAGAAAACCGTGCCATCTCTGCACCTCTGCACCTCGAGCTTAGTTATTGCCTCGGTGATAAAATAAGAAAATTCAAAATAGATGTTTTTGTTAGAAATTGATTTCTGAAGAATACCTATCCAATTATCGTGCGCATGTAGGACTCACTGTTTGCTAATAATATACCTTCTAATAAATATTGGAGCCGAAAAATTTGTCTAATTCTGCACATTAATGATAAACATGATTCTTTGAGCCTTCTAAATTTAACCAAAGTGCAACAGCCCTTTGCTGGTTATAACTAAACTCTCCCTATTGTAATTTTGTGAAAGATAAAACAGATTAACAGGTATATCATCTAGTCAGTTTCATTTGCACTATTTTCTCCTCAATTGTAAATACAAAGTACCTCATAATTGTCTGTATATTAGTGAGAGTATTCGTACTTTGCTTTGGAGGATGGGATCTTGTGTAGAAGTTCACGTAAGTGAGGAAAGTTTTTGATTGTCAATCACTTGGGAGTGGCCAGAAACGATTCTTCTCCTCCTGATAGTATAAACAGCGTCTAGCTAACTTCCTGTTTTAGACCAAGTATCCTTTGGGTAGCTAACAGACATCCGTTTGAAGGCGAGTGAAAGTGAGAAGGCGAACCTGCTTCTGCGGTTGTGCGTAGGGTTTGGGTCCCACCACATATAAACGAAGTACCAATGAAAAATAGAAGAAAGCCTCGGATGAGACACCCCCCCTGCAAACGTTTTAAGGATAATGATTTAAGGGCAAGCACTTGGAATGTCCGAACCCTTATTGGGAAGGTGCCTCTGCCCAGCTGGTTGATGTCCTCATACGACTAAAGGCTGATATCACCGCCATCCAAGAAGTGCGATTGACGTGACAAGGACGGAAGGAGGGGGGTCTTTGTGACATCTACTACAGCGGCCATATAAAGGAGCGCAAATTTGGTGTTGGATTTGTGGTAGGAGAGGGACTCCGTCGACGAGTCCTGACATTTACCTCGGTGGATAAACGTCTAGCCACAATCCGCATAAAAGCGAGGTTCTTCAACATATCGCTTATATGTACAACAACAGTAGTACAACACCACCGCGATGTCTGAATTTGGTATCCCCGCAAAACTAATACGGCTGTGTAAATTGACGCTGAGCAACACCAAAAGCTCCGTCATAATTGGGAAGGACCTCTCCGAGCCGTTCGATACCAAACGAGGTTTCAGACAAGGTGACTCACTATCGTGCGACTTCTTTAACCTGATGCTGGAAAAAATTATAAGAGCTGCAGAGCTAAACCGAGAAGGTACAATCTTCTACAAGAGTGTACAGCTCCTGGCGTACGCTGATGATATTGATATCATCGGAAGCAACAACCGCGCCGTTTATTCTGCTTTTTCCCGCATGGATAAGGAGGCTAAGCGAATGGGTCTGGAGGTGAATGAGGACAAGACGAAATATCTCCTGTCATCAAACAAACAGTCGGCGCATTCGCGTCTTGGCTCCCACGTCACAGTTGACAGTCATAACTTCGAGGTCGTAGATAATTTCGTATACCCGGGAACCAGCATCAACAACACGAACAATGTCAGCCTCGAAATCCAGCGCAGAATAACTCTTGCCAACAGTTGCTACTTTGGACTGAGTAGGCAATTGAACAGTAAAGTCCTCTCTCGACGAACCAAAATCAAACTCTGCAAGTCGCTTATCATTCCCGTCCTGCTTTACGGTGCAGAAGCTTGGACGATGTCAACATCAGATGAGACGACACTAGGAGTTTTCGAGAGGAAAATTTTACGCAAGATTTATGGTCCTCAGAACATTGGCAACGGCGAATACGACGACATTGATATAGTTCAGCGAATAAAAAGACAGCGACTACGCAGGCTAGGTTAAGTTGTCCGAATGGACGAAAACACTCCAGCTCTGAAAGTGTTCGATGCAGTACCCGCCGGAGGAAGCCAAGGAAGGGGAAGGCCTCCACTTCGTTGGAGGGACCAGGTGGAGAGCAACCTGGTTACACTTGGGATCTCCAACTGGCGCCGAACTGCGAGGGAAAGAGAGAAGTGGCGCGCTATCAGCGATTCGGCTATAACCTGCTAAACGTTTCAACGCCAATCACACACATTTGTGCTTTGACTTTGTGTGCTTGACTATTCAAAGTCGGCACCAAACTACCTCATTACCGCGGAAGAAAGGGAAAAACCACAGCATATAAATAAAATATTTATATAAATTTATGTGTGTTTCGACTTGATGTCTGGCATTTCGCAGTTACTCACTGCCTTAAGTAGTTGCCAGTTTCAATTTAGAAGAAACTGAAACAGGTAGTTGCTAACAGCATTAAGCAGTCACTTAAACACTTAAATAATTTTTAATAATTGCGCCAATACTCTGGGGAGCGCATAAGTAGCTAGAGTTCTCGCACCGACTGTTGCCGCCAATTAGTGAATGGCATACCTTCTACTTGAACATTCTGAAAATATGCCTAATTTGGCAGCACTGATTTGTTTACATATGTATTTATGTATGAAACTGGGATTATTATAACAACAGTGGGTGAAATGACTGATTACAAGTGGTTATAAAGTTAAACTTGAGCTGAATTTATGTGAAAAATGCACATTAGAAATATTACATTTTAAAATTGGAGTAAATGTTACACCCGCACCTGGCCCTTCCTGAGTTGTTTAATTTCTAAGTTTATTAAAACTCTCATATTCTCATTGTCAACACATTCTCCGTATACCTAACGCCAAATATCAATTATTTTTACGTGCTTTTCATGAATTTCCTTCTTAATTCTTAAACAGTTGCATTATTTTCTCACTTACAGAACGAAAGTGCTGGAGTGCTCCGCCAAGGAGGATCAAAACGTGACTGACCTCTTCAAAACGTTGCTGTCACTGTCACGATTTCTGCCCGTGGGGAGCAATAATGGCGGCACAAGTGGACTAAAGCGACGAACTTCGGCATATGTTAGCGCATCGTCAAGTAGAAGTAAGTACACTTAGAGCCAAATTTCCACTGAACAAACAAAGTTGGTGGGTATAAAAAGGCATTGGAACACAGAGACTGTGGCCGTAGTGAAAAGAAAAGGACTGCAAAGAGCACAAGATGCAAACTAAGCGGAAATTAAGTAAAATTAAATGCAATTGCAAGTACTTAATTGCAACCGTATGCGTTCTTTAAGTAAATTATTCTTCCTCTCATACACAATCTTCTTACAGCGCGCTTTGTATGCTAAACTATATGCGCCTGTGCACATTAGTCTGCATCTTTCATCTGCTGATTATATTTCGCTTTTGCACCATAAATGAAGTGAAGTGTATGAAACTGCAAATTAAATTATTAATTTTTTTCTAATCAAACTGGCAAAGTGCTTCCAACTCAATTGGAATTACAACTAAATTAAACCAGGTAATGAAATGTCCGCAATTACGAATCATTATCTTGAACACAAATTCATATCAAACATAGTGCGATATCTCTCAATATATTTGTCAAAAATCAAAATCAATCTTGGGCCTTCTGGGATCGCTTTTCAGACTTTCTCAAATCTAAAAAAGTATAACTTTGTGTTTGCTTAGTAGATGATGTGGATTCGAAAGTAGGAACCCAAGAATCAGAAAGGACAAAAATAAAAAAGGTTCTGTTAAAGGTTCACTTTACTGCTTTTCCCAGACTGAACCATCACATTCTCGATCTTCGCAAAATATTTATTTTCAAATTATTTTTATATATAAAATAAACGATTCCAACTGATTAATTCCACCTTTATAACATACGACCAACGCATTCTTGACCTGCACTGCCTCTTCAAGCATTAAATGATGATTTGCATTTTAGTCGTATGCACAATTCTCTCAATTTAACCATCAACTGGCACCAACAGGTCGGTGCAATACAATCAATTACACCGTTTGCTTGGCAAACCATTAGCCACTGCCACAAAGCCACAGCATGCGCCGCATCCGCTACTCACCGTAGTGGTTCTCTGGCACTCAGTCCATTTTTTTGCACTTTTGTTTTCTTTAACTTTCCCTGGCTGTGTATATCTGTTATGCTAGAGCATCTACATACAAAGCAGCATGTGCGCCACAAACAACAGTTGTACGACTGCTGCACCAGGTGAATGAGTATGGGTGTGTAGCACAGCTTTAACTATAACTAATGTTGCCATTGGAGTTCACCGGCTCTTACAAGAGTCTTCGTTTTGCCGTTGCCTTTGCCTTTGTGCACTTCTGTCGCTTCTTCCACCATCTGTCATAGTTATGGCATAGCTGTGTTCCACTTTACGTACTACACTGCACTCTGAAGTTCCATATTTCAACGCTTTTTGTCCACGTCGTAGCTTCTTCGTATTCTCCTGCCTGTGCATTTGGGTTATTATTTTTATTAACGAGTTATACTAGAAATTTGCTATTCACTAATTTGGTGATTTACAAGAACAGATTCATATATGTAAACTAAGTACAAGGGTAGTTTAAGAAATATGTTGCCTAAAGCAAAATGCGACATGGTTTTATCAAATCCCAGCTGTCAATGTTTAAGCCAAAATTTATCCACACAAATATTTTGATTTTTATGCAATTTTGGTGAGTATTTTTTTATTTTATTTATCGTTTAAAATTTCTTTATAGTTCCGAAAAAATCCAGATCCTGCCCTGCCTTGGCCTTAAATTTGGCCAAAAAACCATAACCAAAAGTTTGTACACGCATCTCCAAAAACACCTCTCTACTACTACCTACCTACTGCATCAGTAGTTGATAATGTTGACATAAAAAATCTGGTATTTCAAACTGGGAGACATACGTCTCTCAATATGTCCATCAATATTCCTTTCAAATTATATTTCCAACTAAAACTCGCAGTCTTATCAAACTGCCCTCGTACCCGTAGAAAATATTCAAATAAGCAATTATTCAGCAGTTGAATAAGGTATGAGTGGCCACCACAACCACAATTCGGTTGGTTGATGTTGGTGTTAAATTGTTGCAATCAGTGATTTTCTGCAGGAAATTGCTTGCCAGAAAATACGCAATGCGACATTCGAAAAACAAAAATATCAGCGGTATTTATAATATTTAACTTAGAAAAAAGTAGTGCCTTCGTTAATTAGCAATTTATTAAATAACTAATTAGTGTATAAATATCAATAATATAAAAAGGTTTACAATGTTACGTTACGACGTGATCTACTTTTTCTTTTTCATATATAAAACTAACACCTTTCATTCTTTTTTATAAATTCAATTTTAATTGCTATATAATGAAAGTTATAGTCCGATTTCGACAATTTTTTCACAAGTGATGCCACAGATCATATACAGTATTTATGTAAAGTTTTATTTTGCTATCTTCATTGGTTCATTATGAATCTATTATAAAGTGAAGGAATAAGATGGAATTCAAAATTGAGTTGTATGGGAAGTTGTCGTGGTTGTAAACCGATTTCAACCATTTTCAACCCGTGCCATCAGGGTGTCAAGAAAATATTATATACCCAATTTCATTGAAATCTGTCGAGTAGTTCCTGAGATATGGTTTTTAACCCATAAGTGGGCGACGTCAAAATTGAATTGTATGGGAAGTTGTCGTGGTTGTAAACCGATTTCAACCATTTTCAACCCGTGCCATCAGGGTGTCAAGAAAATATTATATACCCAATTTCATTGAAATCTGTCGAGTAGTTCCTGAGATATGGTTTTTAACCCATAAGTGGGCGACGTCACGCCCATTTTCCATTTTGTAAAAAAATCTGACTGCAGCTTCTTTCTGCTATTTCTTCAGTTAAATTTAGTGTTTCTGACGGTTCTCATTAGTGACTTAACGCAATATCAGTAATTTTCAACCTAACCTTTGTCGTGGTGGTCGTGGTTATTATCCGATTTCAACTATTTTCATGGTGTACGAAGGGGTACGTAAGGGAACCGACTGCAGAAAGTTTGGTTTATATAGCTTAATTGGTTTGCGAGATATATACAAGAAAAAAATATATTTAGGGCGGGGCCACGCCCACTTCCCCAAACCAATTACATCCAAATATGGCCCTTACTAAGATGATCCTTTGTGCCAAATTTTACTTTTATAACTTTATTTATGGCTTAGTTATGACACTTTATGTGTTTTCGGTTTTCGCCATTTTCGCCATGTGTGGCAGTGGTCCGATTTTGTCCATTTTCGAAAGCAACCCTCTCACGGTCCCAAGACATTCAAGACATTCGGATTTTGACTCGTCTCGTCACCCTGATCATTTTGATACATATAACCCTATATCTAACTCGTTTAGTTTTATGACCTACAGACAACCGTTATGCGAATAAAACTATAATTCTCTCTTTTGCAACTTTGTTGCGAGATTATACAAATTGCATTTTAAGTTTCTATTACGCCCTTCTACCTTGATTTCTCTCAATTACACACAATTTATGATATGCTTTCATTTGATATTTATTGTTCATTTCTCTTTTGTCTCCTTCCTTTATTGTTTATATTTATCTGTTTGTACTTTTAATTAAGAACTATACTCGCTGGTTGTCTGACTCGGCAACAAATTGTTAAATTGTTTGTTGCAAATAGCGCGCTGCGGACAACTCAGCTTATTGGCTGATAAGTTACAACAATATGCAGAAGATGTCATACAAATAACCGTCATGGAGGCATGTGTTGCGATGGTGGCGGTGAGTTGTTACTGATGTTGTTGATAGGGCGTTGTGATAGCTGCTAAAAGCGGCTATTGAAAGCAAATGAATATTGTAATCAACTGAAACTCACTTATGCACCAATACTGCTCGCTGTAGTGTTTGATGGTCCCCTGGCCATCTGCTGTGTCATGGTTTTCTCACTTTTATTGAATTGTGATTATTAAGTAACTTACGCGTTCACTTTGGCAACGAAAAATGCGCTAAAATTTTATTATAAAATATTAATGGATTGAGAAGAGAATTATGTTGCTTAACACATTTTATCCTGTAATAACACAGTTCAGTAACATAAGTTCGAGTGCAGTCGAATATCATATACTCTCGCGATGATATTTGTACGTAAGTTGAAGTTTTTCGCCAAATATGATCACAGGAATAATATGGAGTTTTATACATCATAGTCCGCCATTTCAAAAAGTTACTCATACACCCCATTTTATATTGGTGATGGGGCGTATGAGTAACATATTGTTATATATACGAATTTAATGCCATTATTTGGATTATATTATATCTATTAATTGGCAATTTGTTCTTTTCTTTATTGATGAAGCGAATTGAAACTTGAAGTTATTTCGAGCAGACTGAATTGCTTATGAGGAAATCTCCCTCGATTTATGTATATACCAATTTACTTACCTTATAGCGCAAAAAAATATTAAAAACTATTTAATAAACATATTAAACCCTAAAGCCGCCATAAAATTGAAACCTCACATACATACATTGGTGCATTGGTACATGAAGTGGCGTAAAACACGGCATTTTTTATGGTATACTTGCATGGCGACTGGCGGAAAAACATATTGTAGTAGCTTTTTTTCTGTTTTTTTTTTCATTTAACTAAAGTGGGACTTGCACTTTAATCAGCACTTTGCTCGAATGCATAGCACTGCTCCTGTCCATCTCCGGATATCCATGCATTTTTCCGTCTGTCTCTGTGTCCAGTTGTTTGTTCATTCCACTGACATGTGCATACACTGGACCAACGAAACGCCGGCTACAAAACAAAGGCAAGCCACAACAAACGCCTACTCGCAACTCGCTCCCAAGTGCATTTCCAACGAAAGCACACACTTACATACATCCATTTGATGGAAATTCACACACTTGCATCCGATTTGGTGTGTACGCGTGAATGGCATGAAGTGTTTGCTCAGTTGGCCACCGACACTTCATTTATTTATACCCACAATCATACCTACATTTGTAGTTGAATGTCAATGTATGAAAATGGAGTTGAGTTCAAGCAAACAAGTAGGAAACACTTTGTGCGTTGCAACCGTGCAAATATGAAATATATCAGCCGCATTCTCATGCTGACAAATATGAATATAAGCTTCCCAGCATCCAGTTTCACATATTAGTAGCCATTGTTGGCTCACACCATAGACTCTATCAGCATATGTTTACTCTCTATCTCTATCCTCCAAGTAGTATGTATTTGAATTGATTAACGTGAATTATTTTTGTATTCCAGCTTGGCTGTGCGAATCAGTCAACGTAAATGAGCCAATTATTCATGATTTTCACAAATAAGCATAGAGCACAGAAAATACAAAATAATTTTAATTCGCTAAATCAAAATAACTTTATAAAGAAACCCCATATACCTCAATTTCTCATAAAAACCCATAAATCATCTTTCAAATCTGACTAAATTCAACATCAGCAAACGCATCTACAAAGGCTGAAACCAAATCATGTCTGCTTTCCTCCATATTCAATAACTTTTTAAATGCAGCTCTCTGACCTTTCATAACGTCTTGCAGAAAGTCTAAAAAACTTGAAGACAAATGGTTAGTTAATAACATTCCTGCGATTCTTTCATTACATTTTCATAAATCCATACCTTTACTTTTAGAGTATATGTAATTTGAAATCCTTCATTTAAACTCTCAATTATTTATAAATCTAATTTGTATATAGTAGAATATGCCGCTTAACTGATAACTTGCAATTCTACTTTAAATATTTGCGTCCTAAATTAATAACATTACATAATTGGCCATTAGTTTCGAGTGTCTGTGCAAAATTAATTTGTGATTGTATTAAGCGTTATTAATTGCAAATGATTTATTACTTAAGAATATATTTGTATATAAATACGTCTAGTATGTCGTTCTTCAGAGCACTCAACTGCTGGCGAGCATTGATAATTAATATCACAAATTAATATTTCAATGCAATTAAAAGCTAACTTTAATGAAAATTAAAAGCTACATTAATCGATTTATTAAGTGAAGTGTAAATGTATTTGGTTTTGTGAAATGTAATTTCAATGTTAATAAATGTGTTTAAACACAAAATTATGTTACTACTTTGATTAAATTTTCAACTATAATTATAACAAATTAATAAAAGATAGTCGAGGGTAAATCCAAAAGCTTTTAATTTGGTAGAGAGTTGTGTCATTAAAAATAGTTAGATCACTAGTTTACTTGATATCAATGTTATATATTTCTTTCTAGAGTAATGGATTCAAAAATCAATCAGTAACCTTGAGATATTCATCTTGAAAGTTCAGTAATAATTAATTTCTTATATCGAATCTCCAGGAGCACTACCCTAAGTAAAAACCCTATCGTTAATAAACTGACTGAACCATATAAGTGCCACTTTAGATTTTCGACATCTACGATTGACCAGATGTGCATCATTTTCCAATCAATAGTTGAAGACCTGAAAACAGCGGGACGACACTCAACATTACTTCCGACCACTGCCACTCTCACGATAGTCGGTTCTATGTAACCATAACGATGCAGGATGTATATCTAAATTAGAACTATTAACTCTGTAAAATTCTTCAAAATTGTTAAGGTAAGTTTTCTGTTATTACCACACCAAAAAAACTCTTAATCGGACAATGAGGTTGTAATATTTACAAGGCTGTTTTCTAAAGGTCGTTCATATTGCATTCCTATAACCTATGCTGGGCAAATAGTACTTTTTTTTAGCCCAAAGTACCTTAAAATCAAGAGCTCTTAACTCTCTTTTATTTCACATTTACCTTTACAACGCAATTGTTAACTTAATTTGATTTGTTTCTTCGCTCGTCCATGAGACCAAGAGGTAAGCTACTCCTACTCCTCCGTTCTCTATAACGTTGTAACTGGCAGTTATGTTTCCTCTTTGGTGGCTAAATTGTACGTTATGCTTGGGTGAATTTATGTTTTTGATGGGTCATTTGATTTTTGAATATATGTTTTGCTTTCGCTAAAATTTTTTTACTCTGATTTTTTTTGTTTTGAAAATTTTGGTTTTTAATATATTTCCTTTTTTATTATTTCTTTCTTTTTTCAAGAATTTCGTTCGTCGGCGCAAACATGGCGAATGCTCAAGGCCTCGCGTTGCTTTTGGTGTTTTTCAAGGATACTTTTTCAGATGTTTCAACTTTTTGTTGTTATGCCAGTAGATATGTATGTTTCTAGGTAAGTATGTACTTTTACTTCAATCCTTCACTCTCACTACTTTCGCATGCCACAGGCGCACAATTCCTTGAAAGTATTCCTTTGTATACTTTTTCGGCATTTTTTCGTGTTTTGCGGTACTTTTATACTCTCACAACAAAGTTGCTAATAGAGTATTATAGTTTTGTTCACATGACGGTTGTTTGTAACACCCAAAATTAAACGAGTTAGATATAGGGTTAGATATACTAAAGTGATCAGGTTGAAGAGTGAAGTTGAAATACTGTCCGTTCGTCCGTCTATGCAAGCTGTAATTTGAGTAAAAATTAAGATATCTTGATGAAACTTGGCACACTGATTTCTTGGCACCATAGGAAGGTTGCTTAGGGACCACTGCCACGCCCACAAAATGGCGAAAACCGAAAGCACATAAAGTGCCAAAACTTAGCCATAAATAAAGCTATGGAAATGTAATTTGGTACAAAGGCACTATGAAGGGGCATATTTTGATGTAATTTTTTTTGGAAAATGGGCGTGGCCTTGCCCCCTACTAAGTTTTTTGTATATATCTCGTAAACTACTAAAGCTATATCAGCGAAACTTTCAGGAGTCGTTCTTTTCAGGCATTTCCTTATACAGTTCAAAAATGGAGAAAATCGGATTATAACCACGCCCACCTCCCATACACAGGTTATGTTGAAAACAACTAAAAATGCTTTAATTCAGTAAGGGAAAACACCAGAAACCTTAAAGTTCTTAAAGAATGTACAGAAGGGATCCACCCAAATTGGTATACAGAATTTTATTGGGTGTGGCTCCGCCCACGTATGGTCAAATACCCTATCTCCGAAACTACTCGACCAAATGGATTTCACAACCACGCCTACTTCCTTCTTCTTCTTGACTGGCGTAGACACCGCTTACGCGGTTATAGCCGAGTCCAAAACAGCGCGCCACGTATCCCGCCTTCTGGCAGTTTGGCGCCAATTCGTTATTCCAAGCGAAGCCAGGTCCCTCTCCACCTGGTCCTTCCATCGGAGTGGAGGTCTCCCTCTTCCTCTGCTTCCACCAGCGGGTACTGCATCGAATACTTTCAGAGCTGGAGCACTTTCATCCATTCGAACAACATGACCTAGCCAGCGTAGCCGCTGTTTTTTTATTCGCTGGACTATGTCTATGTCGTCGAATAACACATACAGCTCATCGTTCCATCGTCTGCGGTATTCGCCGTTGCCAATTCTTAAGGGACCATAAATCTTCCGCAAAACCTTTCTCTCGAAAACTCCTAGTGCCTACTTCCTACATACCAGAACTTTGAAGACGATCTGAATAGTTTACTTTACAATATGTTAAGTAAGCACTAGTGAAGATATCGGAACAGAACTTTGTATAAATACTGCATTTATAGTGTGGCAGCCCCTTTCTAAAAATCGCCGAAATCGGACCTCGGTGCTTCCAACCTAATATTAGGGTATCCAACTATCAATAGAATTTATACCATACATATGACGAATATGTGGGTTAAATTGTGTATTAAATAATATTATTAAAATTAATAAATAAATTCCGATAGTATAAAATGTTCGGTCACATCCGAACTTAGCCCTTCCTTACTTGTTTTATTATTTTCTTATTTGTTATTATTCCATTCCATTTTTTCACAATTTTATTGTTTTATTGCATTTACTTAATTTCGTCTAGCACGCCGCTGCCTATTTCTGCATTTATTTAATGTTTCTGTTGACCTTCGCGACAAAGTTGCCTCATTAAAATTACTCAGCGTGAAAGTTGTTGTTGTAAATTTGTGTAAATCACAGCCAATTAAAAATGTTTACCATTAGCCAGAGCTTATGCTTTTATGCCTCGTTAAGTTTTATAACAATTTTACACAATTTCTCTTTTAACCATATTTAGCTACTTGCCTTGAAATCCGCTAGGAATTTCCAAATTTTTATTCGTTTATAAATTTTTTCAAATTTTTTTATTTTTATTAAGTCAATAAATATTATAAGGGGTGGCTGCATACGCATATTGATTACTTGTCACATTTAACCTTAACATGAAGGTTAGTTAAATGTTTTTTTTTCAACTTTTATGAGTAGATTATTCACTTTGAAGATAGACTTTGAGTTTAAATCGAAATATATTTTATACATTTAGGGTTTCGACTCTGTCGGAATTATAATTACATGCGAGCAAGACACTTAGCTATGAAAATCCCCGAGTATAATCACGTTCTTAAACTCTCCTTCATCTTTTTTCTCAACGTTCAAATTAATTTGATATTTTTTTCACTTCAAAACTGCTTTAAAAATACAAAAATATACTTAAGAATAATAGAAAACCAACGTTATAAAAGCACGAAAAACACAATCATGTGGGCGCTGCGGCACAAGAGAATGGATTTAAAAAATTCTGTGAAAAACGCATAAAATAGAATTAACAATGAACAAACACGAACCCACAGGTCTAATTTGCTGTACTCGCACACATATTTACAGAAATACATGCATATAGGGTGCTTTGTTTCGTATATTTCACACGGCAACGCCACCGAAGACGCATGAAAAAAATCAATTGTGTGTCGCTTTCACCTCTCCGCTGAGAATAAATATGTCCGCGGATGCCTAAGTCAGCGTTTATACTGAAAATCTAATAACACACACACGATCGCACTCTCGTATACTGGTTAGCGTGAAGAAAAGTGTTGAAAGAGGATAAGATAACGTATGTAGAAGCATAGGGTTGAATGTGTTTGTGTCCGCTTTGTTGAAAGTGTTTAAATTTTGTGGGCGTCGCTTACGGCACGTGTCTGCAAGCATAGACTTTTTCGCTACAAACACACATACCCACCTCGTTTAAACGTGTATGTGTGTATATGTATATATTTATTAAAATAAATCCTCCAGAAAATTTGTCACATGCATCGCTAGATTTCAATCAAGTTATTTCAAGATGTGGCTAAAAAACACCATACATTTTCCCGGCAAATTGAAAAGTGAAAGCGATACTCAAAAGAACAGATAAAATGTTTTATTGCGAATATCATAGAATATGAAAAATGCCAAAGCTGTGTGTAATGCTCTTTTGAAAAATGATTTAACCGCCTTTTAAAGTTCCTTCCATAGAATGTGACTTGCATGTGGGTGTTAAATTCTTAAATTTACAAATTTTCGAAAAATTAAGAGTTTCATATATTTTCTAATTGGAAAAAAATATTTTAAATATTTTTTAGGAAACGTTTTTTTTTATATATTTTTGACTTTTTGGTGTGTCAACTTACCAGAGCGGTCGAATAAGTGTCTATGTCCCTCTTTCAGTCGTGTACTAAGACTCTATTTGGATAAGAATGAAAATATAATTAGCATATAAACAATTTCAGATTACTCTTGTATCCCGTTGTAGACACAAGCACGCACTACTTCAACCCATACCTCGAATTCAATGGGTTCATTGAAATGAAATAAAACTATTTTGGATGAGATATAAAAATAACATTAAATTAAATTTAAATTGTATTTCTAAAGGAAGAGAATTCTTTTTTTTAGCTTTTTAAGGGAGTCGAGAAAATTAAGCAACAAAAAAATAATTATCAAAGGGTATTAAAATGAACAACTTCTGTGAGTAACGACATAAATGTTCACTCATCCATGCGCTTACGAATTTCAATTCGAACATATTGCTCATAAATTGCCAATTTGCACCCCTCCAACTTTTATACAGACTCAAATCAACTCGGGAAAAAATAAGTTTTCGGGCAATTGTTGCAAGTTCCCGCGGCTGCGGCTGGAGTTTGCTCCATAAAACATTCATGTGACAGTGCGAAAATTAGCGGTTTTGTTTGACACTTTTCAGAGCGCACAAATTGAATGCTTCTGTATTGGGCATGTAGAATCAATAAAAAAATTGCAATGAGTCATCTACATGAACAGCTCACTCATATGGATATGGATAAATATGTATGTATTTGTATATGAGTATGTGCGCCTCCACGATTATTACATCCCATACAATCCACATGCGGCGTCCACACTCTGTCGAATTCCACTAATTTGTCCAACTTGTTGGAATTAATGCTTTGGCAAATTCACCGAAAACCTGCGGTTTCGCAACACAAAACTTCGCTTCAAATGCATTCCATCGAAATTCTTAATAATTGAAATGAAAAATATTTTCAATAATTGTGCTTCAACAATGACTAACAATGCATATATAAGCTCTTTATATGTAAATATGGTACAACAATATTTATTTACATACCCTGTAGGAAAAAAGTTGAAGCTTGTACACTGTGTTGTCAGGTTATCATTTTCGACACGAAAGCGAAAGTTTTTTGGGATTTCATTATCATTAAATTTGAATTTGGTTAAAAGTGGTTCATCAATACGGCTTCAATAAATTGAAATGAGCTGGCAATGTGTAATAATAATAACTAAATTGAGAAACCTAAGACCTAAGACATACATACCTAATCTAGAGAACCTGTATACTCTTATTTTCGATTTCTAAAAACAAATGTCTGGCAAATTGTCTTGGTTCTCTCGGATACTAGTACTAGTTGGCTACCAGAAATCAGAAGATCATTAAACCGGTTAATATTAATTTTTAGTGATGACATATTATTCTCGATAGATTCAACTCTTTTTTGTAAAACTTTTCCTACAGGGCAAGTACCAATTGCAATGCATTAAAATGCCAAAAACCATACGAAATTACACAATGATTGCTCAAACTATGAGTATATAAACTCGAAATATTTTCATTTATTTGTCAATTAAAGCGAAAAGTTTATGAATTCTGTGAAATTCGGTTTCGGGTTAACTTATTCGTTCTGCCATACCATTCGAATTAAATAACAGCATAAAATTGAAAGCTTGCCGTGTGAAAACAAATTTTTGGATTTTCGCAAAATGGTTGCTCTTTTTATATATATTTAGGCAGAAATGCATGAATGTATGTGTGCATCTGTAGATAAATATTTTCATATAAAATGTTTAATAATTATAAATATCAATAAAATAATTGCTCGCATTTCTAAGCGGCAATAATTTTAATAAAACAACTCACGCAATCAAAATGCATGCAATTGCAGGAGTACAGACATAACAGTATGGAGAGAGCAAACATGCCTGACCATTATGACACTTAAAATTCGAACTCATTGGTATTCAGTAAGTTTTGCTGTAGACTCACATCTGCCTTCCTAGCCATGTCAGCTCGTCCTGGCAGCATCACACACACACGCCGCACTTTGCCACCAAAAATATTTATGCTGCATTTGTTTTGCATTTCTGCAGCTCGGCCGTCTACCGCATTGCATGGTTTAGTTTCGTTTTAAACTTCGTCTATTACTCCTCTTCCTATTTTTCCATGACCTCAATTGTCATTTTGAGATTTTATTTTTCCACTGTTAGTATTAGCATGGCAACTACTGAATTGTGTTAAAAGCTACTGTAGTTGTTGGTATTGTTTCCTTATGGTCTTGCCATAATGTATGCCTTTGGGTGTTCCTTGGTGTGTGTGTATGCAGTCGTACACAAGTAATTGACAAACGTTTTTATTGCCACGAACGAACTTATTTTGAAACTATTTTTGGACAGTCTGCCACACATAGTTGCATTTCTCACACACATTTGACAATATGGATTTGTATGTGTATGTGGGTTTGTGGTTACCCTGATTTTGTCTGCATCACTGGGTTTTTACAAATAAGTATAATACTTGCTTTGCTCCGTTAGTCACTCAGACAATTTGAAAATGCAATTTATTTTTAATGCCTATGGATTTTCCTAAGACAAATAGCAGTTTAAATGCACCATTTGTCCAATTTGTCAAATGGACTTGGAAGCATTTTAGCACAATTTTAATGGATTTACGTATTTATTACGAAAATAATTTATCTTATTCACTTCTATCTCATTTAAAATTTGCTCTAAATCTGAGCATAAGGTGTGATTGAATGCAGAACTAGAAGAGAATGTCACAGAGTTATAGGACCACGTATGTATTTATATTTTTTCCCATAGACAAGAATCGCAACGCCAGTCCATCCGTTTCCGGTGATAAAAAGTCCAGTTTGGTCGAAGCAGTTGATCCAGCTACCAGCAGCGATGATGTCAAGCTAAAGCCTAGATCTAGATTAGTGTGGATATCATTATTCATCTGTGAATTTATATTTTGTGCAAGTTAATGTCTCATACAAATGTGTGCTCCAAATTACAGGTCACTCATACGCCGTGCATCACGGAAAACCAAACAGCAAATCAACAATGCGTCCGATGACTGTAATTTTCAATAGAGCGGCAGAGGAGGGAGGTGTGAACGCCAAATTAGGAGAAAATTATAGGAAAGGCGCAAGCAAATATGTATAATAAATCACAAATGCAAAGGGATATATTTATCAACAACAAGCAACAATAAGCAGCAAAAGCAAAGCACAGCGGATACTCAAAATACAAATATGCGTGTTTGAGTGTGTGTGTGCATGTAAGTAGGCTTTCGTATTAATTTGTACAAATTTAATTCAACAGTCGTCAAAGTGTATTCACCGCAAGTTGTCGCGTCGAAATAAAATTACACATTTTGATATGAACGCTTAATTAGAACTATTATATAACTCAATAATAATAATAGTAATAATAATAATATAGGGCAAGAGTCGTCGATTAAGTGAAAAAATAGCGATTGTTTTCCTGATGTGAACATATATTTGAGCATATGATACGTTTATGTCTATGTACATAAGTAATTGTGTATGTAATGAAACTAACATGTTTTAGATTATTGGCTTATATAGATATATATATATATATATATATGTAATGTTTATTAAAATCTGTATTTTTATTGTAGTTTAATGACGCACTAGTTGTTATTCAAATTTAACAAATAATAATTTGTATTTTTATTGTAGTTTAATGACGCACTAGTTGTTATTCAAATTTAACAAATAATAATTAAATTTAAATTATAAGCGTCATTTTTTATAAACATTTAGATGTAATTACATACACGGTTTGAGGTTTAAGTGACAACAATTGACTTACAGTCGGTTTCACGAAATATTTTAATTGAAAATGAAGTTCCATTTAATTTTAATTTTAATTTTTATTTAACTTTGCACTTAAGTTTCCTGCGTTTCACCATTATTGACATTTGGCATCCAAAAAATTAAAAGGCATGGATGATAGTAAGAATAACAGCTGATTTATGAAAACAAATAAATTGTATTTATTTGTCAAAATGGTAAACAAATGGGAATTCAGCTGTTGGAAAAGCGTAACCATGGTTACATATGACAGTATTTAAATAATATTTAAATGGCAAAGCGTGACCATTTAAATAAAAATTAAGTCAAATGGTGAAACTGAAATTAATTATTTTTCACTTAAATTTGTTTCGTGAAACCGGCAGTTACAATAACAAACAAGTATTTTCATGTGTTTAATTTACGGTACATTTTCAAAAGACATTTTTTCCAACTAAATTATGTTTATTCAAATGGAATATTTTTTAACATTATAGGTAAAATTTGCATATATAAAAAAGACCAAATTTTATATTTATTTATTTTTATTATTATTAATTTTAATATTTTTTATACAGTTTTTAAATCATAGATTTTCGTTTAAAACTTTTTTGTTCATAGCGCCGTTGTAACTACGTAAGCAGAACATACTCACATTTTTATCCTGCTAAGGACTGTCAACTATACAACATTCCTAATCATCATTATTTGACGTTATAAATTATTTTGCTAAAATTTCGCATTCATCATTTGCATTAACAAAATAATTCACTTGTCACAGCTACATACATATATGAATACAAATCCTCAATCAAAAATTGAATAAACCATTGGGCAACAATCGTCTGAATTTTCAAAATACAACACATAATGCCGCATTTGAATGCCAAATGATATGCGTGAGCTTTGAGCTTAATTGCACATCGCGATGCATTAATAATTTCTAAAAAAAATTATGAAACCGAAGAGCTCAATGGTTTTAACTATGCAAATTCACATGACTGCATTTTAAGGGACTATTAGTTTCGGATTTCTGATTTTTGTTACTTTTATTAAGTTTATACTTGCATATAGTATGTTTGTATTGACATAAATAAATATTTAAATACTAAAGCGTGAAGTTGAAATTAACAAAAAAATAATTTTAATATCAATGCGGACTTTGGAGTTACAAAAAATCAATTTTTTGTTAAATTTCACAGAATATATTAATTAGAACTTTACTGTTAACTCTGAAATCACCGTTAATATACATTTCTGAATTTAATGTACAATACGATTGAACCTTAAACACAAAGTTATATGTATGATTTTACTTAATTCTTAATGCTAGACATATGTACTTACATATATACATAGGCTTAAACAAATAAAAAATAAAAATTACGACTTTCTGAAGAAAAAGTCATTTGTTTTCTAGCATAGCTTCTGACCAGTACACCGAAAACAAATGCTATTCACTTATAAACCATTTAGAATTATGTAAATGTGAAGCAATTTACAAGTAATTATGTAAATAGGCTTAGTGTTGGGCTTAAGTGAGTTAAAAAGACGAGTAAAATTATTTATGTTTGTTATTGTGTGTGTGTATAAATATGCTTAATGTGGTATATTTATTAGACAATTTTTGTAGACATTTGCTGTGTTGGTTTTAGAAATAAGCTTAGAAGAATATGAAATGTTAGAAAAATTAAATATTTATTCGCATCAAAATTAAGAATTTTCAAATATTTGATACTATTTTTATCGGTAATAGAGTTAGAACATTTCTGATGTATCGCCATAATGTGTTTTGTATTTTCCATCTAACATTTAAGAACACAATTTACTCCATTAAAAAATAAATTTTAAAGAAAATAGCTTGTAGTTTTCTAAAATTAATTGATGCAAAATAAATTTTTGGTAATGCAAAGTGAATTGTGATAATGAAATCAAGAGAAAATCCAACAAAAAAATTAGACTGAGTAAGAAACTAGTATATGTATTAAAGTATTAGAAGTTTACTTAGGAATTAAGTTCATTGAAATGTTACAAATAAAAATATTTCTTAAAATATATTTAAAAAAATTCTGTTTTATTTTGAATCTCTTTTAATTGAATGAAATAAAGAAAAAAATCAAATAAAAAAATCATTTTCAATTCTTAAGAACAAACAGGTAAGCTATCAGTTCAGTGCTAACCAGTATCAGTTCAGTTATCACTTAAACTTAATTAATAAGCAGTCTGACGAAAAACATGCTCTTAATAAACAAAAAAAGTAAGGATAAAGAGTAAATGATCAATGTTGGTTGGAAACACTGCTGCCGAAGTTGAGAGAATGCAAATGCAAAAAGAAACACACTTGATATGTGTTATTTTATGAACGAGTTGGAAATTTGAAACACATGCGAATCATATAAGATAACATGCGATAAACTAGGCAAGGGACAGCAAACGACGACATTAGAATCCACAGGCAAGGTACCAAATGCTCCCATGCCACTGAGACAAAGAAGTGCCAGTCGAGTGTCAAGAATATTACTGCCGCTAGCGCATGTATTGAGGGAGACCCAAATCAGTCTCTCACACGTCGTTCTCAAGCGTTGCTCATCTCTGTGACGCCGTTGTAACGAACTTTGCGAAACGATCTTGGTCTACATCCCTACAAGATCAAATTGACGAAAGTACTAAAGCGGCTTGACCACCAGAATCTTCGTATGTTCATGAATTGGGCTGAGCAACAACTTGAAAATGATCCGGATTTTCATCGAAAAATCATCTTCAGCGATGAGGCTCATTTCTGGCTGAATGGCTTCGTCAATAAGCAAAATATGCGTTATTGGTCAGGCAGCAATCCACACGTACTCCATGAGTCACCATTGCATCCCAAAAAAAAATACGGTTTGATGCGGTTTATGGTCCGGCGGCGTCATTGGGCTGTACTTCTTCCGTGATCAATACCGGCACGTCACTCTGAATGGGAATCGCTAACGCTCAATTATAACCGAATATTTTATTATATATTGGATGATTTGGAAATGGACAATATATGGTTCCAACAGGACGGCGCCACAAGCCACACAGCGAATGTCACAATCGATTTATTGAAAACCAAGCTTGGTGAACATGTTATCTCACGAAATAGCCCAGTCCATTGTCCGCCTCGGTCGTGCGATTTGACGTCTAGACTATTTCCTGTGGGGCTACACCAAGTCTATGGTCTATGCCAACAGGTCAGCGACAGCTAATGACGACGAATGATGAGCTAATGAGCTTCGTACGAATTTGAGTTCAGCGTCTGGACTTCTGCAAGCATGCCCGTGGTGGTCATGCTAAAAAATCAAGTTAGATACATTATGGCATCGAAATTTGAAAACTTTATAAATATAGAGTTCGAACGTTACATACTTCATGCAAATTTTACTAAAAATTTAATTTGTACGAGTTCAATTTGTATGGAAAACTGCTCCACTTGAATTGGACTGATATATTATATGCATAGAGATAATCATACTTGTATCCTAGTAGGTCAAATTTTAATAGTTAATGGTAACGGACATTTCTTTTCTCATGTAACCTATTTTGGTCTAATAAGACAATTAATATTGCATTGATTTACAATAGATATACAAATAAAATATTGAAGAGGACCTCATGTGGTTAAGTAAGCCCTTCTTAACCATAGTACAAGGCTGCGCTCTTTTATTAGAAAAATCTATAGCATTCGGTTCCTATCCCTATTTACTATTTATTATATATATAAATAGAAGTAAAAATGGTCATTATGATTCGAATTAATTTGTATACTCTCGCAACAAAATTGCTAAAAGAGAATTATAGTGTTGTTCATATGATTGTAAGTCATAAAACTAAACGAGTTAGATATAAAGTTATACATATGTATGTATATACCAAAATGATCAGGATGACGAGAAGAGTTTAAATCCGGATGTCTATCTGTCCGCTCGTCTGTCCGTGCAACGGTTAACTTGAGTAAAAATTAAAATATCTTAACTTGGTACATATTTTCCTTGCGACTGTGAGATAATTGGCGAAACAAAATGACGAAAACCGAAAACAAATAAAGTGCCATAACTAAATAAAGTTATAAAAGTAAAATTTTGTACCAAGATTTTTGTGGAAATGGACGTATATATATATTGCAAACGAATAATGCTATATGATCAAAACTTTCTACAGTCACTTCCGCTCCCTTACCTTATTACACATCATGAAAATAGGAGAAGTCGGATAATAACGACGTCCACCTCCCATACAAAGGTTATATAGACAAGTAAGGAAGGGATAAGTTCGGGTGTAACCGAACATTTTATACTCTCGCAATTTATTTATTTAACTTTATTTATATTATATAATACACAATTTGACCCACATATTCATCATATATATTGTATAAAGTCCATTGAAAGTTGGAAACCATAATATTAGGTTAGAAGCACGGAGGTCCTCGTGTTCGATATATGGGGCCTTAAAAACCTATGGTCCGATTTCGGCGATTTTTAGAATGGGGCTGCCACACTATAAACATAGTATTTCTGCACCGATATTTTCACTAGTGCTTACTTTATATATTGTAAAGTAAGCGATTCAGATTGTCTTCAAAGTTCTGGTATATAGGAAGTAGGCGTGGTTGTGAAGCGATTTGGCCTATTTTCACAACATATCATTGGGATGTAAGGAAACTATTACAAACCAAGTTTCATTGAAATCGGTCGAGTAATTCCTGAGGTATGGTTTTTGACCCATAAGTGGGCGACGCCACGCCCATTTTCCATTTAGTAAAAAAATCTTAGTGCAGCTTCCTTCTGCCATTTCTTATGGAAAATTTGGTGTTTCTGACGTTTCTCGTTAGTGAGTTAACGCACTTTTAGTAATTTTCAACCTAACTTTTGTATGGGAGGTGGGCGTGGTTATGATCCGATTTCTTTCATTTTTGGACTGTATTAGGAAGTGGCTAAAAAACACGACTGCAGAAAGTTTGGTTTATATAGCTCTATTGGTCCCCACTTCCCCAAAAAAAATTACATCCAGATATGCCCCTTCATAGTTCGATCCTTCATACCAAATTTTATTTCCATAGCTTTATTTTTGGCTTAGTTATGGCACTTTATGTGTTTTCGGTTTTCGCCATTTTGTGGGCGTGGCAGTGGTCCGATTTCGAAAGCAACCTTCCTATGGTGCCAAGAAATAAGTGTGCCAAGTTTCATTAAGATATCTTAATTTTTACTCAAGTTACAGCTTGCACAGACGGACGGACAGACAGACATTCGGATTTGAACTCCACTCTTCACCCTGATCACTTTGGTATATATAACCCTATATCTAACTCATTTAGTTTTGGGTGTTACAAACAACCGTTATGTGAACAAAACTATAATACTCTCTTAGCAACTTTGTTGCTAGCAACTTTGTTGCGAGAGTATAAAAATTACTAAAAGTGCGTTAACTCACTAACGAAAATCGTCAGAAACACTAAATTTCACATAAGAAATGGCATAATAAAGAAGAAAGCAAACAGTTTTATGTTAAATCAGGGTTTAGTAGGTTTACTGGTCACAATCATAGAGAAAGGTGGGTGTACGCTACCTAGAACCCGAAGATCATGTTAGCACTTCCCCACATGCTTGAACATCCAAAATAATTGTACGAAATTTTTCTTTGTTCTTTCAATTGATGAGACACTGAAAACAGATTGCAATATTCCCAAAAATGCACTGCCCTGTACAATACTGTTTTTAGTAAACATGAAACAAATTTATATAAAACCACATGTGGATAAATGTATTTAAAGCAGTGAGCACTTCAACGAATGTTGGTCCATATGCTATTATGGTGTGAAACTCCATACATGTATTCACATGAGAATCCACTGGTCTCCAACTCTGCTCTGTCTCTGTAAGCCATCAGAGGTCGCATTGAGGTCTCATGGCGTTAACTATCACATCTGACAATGACAGTGAATCATTAAGTAATACTGAGACACATATAACTTAGCGACTGCTGGGTACACGTTCCTTCGTAGGTGGCGAACATCCTTACAAATGTACAATTCAACACTTGTCCGTTATATAGACAGAGGTGAAGAACGTTGAATGACAGCGTCGTAAATATTGACACGAAAGTTAATTACATTTTCATCATAAAACAAACAGAAAAGGCACAATCACAAATGAAATAATAAATTGCCTTTTCTTTCACCGTTATTGTGGTTCCCGCTGTGGTGGATGTGGCTGCTGGAAGAACACTATTATTATAATAATGACGGAAAAACACAGCAGTGGTCATCCTTATGATATACCCATACCCAGACTGTTGTGCTTTTCTCATAAGGATCTGAGAGCATTTTTGTGTCAGTAGTCAAGAGCCAGAAAAACATTTGGTTATTTATTTTTGTCAAGTAGAAGATATTTAGTCACAGTTCAAAGCTTAAGGCATTTTAAGTCAGAAAATCAAGCACAAAAAAGTTTCTAGAGTTCAATCACAAGACTCGTGATATGGTATATACTAGAAAATTACGAATATGATGGCTTCATTAGTGGATTGTAAGTTATTCCGGAATTCCGTCCGTCCGTCCGTCTGTGCAAGCTGTAACTTGAGTAAAAATTAAGATATCTTGATGAAACTTGGCACACTTATTTCTTGGGACCATAGGAAGGTTGCTTTCGAAAATGAGCAAAATCGGACCACTGCCACGCCCACAAAATGGCGAAAACCGAAAACACATAAAGTGCCATAACCATAAATAAAGCTATGGAAATAAAATTTGGTATGAAAGATCGCACTATGAAGAGGCATATTTGGATGTAATTTTTTTGGGGAAGTGGGCGTGGCCCCGCCCCAAATATGTTTTATGTACATATCTCAGAAACCAATAGAGCTATATAAACCAAACTTTCTGCAGTCGTGTGTTTTCCACTTCTTAATACAGTCCAAAAATGAAAGAAATCGGGTAATAACCACGCCCACCTCCCATACAAAGGTTAGGTTGAAAATTACTAAATGTGAGTTAACTCAGTAACGAAAAATGTCAGAAACACTAAATTTCACATAAGAAATGGCAGATGGAAGCTGCACTTAGATTTTTTTACAAAATGGAAAATGGGCGTGGCGTCGCCCACTTTTGGGTCAAGAACCATATCTCAGGAACTACTCGACCGATTTCAATGAAACTTGGTTTGTAATAGTTTCCTTACATCCCAATGATATGTTGTGAAAATAGGTTAAATCGCTTCACAACCACGCCTAGTTCCTATATACCAGAACTTTAAAGACGATCTGAATCGTTTACTTTACAATATATAAAGTAAGTACTAGTGAAGATATCGGTGCAGAACTTTGCACAAATACTAAGTTTATAGTGTGGCAGCCCCATTCTAAAAATCACCGAAATCGGACCATAGGTTTTTAAGGCCCCATGTATCGAACACGAGGACCTCGGTGCTTCTAACTTAATATTGTGGTTTCCAACTTTCAATGGACTTTATACAATATATATGACGAATATGTGGGTCAAATTGTGTATTATATAATATAAATAAAGTTAAATAAATAAACTGCGAGAGTATAAAATGTTCGGTTATACCCGAACTTAGCCCTTCCTTACTTGTTTGTTTTATTTATCTTTTGGGGAATATGCAACTGATGATGTTCGATAATTTAACTTTCATTTACGTTCTATGTAATATTAGTTGTTTGTTCGATAAACTCTTCTCATTTTTCATTCGAAACAAATGTCAGTATTCCCATTATTTAGATTTTTATTACTATGAACAATTTGGTTTTGAACCAAAACTTTTAATACATTTTATCGTAAATTTCGATTCAACGTTGCTACGGTATAAAGAACTGTTAAGTCAAGGTGGGGGAATACGTTCAAAGACTGTTCAAGCGCATGCGCATTGCAAAATACCGCTAATTTCGAATTGTGCAAAGCTTACATTTCTTCATTACGTGCCCCAACTGGTAAAATGATTACTTAAAGCAAGAGTTTGAGTGTCTTCAAATGTATTTGAATGCATTTTGTGGGTGTATGAAAGTGTTTAGTCACATGTTGTAAGCCACGTCGCCTATCGGATTTGTCAACAATAGACGAAAGAACTGTTTTAATTTTTCGTTGCATGCAACATGTTACAAGCAATCTTGTTGTGTTTTGAATTTTAACCAATAACCTACGGTACACGTATAGCGATATCATGTGTTAGACGCACAAGTTCGAGTTTGAAAGAGCGTTGCGTTTAATTGCAAGCATTGTTGTTGTATTGGTTCGTGAGTTTCCTCGGCAGTTACAGTTTCATAAAAAACGAGCTGACACACTCGCCATGCAGTCAGTTTCGTCGTAAACAGCAGCGCGTACGTTGGCCGGAAGCGGAAATTAGCGGTTAAATGGATATGTTAAAACGTAAAGGAAAAAAAAGAATATTTTCTCTTATTCTAGAGAAATTTAATGTGAAATACAAGGCCTGAAAATTGTGTTTTTCTCGGATATCAGTGATTGATGTTGGCTTTATTTATTTTTCGATATCTTTTGGGAAAATTAATTCATAAAATAAATAAATAAAGCCACGACGGCGAAAATTAAAAACAACAAGTTGTGTGCTGAATATTGAGTTTGAATATTTAATTTCTGACCCAAGGTGGCGATGCAAAAAAAAATTATAATGGAAATCAGTGAAATGTGAAAATTTCCGACGTGTGACAATAATTACTATGGACACTGCGCGGAAAGAATAACCACTGACCTACTCACCAAGCAGTTATAGCTTCTCTACTATGTGCTGTTGATGGCAGTGATGATGATTATGCTGTGAGTCTGACTGTGTGTTTGTTGTGATGCCCTCATGGCGGCAGTCAGCCAGTCGGTCGGCCGGCCATAACACAGATAATGGACACTCAAGCGTCGCTACAAATAATTGAACTTTCTCTGTCTATAAATTACGCGTCTCCTAAGTGAGTATGCTGAGCGCAGCCAAATGAAGCCAAACGACCCACTTGGCTGCACTAACTGTACTCTGTTGTATTTGTGCCAGCAGACGTGGCATATTGTGTGACACACATACGCGGAATTGTAGTTCATCAGACTGCTGTATGACATTGTATTCTGCAGTCTCTTTAACCCTTACTTTCGTTTTTTTTTTTCTGCTTATATTTAGACGACGGCAATTGTTTATTAGGATAAAATGGCACGTGCACGGCACATGAAAACATAAAATTCATACACACATACTAGCATAGATGCTTCCAAGTAAATGTGGGCAACCGTACGAGCGGATATTTAACGAGTTTAAAGGACATCGCAAACAAATCCTTTGTTGGACCTAATTTATAATTTTATTACGTACAATTAATCGCATGTAAGAGAAGGTCCTTTGGCATGTTAGCGTATTGCGTTGTGAAGTCATATCTCTGAGGTGTGAGTGTTCAGAGTGTGTGCCTCATGTGTTTAGTACCTATTAATTAACGGTTGAATTGCCACTTCAAAACGTGAAAAGTGTATAAGGGTTATTTGCATTGATGAAAGCAGAGTTAATGAGTTTGAAATTGTTGCTGTGGCGAGTGAGTTGTGTACTTGTAGTGGAAGGAGTGGGCTTAAAGCTCTATGTTTGTGGAAAACAGTGGAATTGGCAGTTAAATTAAGAAACTTTTGATAACTTACTCATCCATTAGTTTGTTAAAAATATGAATATAAGAAATAGTGCACTTTTATCTTCGCTCAATAGTTGCCCAGATTGATGTGTTCGTATTGTAAATCTCCAAACAAAATTATTCCAAAATCTTAAAAAAAAATAAATATTTTTTATACAGCTAATTAATCTTCTAAAAATTGTTTGGATCTATAAAATTCTCATAATTAATACTACGCACACTGTATTTTTTATTGCCATACTCCCACCACATGTGCATTCGTACGTTCATTTGTCTCACAAATATTGTTTCCCACCTCTGTTTTGTTGTGATCAGTTTTTGTTGTTACTGGTGTTTTTCCCCGTGAAATTTGTTGCCACATCGATACTTTTCCAGCGTAGGCGTTAATGTGCTCTTGGGGAAAATCACATTTAAACATATAGATCCACATTTACACACATTTCTACGCTTTTAGCTCCCTTCCAGCAATTTCAATGCATTTTTTTAGTATTACAGCCGTGCGTCTCCTCCTCAGCGAACCATTAAAAAGTGTATCGTCAGCATTACGGCGATTTGTTGGGATTTGTTTATTGCACTACCAGCTTTTACGACGGTCAAACTTGGCAGTGTGTGTGTTTGTGTGAGAGGGATTGTGTATTAATAAATTTATTACATCGGTGGTAAGCGTTTAATTTATTAATATAGTGAAATTCGAACGCGGTCATTTATTGAATAATCAATGGTGAAAAGTGTGAACAAAAGCGGTGGATAAATAAAATTAAAAAAAAAAAATATTAAAAAAAATGTAATACAAATATTTATTAATCTCACTTTTACCTTACCAATTTTATTGTAGCTGCATCAGCTGTGCCTAATAAACATATGAAAAGTGTCATAAAAAGTGCGTGATCAGCATAAAGGCTGTGGTGTATTTCTTATTTGGCCCATAACTGGCATATGCCCTAGTCATATAGTTGAGTATATGAGTCCATAACTAGAATAGCAAATACAGCATATTTTTGAAAATCTACAAACCGACGCGTCACTAGCTCACACAGTGAAACCCTCATATTTGCATAATCGGATTGGCTTAGATGCGCCGGCAACCTAATCGGGTTTGTAAGCAGCTGTTGCTACCGCGACGCTACATAGATTTCCATATGCGACACACCGTTGTTTATATAAATAAATAAATGCAAGTGAATATATGTATAAGCGTGAAATTTTATCGGCTCCAACATACGAAGAGAAATGCGTATGCTCTGCTGCTAAACGTCACCATATCCTTGCTAGCCATAAGCCCCTGCCAAGCGTACGCACAACGCAACACCACATATCTTTGTAAACGTTGAGGTTTACTCATATTCTTCTTCCCCGCTATTAATTTCATTTTCGTCATTCGGCACCCTATTGTATGTTTGGTAAGTGAATCATTTTTCTATTATCCCTATAGATTGTCACACATATTTTGTTTTTTCAATGTTTGTACATTTAATTAAGGAAAACTAAACTGCTCATATTTGTACAATGTCGAGATATGTTTTGGTTTCAAACTCATTTGCGTTCATCTGTCAAATGAACTACTTCTAAACTCGAACTTTTTCCAATAACTTATCGTTTTCCTACAGGGTCGCTTTACCTGCATTATTTTTATTGCTTACGGATACTGTTAGTTGCCGCCTTAGTTTTCTTGACTCAAAGTATTTTCGATTTCATGAATTTAAATTGGGTAAAACAGAGATTGACATTCTTTTGTGGCTCTTTCCATGGTTTGTTCGCATTTCTATGGCTGTGAAATATGTTTATATGTGTTTGACGGGATACCATTGCTTTCAAACACAATCTCTGTTATGATTTCCAAAAATTATTTGAAGTAAGCGGAATTTTTATATTTATATATTTTTGTTCCTAAAAATCGAACTCGGTCTTTCATAAGGTAATCATCATTTATAGGATATAGGCTGAGGTAATTCCTGAACCGATTTCACTCATTTTCATCACCAACCTACTTTATATCTAAGATTATATGCTCACTTAATTTGGATAAGATATTTCACGTATTAACCGATTTATAAGCTATTAAGCCCATCGTATTTTTGAAAATCTTATAATTAGCTATATGAGAGCTAGAGGAAGTTATGACCCGATTTCAACCATTTCTGGTACAGAGGCACACTACTAGAGGACAAGTTTTCCTCTGAATTAAATTGAGATATCTGAGAGACTTACCGATATTTTTGTGAAAAATTACCATAAGGTACTGAGTATATATTATAAAGTGAAGGAATCAGATGGAATTCAAAATTGAGTAATATGGGAAGTAGTCGTGGTTGTGAACCAATTTAACCCATTGAAATCGGTCGTTTAGTTCCTGAGATATGGTTTTTGGCTCACAAGTGAGCGAAGCCAAGCTCTTTTTGTAAAAAATCTGAGTGCAGCTTCCTTTTGCTATTTCTTCTCTTCGAAATTTAGTGTTTCTCACTTTTTCTTTAGTGAGTTAACGTACTTTTCGTAATTTTCAACCTAACCTTTGTATGGGAGGTTGGCGTGGTTATTATCCGATTTCAACTATTTTCTACCTATTTGGGGGCGGTGCCACGCCCACTTCCCCAAAAATATTACATCCAAATATGGCTCTTACTAAGATGATCCTTCGTACCAAATTTTACTTTTATAACTTTATTTATGGCTTAGTTATGACACTAATGTGTTTTCGGTTTTCACCATTTTGTGGGCGTGGGAATGGTCTGATTTTGCCCAAATCAAGCAACCTTCTCAGGGTGCCAAGGAATACGTGCTCCATGTATCGTTAAGATATCTCAATTTTTACTCAAGTTATCCGTTGCACGGACAGACAGACATCCGGATTTCAACTCGTCTCGTCATCTTGACCATTTTGATATACATAACCCTATATCTAACTCGTTTAGTTTTATGACTTACAAACAACCGTTATGTGGACAAAACTATAATACTCTCTTAGCAACATTTGTTGCGAGAATATAAACATTTAGCTTCAAAATATTTTATATGTATATTAAACGCGAAGATTTAAAGTGTTTAAAACTCTTTCTCATAACCAGTCAAACTTTCTTTTTTATTCAACGAGCATGTATACTTGTAGGGGGAAAGGTCTAGCCCAGCAAAAAATATACCAACCGAACAATAAAATCTCAGTTTCCTTTGTGGCAATCGATTGATGAATTTTGCTGAATACGTCACTTGAGGTTACTTTAGCAGCAGACTTGAAAGAAAATACTTTGACTTGAGCACTTGATGGGCTTTTAATTCATCATTTTGAGAATATGCTTTCATATGAATGCTACGTTAGAATCCGCTTCACTAGAGCACTTCAAATCAATTTGCTAACTTCAATGACTGGACTACTAATGTGTGTAATGTGCAGCCACTTATGTGGAGAAACTAAAACAGATTTGTGCTATACAAACAAACACATAAAGCAAACAAAGAAAGTAGAATAGGTGGCAAAGAGAGCAAACAAAAAATGCGCAAAGAACTTAACGAGTCAAGTCGTTGGAAAAATGGCAATCCACGTAAGGTCGGCGAGAATGACGCGTCGACATCCGCTTTTGCAGACAGACTGTTGACATTTGTCAGCGAAATGTCAGCGCTTTTCTGTAGGCAGCTTGTTATTTGCCTCCTGCGGACTGCCCGCAAATATTTCACTTTAGTAAACAGGAGCTGTTAACTCCCGGTAGTGTGTACTTTTCATTTATGTTACGGCGAAATGTCATGTGTTTACACGTTTGTCAAACCAGCGTGTGTACATATAGAGGCCCTAGTGGTCAGTTAGTGGCTGTCATTGCATAATGCATGAATTTCAATTAGAATTGCAAAGTTGTGGCAACACTACTGCGAAATTTGTCCAGGCAAGTAAACATGTTCAGGCGGGCAAACACGTTTCAACTATGCTATGCTGTCACGCCCACTCCGCCCACATACATACATATGTACATATTTAATGCTATCGAGAACAGTGCACTGCTTGTTGCACTGCACTTGCACTGTTTGTTTATCAACCATAGCAGTATTGCCGACTACTATGGCGTATACGTAATTTCTTAGCTATGTGTGGCATTGCATGTCACGTATACGCCATGTATGGCGATGTTTAGTGTATTATGCAAATGTTGTAGACTTATATCTAAATTTACATATATACAACCATGTGTGTTCGTATGTTTTATTGATGAAGTGTTGCCTGCTTGAATGTTGATCCGCTTTGCTTTATATGCTTATGCATAGGCATGATTAAGTGCTAATTACGCATAAATGGACCACTGGGTATATGGTCCCAGTTGTTTTTCAAATTATTATATGAAATAATAATAAAAAACCACTTTGGTGTAAGTCTAGTTATCAAGATGCTTCCTTTGGAATAACCGAAAAAAGATCAATTAAGAGAGCAGCAAACACATTGGAGTATGTATTTGCTACATAATTCCAGAAATTTTACATGAAATTACAAAGATTTTCATATTAAACAACTTATACAAAAGAATATCGGGCTATATCAATGAGAGGGAGAGGGAGCAAATAACAAACACAGTGAACTCTTGCAGTTGGCATACTTTTGACTCATAAAAATAGTTGCTTGTGGACTGTTGTTGGTCGCTTTCAACACACCGTCGTCTTCACTATGTTGCATGAAGCGCCAAATAAGCATTATTCCATTATTCCACTTCACTAAGCTGCAGTTCGTTATAGTCGCAGCCAAGACCAGCCAAGACTAGCCGAGCCGAACCGATGCGAACTAAACTGAAGTGAAATGAACTGAACAGCGTGCAACCACATGTGGGTGTCTCATGCAAATGCTGCTCAACATATGAGCTCACTTATGTGCAGTCAATAGTCACTTACAGAGATTAAGATGAACTCAGTAGTATGTGGGTACTTGTGGCCCAGCTTTTTACTTCAATTTTATTGCTGCTAATTTGTGTCGGTTATTGGTTGGCAAGGCAAGGCGAAGCTGCATTTCACCTTATTCTATGTGCTTACCGACTACGCTTACTCTGCTACCAACATCATACGCTTCTTCGTCGATGGCGCTTTTAACCACGTTTCTGTTTGAGTTCACGTCAGTGTTTCGTCACAAGCAGCATGCAGCCTTTCGAAAAATGAATTTAATTTTCCACTCAGCGAAGTGCAAAATATCACCATACACTGAAGAAAATACTGAAACGGAAATTGCAGAGGAAAACTGCACTCAGGTTTTTTACAAAATGGAAAATGGGGGTGGCGTCGCCCACTTATGGGTCAAGAAATATATCTCAGGAACTACAATGAATTCAATGAAATTCGGTATATAATTATTTCTGGACATCCTGATAATACGGATGAAAAATGGGCGAACTCGGTTTACAACCACGACTACTTTCCATATAATTTAATTTTGAATTCCATCTGCTTCCTTCACAGTATAAGGTATACATAAGAAACCAATGAACTTGTGGAAAAATTTTCGAAACCGGACTTTAACTTTTCAAGGCTTTTTTTTCTTCTAGTAGTGTGTCTTTGTTCCAAAAATTATTAAATCGGGTTATAACGAGAATATAAAATGTTCGGTTGCACCCGAACTTAGCCTTTCCTTACTTGTTAGTATTTACAAAAATATGGCTTTGTTTCGTCTATTTAGAGCTAAATATAGTTGACTCGATTTTAGTCCAGAATGAAGAAATAAAAACATAATTATTATTAGTACCGCTTACTCAACCAAGCTAGCAGATATATTGCATATGGCTGACTAAGTTTTCCCATTATTCTACCAGACGGTAGATAGAATGAACGCTTAACCTCAACCGGTAGAGCTGAGCCATCAGTAGAGTTATTTTATTCCCAGTACCTTCCCACTTAACACTGCTAAATTATAAAAAATTGAACAATGGTCACCTACCATACCCTAGGCTTCAAAGCGTTTTTTTTTAGCAAATTTTGAGACCGTTAATTAGCTGGAATACAAGCTTTTCATTAATCTATTTATTGTCATATTATTCAAATTCAAAGAAATTCCAGGACTTTTCCCTGAAATTTCAATTAAAATCTAAAAAATTAGCTATTAAAAATTCATACAGACTAAAAAGTAATTGAAGCTCCTTATGTAAAGCTTTTGGCTATAGACAAATAGACAATAGAAAAAGGCGTTAGGTAGACTTGAAAGAAGAAGCAGGTTTTGAACCGAAAATAACATCCTTAGCGAAGTGAGAAACAAACAAGTAAGGAAGGGCTAAGTTCGAGTGTAACCGAACATTTTATACTCTCGCAATTTATTTATTTAACTTAAGGGGTTATATACAGTTAGAATTTTCAAAAACTCGATTTTTTTTTATTTAATTTTCTTAATGTACATATATTTAAGAATACACACAGAAAATTTCATATCGTTCCGGTGAATATTTTCAAAGTTACAAGCAAATGAAAAATGTGAAAAGGCGTTTCAGAGTGCTTTTAAGTACAAGGTCCAAACTTTAAACGCGTTTTTCTAAAAAAGGTGTTTTCAAAGTCAGTGACCAACATTACTCGAAAACGGCTAGACCGATTAGTCTCAAATTTTAACACGACCTTCTTAAATATATTTTTTAGTAATTCATCGAAGATTTTTTCTCTCCGATAAATATTTTTTTTATAAACAATTTAAAGGCCGAAATTTCGGTGAAAAATCGAAATTTTTTTTTGAGAAACCGCCATTTTGTCAAAAAATTTTATTTTGCTTATTCCTTCGATTAATTACTAGATTTAACATTATTTTAACGAAATCTGTTTGGTTTTTTAATTTCGGATGATCCAGTTCCGAGATATAGTGGTCACCGCAAAACGTCTTTTTTGAGAGGAGCTCCTGGAGATTGTAGCTCTTTTTCAAATAAATATTTTTACTAAAACTAAGTCTTAAAATACAGTTAAAAGATACCACAATATGTGTATAAATTTTTGGATCAATAAATTAAAAAGTTTTCTCAGTAAAAATTCTGGAAAATTCACTTTTTTTCGGCCGTCTAACTGTATATAACCCCTTAATTAATATTATATAATACACAATTTGACTTACATATTCGTCATATATATTGTATAAAGTCCATTGAAAGTTGGAAACCCTAATATTAGGTTAGAAGCACCGAGGTCCTCATGTTCGATATATGGGGCCTTGAAAACCTATGGTCCGATTTCGGCGATTTTTAGAAATGGGCTGCCACACTATAAATACAGTATTTGTGCAAAGTTTTGCACCGATATCTTCACTAGTGCTTACTTTATATATTGTAAAGTTAACGATTCAGATCATCTTCTAAGTTGTGGTATATAAGAAGTAGGCGTGGTTGTGAAGCGATTTGTCCAATTTTCACAACATATTATTGGGAGGTAAGGAAACTATTACAAACCAAGTTTCATTGAAATTGGTCGAGTAGTTCCTGAGATATGGTTTTTGACCCATAAGTGGGCGACGCCACGCCCATTATCCATTTTGTAAAAAAATCTGAGTGCAGCTTCCATCTGCCATTCCTTATGTGAAATTTAGTGTTTCTGGCGTTTTTCGTTAGTGAGTTAACCCACTTTTCGTAATTTTCAACCTAACCTTTGTATGGGAGGTGGGCGTGGTTATTATCCGATTTCTTTCATTTTTGGACTGTATTAAGAAGTGGCTAAAAAAAACGACTGCAGGAAGTTTGGTTTATATAGCTTCATTGGTTTGCAAGATATATATAAATAACCGATTTGGGGGCGGGACCACGCCCACTTCCCCAAAACAATTACATCCAGATATGCCCCTTCCTGGTGCGATCCTTTATTCCAAATTTTACTATTATAACTTTATTTATGGCTTAGTTATGACACTTTATGTGTTTTTGGTTTTCGCCATTTTGTGGGCGTGGCAGTGGACCGATTTTGCCCATTTTCGAAAGCAACCCTCTCACGATCCCAAGGAACATGTGTTCCAAGTTTCATTAAGATATCTCAATTTTTACTCAAGTTACAGCTTGCACGGACGGACGGACGGACAGACGGACAGACGGACAGACGGACGGACAGACATCCGGATTTCAACTCCACTCGTCATCCTGATCATTTATATATATATAACCCCATATCTAACTCTTTTATTTCTTGGTGACACAAACAACCGTTATGTGAACAAAACTATGATACTCTGTGCAACAGGTTGCGAGAGTATAAAAACAAAACTTTTAAAGCAATCTCTGTGCACATCACAAAAAGAGGTGAACAGAAAGCGAAAAGCGAAACAAAAAGAGAGAAATATTTCATCACAATCACATTGAAAAAATCGCATGCCATAATTAAATACAGTTAAAGCGCGTGAATGCCGCCGAGTCGAGTGGTGAATGAGTGCAAATTGGCAAAATTAATTTGCCGTTTCCCTTAATAAAGTAACGAATTGGTGAATTTGGCAGCGAAATCACGAAAGCAAAAAGCAAACAAATAAGCGAACTAATTAACAACGAAACAGCTAACAGCAAAAGACAACACTGGGTGATAGAGATGATGAGGATGAAGATCAGGGGGTGTTGACGACATGCGGTAGATAAGAATTGGACATTTTCAAACAAATTAATCGTTAGCACCCATTTCGCTTAATGGACATCGACAGATCACTCAGTCCAAAATGGAATTTAAAATTCATAGAGAGTATACTTTACATGTTTAATATTGGAGATATAGAAAGGTGTAATGAGATTCGGTTTCACCGACAAATCTTACATATTAGAATTATGCGTTTGCAGAAACCACCAACGATACTCTATTTTTCAATGCTTATGATACGCTGGAATGTACAATAGGACTTCTGGCAACTACACTGGTTGTCCAACACCAGGTTTCAGCATAAGATTGTATTACAGGGATCAAAGTGTTGAACGTCGGACGTCGAAGAATTATATACATTATCAATATTTCGAAACATCTTACCAAAGTTGTAATAAATTAGAACTATATGATGGGAATTGGTACATCCGGTTATTCGTTATTCGAAGATTCTCAGAGGAAACATTTGGTGTTCTTATATTTGTAAAAGCTTAAGATATTCCTTAAATGGATAAATCAAGGTCGTCTCGGTTACATTAATTTGGGATTCCGGAAAATGGGTAGTGATGAGATCTCTGTGTGGCTGGTGAGTTCTATCTATACTATGTTGTAATTTCTTTAGAGGCACTTAACCACAAATTAAGAACTATGACAACTTTTATTGTGTATTCTCTCGTTTATTATGATATCAGATAACAATCATTTGAATGATCCATTAGGATTTAAGGATTTAATCACTTTCTCTCTTAGTAGCTTCTGTTACTTAATTGGGATGTCAGCAAATCCATAGTTCTCTAAGTAAAATGAAATTAAAATCTACTACTTCGGTATCTTGATTTTTGAGCTGTACTTCAAATTTTTTCTTCCAAATTGGAATACGAAAAACTAACTCCCATACCACATGCATTTTGTCTCCAAACCACCGAAACTGATTCGAAATTTTATTCAACTACAAAAATGGAGTATAATTTATTCTGTTAAATAGGTAATATAATCTTGACTTTTTTTTGTTTACACTTCTTGCTTTCACCAATTTTCTGTTGTTATAAACCACCATTCGCCATTTAATGCGGGCGAAAACCAGAAGAAAAGCAACAAAAAATTAAACGGAAAAGCTCGAGATAAGGAAA
Source organism: Zeugodacus tau (assembly GCA_031772095.1). Lineage (NCBI taxonomy): Eukaryota > Metazoa > Arthropoda > Insecta > Diptera > Tephritidae > Zeugodacus > Zeugodacus tau. The sequence continues at coordinate 23,710,075 of CM062652.1, forward strand.
CAAAATAGAAAGAGAAAGTGGAAAATAAGACCTAAAAAATAAAAAAATGGAAAACTGACGGAAATACAATTCATTCAGCGTCTGTTCACAACTACAGTGAATGAAACCAGCAACAACAACTCCAAAAATAGTAATAGCGCAAAAACCATGACTGCCGCAAATAAAGTGGCAACATTGTTTTGTTGTTGCACATGAATATGAAAAAAATTTTATTTTCATTACCTAAACTTGTTATTCGCTTTGCCATGCAAAAATATCTGAAATATCTGATTTCCTCCCATTCCTTTTGCCATCATATTTGTCAGAAATCAGAAAGAAGAGTTACCAAGTAGTTATAAAGTAGGAATCTTTAAACTGAAACTGAAAGAGTATGACATCTCTTCGCAAGAAGAAAACAAATATCGCGTCGTAAGAAGAATATGTCATGTTCACAAGCAACTAGGTCGTCTTCAATTAATGTGGAATTCTTCATCAAATAAAAAAATGCAAGTTCTAGAAAGGGAAAGTGATTTTTTGTGTCGAAAATAATCGCAAGGATCTTACCCTGTTACTTTCGATGGATTTTGGATCGCATTTCTAATCTGAAAAACTTAACCAACAAATCCGGTCTTCCTGAGTCTCCTGATTGACTATAATGGCTTATGAGAGTTTGATGTATTCTTCAAAATTACTGTTGATTTATTTAAAATTGTTAAGTAATAATATAAATTATACAATAATATATTATTAAGTCTATCAACAGTACGTAGACCCACAACTGCAAAACAAGTGTCTGTTTCACACCTGATGCTTTCGCATTGTAAAAATAAATCGCTATTTTCTTCAATAATTCATTCTGCTACGTGACTTCTGCAATGTACAGATAAAATAGCACGACTGTTGTGAGTGTGTGAGTGAGAAAGTTACCGAAGACTTGAACAATAAAAGAGGAGAAAAAAGAACAAATTTCCAAATGACGCGGCACGATTTTGACGACAGTTTTACAACAAAAAAAAAAACACAAGCCATAACGTTTAGTGGCACAATCTAGCTGTCGTTGATAGCACAAGCACGACACGCAGAATCGACAAGGCAGACCGGTCAGTCGCCTTTGCTGTTTATCATACGCCCAGTGGTGCGCGAAACAACGCTCATTCATTAGACACACGGCAGCTTCATAGAAATTAATATATGTGCCTGTGTCTGGATTCGCGTCTGTTTATGCTCCACTAGAACTATATTTACGCATCTGCATGCCTTTTGTTATGCTAATTTATGTCACAAAATCATTGTTCCATTTGCGTCGACTGTCATTCTTTCACCTGCGGGCCATTTTGTGGCTTCAACTTATCCACATTTCGACTATGTGGCCTGTCATTATGAATATACGCAGCTGCATTGGTGTGAGTGTGTGGGTTCAAAAGTTTGTTGTGCTCCCATCTGTTCAATTGCTGTCAACAGCATCGTTAAGCTAATCACATACATCACCAACAAAAATAAGATTGCTTGCATAATCAACTTATATTTGGAATTAATTTATGTTATGCTTGACATAAGCACCGTTATTATACAAGTTGCAAGGCAAGGTGAGACGAGTTATTTATAGTTCAACAGCAAGAGATTGAAGAAGATAGCTTTTAAAGTGCGACAGACAGCTTTTTAAGATTTGCAAATTCCTAACCATCATTCCTAAATTGGAGAATATTAAAAAAAAATTGGATACCTTAATTCAGCTCACTTTAGTTCAAAAAGCCCAATGCAACGCTAAATAATGGTTATTTTAACATAAAACTAAATGTTAATAGTAATTATAATATCTATATACCTGCTTTTTCACTCAAAATAATAGTTTAATTTTAATTCATTCGAATTGTAAGCATATCCTCTTAGCGTATGGAGAATTATATTTAAATGTATATATTATAGTTGTTCATAAAACAATAAGTTCCTTTGCAAGCACACGCCCCAATAACTGGCACCTTTCAAGCTTCATAAAGAGCGCACACACAATAATTGGTGCATGCTCGTAGGCGCTTTTCGGGTGTCAACAGCTGGAATTCGGTTGCGCATTTAATTCCTTTCGGAAAATAATTACTTCAATTGAAACAGGCAACTAGCTTTTTAAAGCGGAATATGTGACTACTCTTCTATATATGTATGTATAATATTATGAGTGCTTTTATTATTTTGCTGCTTTGCTTTGCGAAAAACAAAAGTTCTCTTGATGGCCGTCTCTTAACTCGATGCTTGCAGGCATTTTAACGCCAGCATTCGTTTGAGGTGCCTTACATAATCATATGACGAATAACTGTACCTTTGTACATATATACACACAATATAATACAAATATGGCTTATCTGAAAATATAATGTAGATTTTGTAAAGCTTTGTAATGGGCGTGACTCCACCCACTTATGGGACCTAAACTATATCTCAAAAAGTACACGACCAACTCGATCAACAAAATTCGGTTCGTAACATTTGCTTGGCATCTCAATAACATAGTTTGGAAATGGAAGAAATCGGTTGACAACCACTCCAACTTCCCTAATACCACAATTTGAAGCTCATATGTTCGTTCACTTACCGAAATTGGACTATAATTTCTCAATGCTCCAGATATCGAAATTACACTTAAATCTCTTAGATATTCTAAAGAAATTCAAAAGAGATACGTCAGTGCCAAAAATGGGCAAAATCAGGCCAGAATTTCCTCAAGCTCATATTCGGATTTTCAAACATACGGTGGACTTTATACCGCATATATAGGTTAGTATGTGAGATGTCTTAGCAAATAAAGTGAGCGTATAATCTTGGATATAGTGTAGCTATGTGAATCTTGTAGTTGAAATACGTTCAGGGATTACCCCAGCCCCCAAATACTATTTATAATGGTTTTTGTTTTATAGTGGAATTCATTCCGAATATGTGAGCCAAATTAAATTTTCTCTTAATAAAATTAAATTAATAAATTGTGAGAGTTTCGGTTATATCCGAACTTAGCCCGTCCTTACTTGTTTTTAATTGTTGCCACTACTATTGTTATGGTGGTAGAATGCATTCTCCAAATAATATTAAGGAATACTGTCCAGTATATATGAATTTAAAGGATAAAAATCCGAGTCAGCTCAAAATATATAGCCCGACTGTCGTGGGAACGATGTTGTCCTAGGTATTTAAATCTAGAGATTGAGGTGAACTTCATATTTGATGTGATGGTATTTTAGCTGCTGCTTGTGAAAATCGTTTGATCATTGAAAGTCATTGACAGTTTTTAAAGCTCTGGGTGATACCCTCTAATAATTTTTGTTGCACGGTACCATTAAGTGTGAACAATAAATATATACTCTCTTCTTACAACAGTTGATATTGTAGTACAGTATTTCGATTTAAAAACTAGAAAAGAATCGTTTGAACTTTGGCCTCCCCACTGTATTTTTCTAATTTTTCTATAAATAAATAAATAAATATCTTCTATTCATTTATTCCGTAAAGATAAGTCATTGATTACTCGCGGAGAGATAGGTAAGGTTATGCGGTAGATTATGTTCTGTCGGAATTTATTCCATACTACAATATACATCCAACGGATGATGAAGTATTGTCCAGCTCAATGAAGTTGAGAATCAAAACACGGGCGAACAGAAGAATCCTAGCAATTACTATATACACGCCCATACGCACCCCTAAGTTATACATACAAACACAATGTGTTATAATAAGCCACATAGTGTCATTTAGTAAAAAAAGGCGGATGAGCGGACAGAGGTCAGCAAATATGCAGCAGCGCCACCTGGTGGGCGGGTATGATGAGATCTTACTTGAAATGGGCGAAGAGATTGATTAGAGTCGTCGACAGGTGTGTAGCAGCAGGGCCAGCTCATAAATATGTATTAAATAGTTGTGTTGAGTTTGGACGCGATGACTTGGCAATAATGTGGCAGAACGAATACAGGTATGCTTTGACAATGAAGAAATATATGTACATTCTCTCATATACAAATATGGTTCTCTTTTTGTTGTCACGCATAATTTGAGCTTCCGCCAGCCAACACTCGAGTTTATTCATGGAAATTTCCTTAAATCAGCGACGACTCAGGTATTTTGCCACCGGGGCAAGCTGTTGGCTGATCAAACTATTCGCCACTTAATCTTTGAAAAGAAGAAGCTCGCTGCATCTATTTGTGGCATACAAAGCGGCCCTTAATTTATGTGGCCTCAGCTTAGGCACTTCAGCCGAGACTCAGAAGTACGCTTGTACCTATAGGTAAGAAAGTAAGTAATCCCACTACTCGTGGCAATATACTCCTTAGCAGGAACTTACATACATATATGTAGGTATATGACTTTATGACTTTATTAAGCGTTTGCGTGAGCGTTGGAGACATCGCCGCTAGCAAATATGAAGGTATAATTTACAATTCGCCTACTCAATGGGTTTATGAGAGAAAGCCACCCACCAGCCGCTCAAAGCATTTTTTTCCACTTTTTCATTCTTGCAGGAGCATTGCTTGACATCATCATCAGGTTTCACATTACACAATTTTATCAAGCGTTTATTGCAGTGCCGAAGTACCCTATAGATTTTATTGTTTGCTATCCTTCTATTCACTTTAAGTGATTAACTCTTACCTGTATTTGATCAGCTTTTGGTAGCTATAAAAACATAATTTTCTTTATATTCTTCATTGATATGTGATTGCCAGGCAATGTGAGAGCTAAGAAAATCTTGCGCAATTATAATCAGTATGATGGTGGGGTCCCTTAAGGGTTGCCACATAATGCCAATTAGTTTACGCAGTGCTGTATTGTAATAATTTGCAAGAATTTAATGATTATCCTGGAAGTCATGTAGTTTTCGCTTGCAGCACTTTTCCACATACGCGCAAATTAACATACTATGTATTGAGATTTCTCGAAATGCTGAGCAATTCACATACTCATAGAAACTTTTTCACATGCATGCATATTTGACCGCAAGTGTTTCAAAAGTGAGAAAATGCAATATTTTTGCATGAGTGTGTGTGGTCGTTTCATGTGCAACCGCCTACATATGAACTTTTGATATTTTTCTCATTTATTACAGATTTTCCATTTAATTACCTTTACACATTGCAGCAAGTTACGTGCTTATTTATCTCTCTTTACTTGCCTGCTGCTTTAAATTATTTGTGGCATTCCATGAATATGCAATTATAATTAGTTTTCGTAAATATGTATATACATATGTATGTGAGTGTGTGTATCCTCATCAATTCATAAACACTTTCATCTACTACATTTCGTTCTCCTCTCTCTGCTCTCAGCCCAATCAACTTATTTGTTATTTTGTAAATCGTTCAAAGTCATACACAAACTACACATAGCTTTCACAAGTTCCGTTAAAGGAAATTGGATTATAGTTTTTATACTCTCGCAACAAATGTTGCTAAAGAGAGTATTATAGTTTTGTTCACATAACGGTTGTTTGTAACACCCAAAACTAAACGAGTTAGATATAGGGTTATATATACCAAAGTGATCAGGGTGAAGAGTGGAGTTCAAATCCGAATGTCTGTCTGTCCGTCCGTCCGTCCGTTTGTGCAAGCTGTAACTTGAGTAAAAATTAAGATATCTTGATGAAACTTGGCACACTTATTTCTTGGCACCATAGGAAGGTTGCTTTCGAAAATGGGCAAAATCGCAGTGGTCACGCCCACAAAATGGCGAAAACCGAAAACACATAAAGTGCCATAACTAAGCCATAAATAAAGCTATGGAAATAAAATTTGGTATGAAGGATCGCACTATGAAGGGGCATATTTGGATGTAATTTGTTTGGGGAAGTGGGCGTGGCCCCGCCCCCTACTAAGTTTTTTGTACATATCTCGCAAACCAATAGAGCTATGTAAACCAAACTCAGTCGTGTTTTTTAGCCTCTTCCTAATACAGTCCAAAAATGAAAGAAATCGGATCATAACCACGCCCACCTCCCATACAAAAGTTAGGTTGAAAATTACTAAAAGTGGGTTAACTCACTAACCAAAAACGTCAGAAACACTAAATTTCACATAGCAAATGGTAGGTAGAAGCTACACTCAGATTTTTTTACAAAATGGAAAATGGGCGTGGCGTCGCCCACTTATGGGTCAAAAACCATATCTCAGGAACTACTCGACCGATTTCAATGAAACTTGGTTTGTAATAGTTTACTTACATCCTAATCATATGTTGTGAAAATAGGCCAAATCGCTTCACAACCACGCCTACTTCCTATATACCAGAACTTTGAAGACGATCTGAATCGTTTACATTACAATACATAAGGTAAGCACTAGTGAAGATATCGGTGCAGAACTTTGCACAAATACTACCTTTATAGTGTGGCAGCCCCATTCTAAAAATCGCCGAAATCGGACCATAGGTTTTTAAGGCCCCATATATCGAACACGAGGACCTCGGTGCTTCTAACCTAATATTAGGGTTTCCAACTTTCAATGGATTTTATACAATATATATGACGAATATGTGGGTCAAATTGTGTATTATATAATATAAATAAAGTTAAATAAATAAATTGCGAGAGTATAAAATGTTCGGTTACACCCGAACTTAGCCCTTCCTTACTTGTTGATTTTGCACTTAATTTCGGTTAATTTAATTTTGTTCAAAAACTGACTTGGCATACTTGGCTGTATTTAGTATTAATTGGATCTTTAAGCACACATTTATATTCAAAGCTGTTAGCAACACAATATATTGAAAATTAAGCCTCTTAAAGCAAAAGTAGATAATTGTTCCTTTATCAGACTTATTAGATTTTGTTATGCCCTATTTTCGAAAATACTTCAAGATGACTTCAACTGAAATTTTTAACTTTTACTCTTTAATAAGAATTGGTATGGAAATTTGTTGTTGTTGTAGAGTAAGGACCTTAATTTTCGTTATGAGATGATTAAGACCAAGAATAAATATAAAGATAGTTAATACAAAGTCGTTTGGAAATAATGAGAGTAGAGCACATTCAAATATATTTATGTTACTCATACGCCATGGTCAACACACTAGATTAATGTAAAATGTTTTAATGTAAGCATATGAATAAGAATTGTTTGTTAATTGACAATATTTAAAGCCTTGTAAACTACATTTTGCTGACTGGCTTGAATACCACAGCATATTAATGAGGTCAAATGCATTTTGTAGTAAATTCTACAAAGGAATGCAAAGTTCAGCACGACCTCTATCAGGCATTTGGCGACGGTCCACATTTAGTTTGAACCAAAAAATATCAATTATCAGCGCTTATATACAGTTTATGTATCTCATCTCTCCGTAATTTGTTTGCACATTTTTGTCGGTTTTTTGATTTATCGACCAGTCGTTAACTCATTTACATAAGCTTAGTGTGGAGATTACTTTACTCTAATAAAATCGTAGATAGGATATGATTTCTGGAAAAAAATTTAGAGACGAGCTTGGTTTTATTACTTATAGTTCTCTGATAAACAGCTTCAACTTTGCGGCATACATATAATCAAACTCCTACAAAGAACTTTCTATTGGCAATACCGACAAATAAAATTTAAAATATTTTCATTAAAGCTCCATAAGTTTGGCACTTTGGCTAAGTTAATTGGTTTCGTGGAACAAAGCCAAACAGACGACAATACACTACTCGACACTACTTGTTTTCCCCCCTAAAGCTTTTCCGCGAACATAAAGTGGGGTAATAAAGGTGAAATTCAAAAAATAACAAAAGTAAAAGTGGCAACAAAGTGTTGAACGACAAAATATTGCTGGTCTAAGCACACTCTGTTGAACGACGAAAGTCGATGAAAATTTCTAACAAGTGGGAAAATGGATAATATAAAGTAATTTGAAGCATACATACGCTCTCACAGAGATGTACATAAGGAACTACCGATATTAGAGAGAAAATATCCGAAGTGGATGGCCACATATTTAGCATACGCTCGTGGAATACTAATGACAGACTACAAAGGTGCCACTACAGATTTGTACACTTGTGTGCTCATAAAGCATGTTAATAAGATGGTTGGTTGGCTAAGCGAGTTAGCGAGCCACCGAGGTCCCGCGCCGCAGTGCAATCGGTCAGAGAACAAGTCATTTAGTCACTCAGCAGCACTGTCATTAAAGTGTGCCATTTCCGGTGAATCATTATGCGAGAAGCGAGCAATTAAAACCGCCAACAGCCTGCAGCTGTTGCAGCGTCGAAACATTACCGTTAAAACGCAACAATTTACCGTACTTCGCAGCACACAGCTGCACAGGTGCTTCGTCTCTTTCCCGCCGACTCTTCAGATGAATTTTAACACATTGACTTAATGTGATCCACATTGAAATGTACCGCAATGGACTAAGTACAAATACAACATCAATGAATGTATACAAACAAGTAGGACTCATTTTCAGCTAATCAGCCGATATTGTCTGCACCAACATCATGCTTCGATAACTGTGCAAACCACAGATGGTTTTCGCTTGGACGCACGAGCGTCTAATGTGTTGTAGTTTCAACCGCAGACAAATGTTCGGCCAATAAAACTGTTGGTGACCAAGTAGTTTTAAAACTACTTGGGCGATTGAGATGATATGATGTCTCATATATACATCATTTGTCTATATGAGACAAAAACTATAACAGGCGATTGTGAGAACTGGGTTAGTAAAATTTGTTTCTGTGTTCGAAGTGCTGGAAGTACGCTAATACGTTTACTGTTTAGGAGACTACAGTAGGTTTACATGTGGATTTGTTTCAAAACATAAATAAATATTTGTTAAGCAAAATCAGTTAGGATCATTTTTCGAATTATTAGTAACAAGTTCGAAAAAATAAATTTTAGAGAGTAAAATGACTTCTCTGGGTTCAGAAATAAAAAAAGATACAATTTGAAACGTTTGAAAAATCTTCATTAAATGTCTTTATCGTTCGTCATATATCTACTTAATTTTTAAATATCGATGAGGTTTCTCAACCCTTCAAAAATTCAATTTCTTCTTACCTTGACATTTTTTTTTTAAATAATAGACAAGGGATCGAACTATATCTATACATTATATAATATTGATTTGATTGTTCCCTAGACCATCATCTGAATAGCCATTTAGGCTCTCTTATATGCACTTTTGTTAATTGTCTATTTTTTATTCTCACCTATTGAGTTATTTAAAAAAATAACTTTTGCAACTAAAATATTTCCCTTACAATTTTATTTAAATTAAAAGTCCAAATATCAACAATTTTTAGTAACAAAAGGATTTCTGAAAATGCATTTAGCAAATTGAAAGTATTTCCCTTTAAAACCAAAAATAGCATTTAGAACATCTGATAAAACTTCTGACATTAATTGAGTGGCATGAAGTAAGCCATCACTCAACCAGCTTTCATGCTTTTCTGCACGTGCTTTCACATCCCTTCTTAATGTAAATATCCTGCCTTCAAAACAGCGATCAAAAAAAGCAAATACAAATAGCTAAGCGAGTGACTTAGTAAGCACTGAATTGCTACTTCTGACTAACTAACTGCATTGCAGAGGCATGTGCGTGTGATTGAGTGAAAGACTCACTGACTGTATTCGTGCCTTCTTGCCTCTCTACCCGACTGAGCGAAGCTTGTTGTCTCGGCTGAGGGTTTGTCATTGTCAATATATGTGCAACGCGTGCAACCAAAGTGGATTCACTCAAACACCAACTTCAATTGTATGTAAGTGCACTCAGGAGCTTATGCAATCGTTTTGAAATGCTTACACGCCTAAACGTATGCAACATTTGACTTGTGATTGTGTTTATATGGTTTGTTTGCATGGAAATATGCGCTGTAATGCTTTTAAGTCCATATAAATATGTCAATCAAAGGTTAACATGTCAACTATACGCACACACAACAAATACATGTAAACATACTTACAGCCTTGAAATTGTAATTAAATCAAAGGCGTCAGTTAAATTACTATAATTTCATGAAAGGGCATTCCAGTTATATGTATGCGCCACACTTGCATATGTGTAGATATGTATATATATTTGTATGTTTGCGCTTGCCACCCGCTGTATGGCGTACAGTTTGTGCTTTGAAACGTTTAACAATTTTTATGGCAAAAGTACGCAGACACTAATATCCATTTGATTCTCCCATTATATTTAGAACTCACTCTATATTCGAATTTTATGTCTTTTCATCTAATAAAGAAGGCTATTTGATATTACCTTCTTAGCGAGGAACAGAAGAAGAAAGGGATTGAGTAATAACTGCACTTACCTCTGGTATTGAGGCTCACTTAGAAGACGGAAAAGCCGAAAGTCTTTAATATCCAAATATTATAATATATAAGCCTTCGTTCGCTCATAACTACAGAAACTACATACAGTGGGGAGCAAAAGTGATTCCATGATCAACATTTTCATGTTTGAGCGCGCATAAAAAATAAACGAATGAAGTAAATGATGAAAACTTTTTTTTTCTTGAATATCTAGTTTATTTGTAACAATTAGGCGTAATAAGCAAAATAGTAACGGAGGCAATAGCATAGTTATAATACAAAAACCAAAAAAATCGGCATGTACTCAGTTTTGCACCATCCGTGAAAAAAATAAAAGAAATGCATTATTACTATTTAGTCCATAGACCCTTATTTTCTATGACATTTTTTATACGTTCTGGCATGCTCACAAATAGATTTTCAACAATTCCTTTCGGAATATTATTCCACTATTGTTCAATACGACCCCAAAGATCGTTTAAGTTGAATGGGGCTGATTGATACTGTCCGAGCTGTCGCTTCACAATTGACCATAGATTTTCAATTGGATTGAGGTCGGGACTTTGCGCTGGCCACTCCATCACCTTAAAATTTGGTTTCCCAGCCATTCTTTTACAATTTTCACAGGTTGCTTGGGATCCCCATTTTGCTGAAAAGTGATTTCATGCTCTGGACACGCACACTGGTCAAGAAAATTGGGAAGCTGGGTTTGCAAAATACTTAAATAATATTCCTTACGCATAATCCCGTCAATTTTGTGCAACGTTCCCACTTTCCAAACGTGACGCACTCCCAAGCCTCCAAAAAACGAACCAGCTTTATCCGAGAAAAATGTTAAGGCACGACAAAAATTCGCAAAGGCACACAGAAACAGGACAGTTGAAGATTGGAAACGTGTTAATCTGGTCGGACGAATCCAAGTTTAACCGTTTTCAATCGGATGGAAAACGGTACTGTTGGCGTAAACCCGGTGACAAGCTTCAAAGGCATGACGTGAAGCAAACAGTAGAACATGGGGGAGGCAACATAATGGCTTGGGGGTGCGTTTTGGAAAGTGGGACCGTTGCACAAAATTGACGGGATTATGCGTAAGGAACATTATTTAAGTATTTTGCAAACCCAGCTTCCCAATTTTCTTGACCAGTGTGCGTATCCAGAGCATGAAATCACTTTTCAGCAAAATGGGGATCCCAAGCAACCTGTGAAAATTGTAAAAGAATGGCTGGGAAACCAAATTTTAAGGTAATGGAGTGGCCAGCGCAAAGTCCCGACCTCAATCCAATTGAAAATCTATGGTCAATTGTGAAGCGACAGCTCGGACAGTATCAATCAGCCCCATTCAACTTAAACGATCTTTGGGGTCGTATTGAACAATAGTGGAATAATATTCCGAAAGGAATTGTTGAAAATCTATTTGTGAGCATGCCAGAACGTATAAAAAATGTCATAGAAAATAAGGGTCTATGGACTAAATATTAATAATGCATTTCTTTTATTTTTTTCACGGATGGTGCAAAACTGAGTACATGCCGATTTTTTTGGTTTTTGTATTATAACTATGCCATTGCCTCCGTTACTATTTTGCTTTTTACGCCTAATTGTTACAAATAAACTAGATATTCAAGAAAAAAAAAGTTTTTGTCATTTACTTCATTCGTTTATTTTTTATGCGCGCTCAAACATGAAAATGTTGATCATGGAATCACTTTTGCTCCCCACTGTATATCAAAGTCATAGAATTTTCCAATACTTCGACATATAATGTGTGCCCGCCTTTTCGCATAGGAGATAATTGATCAATCAATTAATTTTAAATCGAATAACTGGAAAGAAATAATAAAATAATGAAATCAATTATCGAGTAGCCGGCAGTGCGAAGGGCAAAAATTGTTTTCTAAATAAAAATTTCAATTGATCAATTTGGCTCTGCGAAAAGACTTTTATTTTTAGATAGGGAATTTGTGAAATTGAAGTGTTTATTCTTGTAAACACTTAATATTTGACGCATCTCCGCTTCTACTCCCTCTCTACGGAATGGATCAGATCCAACCGTTAAAATTCATATCAAATAAGTGATGTCTATTAAAAAATGCAAGCCCTCAGTGCCTGAATTGAGTATCTAATAATCTTTTTCAAACGTTCGCGTTCAAATTAAGCCTCCAACTAAACATAAAACGGGCCATAATCAGCTGCGTAACTTCCATGAAGCTCTCATCTGAGTTCAGTAATTTAAAAAACTGTAGTGACACTGCCAATATTTTATTGTTGAAGCTGAATGATATTCTGGAGGTGAAAATATTACATGTATAAAGTGTACACCGACAGAGAAGTTGCATTAGAAAAGATGATAACACATTCAAAGTTATCAATTCTAAATACAAATATCTTATCCACTTTTCATTAAAAATATTTGAAAAGTGTGCTATAGAAATGCATTGTCTTTCAACTCCAGAGTGAACAGACCGAAGACCAAATTTTTGCACCTGCATATACGCACTCTTAAGAGAAGAAAAGTGCAGGCAACAGTGTTGATATCAGCATCCGACATGACAATTTTGTGCATTTTGTTGTTGTTGTTTTTGTCTCAACCTGAATTGAAAGAACATCTTTTTTGTGTTTTCCCTGCCTTCGCATCACCTCCGCATAAAAACATACATAAAATCTCGTTGCTTTTTGTGGCCTCTTCGGCCGTAGCTCTTGCGTCAGTGCTCCCAACTATCAGCAAAATATCACCACTTTCAAGTGCAACGCACCGTATGTTTACGCCTGGCGATGAGTGCTTTGTTAAATTTTTTACAAGTACACGCACTGAACGGTTGGCATTTGGGTCGACACTCACACTCTCAAAGCTCTACAAAATTGGAAGAGTTTTTGGGAGAATTAGGTGATGCGTTCCACAACTTCAGGCGACGCTAATAACAGCGGACAAAAAAGGATGACAAAAATGTGCGAATACTCGGCATAATGTTTCGTTAGACACTTGATTGCACTCGAAAATTAATGGACATACATATGCGCTAGGGTGGTTGAGTTCATTGCTATATGAATTTTAGGATTGTGTATATCTTTCTTATAGTATCTCATAACGGTCATTCGTCGAAACCGTTCTAAAGATCATTCAGCTTGGAGTTTGTAGAACGTCGACCCAGAAGTTTTGCAACTCAATTTATTTGACAATTTCGACATCTAGATATCTTTCCTAACAACCTTGACAACATTTTGAAAATATATTTCGGTACATTCTATGTCGAGAGTTGACCTCGGACCCATTGGCGTTTAACTTAAGAAATGTAACTAACTACATTTCGGAGCCTCAGAGATAAATACATCATTAAGCATTAACTAATGGAAATGAAGTTTCCCAGAAAACAGAAAATTGTAAAAGGCTTCTACCTAACTTAAATTGTCTCACTTTATATTCTTCTTCACATGTTCATTTGCCTGCCGAAAACCACCTGCTGCGTTGCAATTTCACAGCTTAGTTGGAGGCCATTTCTTAAATTAATGTAGGTGACAGAGCTTTAATTGTGTCTCTCCAAAATTTACTATTATCTCTGTACCGGTGCAGTGTTGACCCCCACAACCCTCACAAATATCGATTTTTGAGTGCACTTTTGGTGCATTTCACATCAAGTCCGAGCGTTGCTGTCTTCCATTCTTCCCTTAATTCATTTTCGATCAATTTCCTGCTGCAAATTGTTTTCTCAAATTAGAAGCCATTGGAGACAGCCGTGACGTAAACGTGTGTGTATTTAATTGTGTTCCAGCACGCGAATTTCAAATAATACTTCAAGTTATCTCCTTCCTACAAACTGCACGCCCACCTTGGGTCAATTCGCGCGTTCAATTTAGCCTAAGCAATCAAATCATACTGGCGCGAAGCGTGTTAGCGTTTTGGTGAAAACAATTTTGTAGAGGTCATTTTGAGTTTCTGCGCAGATTTCTTGTATTGTATTGGAAGATTTCGGCAGGGTTAATGGAAATACAATTTAAATTAAAGAACTTTCTTTTCTGATTTTAGATCCAAGAGCCGGTATTTATTTACATTTTGGTCGAAGTCAATGACCTTAGGCAGGTGTTGGTTTATATTTTAAGATTATTTATATTTTATGGGGTCATGTAAATACCGGTTTGTTTATATTTTGAAAGGTTCCTGACCACATCGCAATTGGGAGATTTCTGCCTGATTTTATTTCTGCAATGTGCTCTGTTAATGATTGCGCAGATGCTTTGTATACAAATGTTGGTGGCTATTTCAGTTCTTGCAATTGTTGTTGGTGATGGTGGCAGTTTAACTGAACTCTCCTGCCGTTCGTTTATTAATTAATTTACTAATATTTTTAGCTATGCTTGTGTTCACGTCAAAGCACCAATAAATTTCGCAAGCTCGAATGAACATCGGAATCACAAAGCAGTCGCATTTCATATTTCCAAATAACCCAGCATCAAAGAGAAATTCTGACTGCCCACAAAATGTACAGCAAACTGTCTCCTGCATTCTACACCCAGTTATTTGTACATATGTATGTTTTTACATTTGATTTGGCAGTACTTTGGCTTTATTTTCGATAACATTGGATCCCTCATTTATTTTTTCATTATATAATCGAATATTTGAATGATTCTGGTTCATTCACTGCCAGGTCCAAAAATTTTTGGAAAAAAAAATTATTTTTCATTATAAAACAATTTTACCATAACTCAAATTTCTCCATAATAATCTATAGTTATTTTATGAATAAAAATATGCAAATTATTTTATGCGCTTCTTCATTTTTTCTTTCTAATTCTCAACAGCATAGTGGACTTAATTAATATTTTTAATTTGTATCTTTCCTTTAGTGAATATCACAATTTGGCAATCTCTTCGGTTTTGACATAATACAAAAAGAACAAACGCCGTACATTGATCATATATTTGTAATGCTTTCTAAAGTAAATCATGAGAAATAAAAATATGTAATATCAAATATAATTCTTCGGAAAAATAGAAATCATAACTCCCACCCACATGAGTCCTAAATAGTTAAGCGCATTGTCTGCCAACTCTTCAATGTAATAGCACATCACCGCTCCCCCTGTTTGGTGAATCTATCCCAAGTGCCACGTTGACCAATTTCTGCAGTTGAGCAGTTGGGCAATTTCTCGGAATACGAAATAAATCTCCCGAGGTAATGTCAATTAATTCGGCGAATTTGGTTGGCAGCCAGTCGGCCTACGTATGGGCAGAACTGGAAACCTGCTTTTGTTGTAAACACATTTATTGTGTTTGTTTGTATTTATAAGAGAGGGATTCGTAGAATTGTTTCCATCTGATTATGCTTATGGGCCTCTGCCTTGTCGATAGTCAGAAATCTTTGCCATTAACAATATTTAAAGGAACGCGCTTTCATGTCTACACACAAATTATTCCCTGCGAAATCAATTGAGAAATAATTAGAAATTACTTTAATTTAATAGTATCATTATTTTGGTGTTTACATTTCTCTTAAGTGCCTTGGGCAAATATAAATAGCAATTTGAAATTAATAGAAAAAACTCCAAGCTATCCTCTTAAAAATTGTCTATAATTGAAATACGAGAAAGCAGGGTCGTCTTAAATCTTTAAAAGAACACTATGAACTAATGCGAAAAATGTTGACTTTGGACAGAGTATATGTAGTATACATCATTTCATTTAAAAGATAATAGGTTGGGGAAAACATTACAGTTTTTTCATTAAGTGTTTGTATCTATAGCCCTCTGTATAACAAATTTGTGTGTCTTGCAATTGCGAATTATTCCAAAGCGTATTTAAGGGGAAAAGATTAAATGCACTTCGCTGCTACTATCATGTATGCTAATAGCAGCTCATAAAAGCAGAAGGTTGAATTCACTCTTACAATTCATTACTTGCAACATACGCATATTAGACTTGCCGCATGGACGTGCAACAATGTAACGGAAATATGGCATTATTGGCAGCAAACTGTAGCATCTAAGGAATCTGAGTTTCCTTCAATTTCCACTGGCATTTGTTGCTATTTCATTGTTTCGACTATCACTACAGTTGATGCTGGTGTTTTTGTTTTTGTTGGCTTCTATTTAGATCATGTACATATACATATATATGCATGTGCGTCTGTAAGAGTATATTGAAATTGGCATTGCCTGCAGTTTGAGCTATTGTGACTCATTTCTTTCCTTCTTGTTATTGTTGTTGTTCATATGCTTGTCATTAGGTGAGGTGTTTTCGACAGTAGGCGACGGTTGCCAGCTACTCTCGTAAGTTTTGTTATACGAAAGCGACATAAATTGCTTGTTTGTGGTAACGGTAAACAAGCGCTATTTAAAATTCTACGGAAAAGTGAGGGGAGCAATGAAGGCATCAGTGCAGTCCTTATTTCAAGCAGATAGTATTGAATTGCCTGCGAATACTTTCCTAACCAACTAACTAACGGTTTTAGTTTGTCAAGTTCTCGGAGCGTTAAAGGTGAAACTCTCAAATCTTCGAGTATTGGAAAGGAACGTTTTCTGGAAATTGTATATTTGCAGCATTTTTGTGACATCCTTCGAGTCATCAAAAATGTAGCTAATACACACTTAAATATATTTATATATATGAAAGGTTTTTCAATAGGAAGCTACAAAAGTAGACCAATAGATCACTTTTGCAAGATTTGTCATTTCATCATGAAAATATATACGATCCAACAACGAGCTGAAATTATAAAAATTTACTACAGAAATTTGGAGTGAATGGCTTCAACTTTAACAGTGCTACGTCCAAATTATGATCGTCATAATCATAATAGTGGAAAAATTAGAATCCACAGGCAAGGTACCAAATGCTCCCATGCCATTGAAACAAAGAAGTGCCCGTACTGTCGAGAATATTGCTGCCGCTAGCGCATGGATTGAGAAAGACTAAACCCCTTTATATGAATATTTAATGTAGAATCCAGTTTTCCATGCTTATTTGTATGAGTCCAACTATGTAATATGTATGTACTACATATAGTTAATACCATTATAAACCGAAAATATTGGATTTCCATTTAAAATATATAAAAAGTAAATAAATATACGAAAAGAATATGTATATAGCAAATTCACTTTGAGCTTCAATCAATGCTCAGTGGCTACAAAAAAATCATGTCATGTCAAAATTAATATATGTGAAGTAAAAATATTGAAAGCTTGAATCACTTAACGTTCTTTCTGAGTAATAAACGTAATTATTATGCAGAGTGATTGTTTTTATACTTTAGTGCATATCATGCTTATATACCATATACATAACGAACTCTAAAAGCTGCGTGAGTGTGCAACGGTGCAAATTTATGGTTATAATGCTGCAGAAAAAGAGACGATGAAGTAGAAAATGTTAATATTATCACTGAAACTTTAGAGAAAAAGTGAATGCAGCATACGAGTATATACGTATACCTATGCAACGCACTCATAAACATAACAGATTATAACATAAAATTTAATTAAAACCAAGTTCCTCTATACTCATCAACCTGAGTTATGAGCTTGTTGCAGTAACTAGAGTTTCCTAGTGGCTTTCTGATTGCGGAATTTTTTTTTTCAGGGCAGAATTTCAAATCGTCTTCTCCTAAAATTTTCGGCAAAAAGCAAAGAAAATTCATAATTCAGTCCATGAAAAATATTTTACATTTACATCTGTGCATTAATTACCCACACATAAATATACATTTACATACGCAAATGGTATGTACATATTTGACAACTGTAAACTCAGCATAGCGCTCTAAACTTTCAGTGAAGATTACAACACTTGAGTGAGTGGTGAGTTGTCACCAACATCTCGGACAGACAGCACTTAACTCGTTAGTTTCACATTTGTATGTGTGAGTAGGTGTAAGTGTTTCTACGCTTATACCGCTTGACGGCTATTTGCTTAAGTATTCAATGCTTCCATTTGCATGACTAGCAACTGTCCCTTTGTGTATATATTGCCGTCGGAAGTATTTGAATATTATAAATGTGTATGTGTCTGGCTGTGCTTATATTTATGTACATGTACATAAATTCGGTTTATATGTGAAATATCTTAGCCAAATTAAATGAGCATCTAGTATTGGATATAGTGCCTTGTTGGTGTAATTGAATGAAATTGGTTCAGATATTATCTCAGCCCCCACATACTATTTATGATGATTTTCGTAATTTTATTGGACTTTATATCGAATATATGGGTCAAATTATGTGTTATCTTAATAAAACTATATCAATAAATTGCGAGAGTATAAAATGTTTGGTTGCACCCGAACATAGCCTTTCCTTACAAGTTTTCTTTTAATTATTCTTATGAAGGACGGCAGTGCTTTTGGAATATAATTAACTCAATTCGGAAGTGCAGAGTTGCATACTATAGAAGGTTTTCTAAATAAAAAAAATAAAAATATTCAAATGTATTAAAATGAAATTTATACGCAAATGAAAAACTACGCAAACCATCACTCAACAAACAGTAATATCACTGTACTTACATAGTCCATATCTAGCGTATATATACGTTGTAAGTAAACATATTTAATCACAATCCTTCACATGGTGTGAGAGTGCCAGCTAATTCATTAGATTGATTAAACACAAATATTTACCATTATCATAGAGACATGTATGTACGTCCTAATTCAAAGTATCGATATACATTGAAGTTTTGATAGCTCCAAGCCTCAAGTTGGGCCCACCGTTGATTTGAAATTTCTGCGGGTAACTGGATATATTTACAGCAACCTTGTAATTGTTGTGGTTGGCTACAATGCCTTGGAGCAGGTGAAGGTAACAGTAATTAAGTATGGAGAGATTTACAGAGTATTGTGTTGTTAATTCTATTACACTTAGCTACACTATAAGCAACATTTATATAAAAGGTGCATACTAAAATTAATAGTTCGATAAGAAAAACGAAAAAAAAATTACCCTACACGAAGGGGACTACAGGTCCCAAAGTTGCTAATAGAGTATTTCAATCTGGATGTCTGTCTGCCCGTCCGTCTGTGCAAGCTGTAACTTGAGTATAAATTGAGATATCTTTATGAAACCATAGAAAGGTTGATTTTGAAGACGGGCGAAATCCACCGCCACGACCACAAAATGAGGAAAACCGAAAACACATAAAGTCCCATAACTAAGCCATACATAATGCAATGAAAGTAAAATTTGGTATAAAGGTTCGCGCTTTGAAGGGGTATATGTGAATGTGATTTTTTTTGGGGAAGTTGACGTGGACCCGCCCCTTACTAAGTTTTTTGTATATAGCTCGTAAATTACTAAAGCTATTTCAACCAAACTCTCTACAGTCCTTTCTTTTAGGTACTACCTCTACAGTCCAACAATGTCGAATATTGTTTTTGAATTATATCATCGGATATTGCCTAAGTTCACA
This sequence comes from Zeugodacus tau, assembly GCA_031772095.1. Taxonomy (NCBI): domain Eukaryota; kingdom Metazoa; phylum Arthropoda; class Insecta; order Diptera; family Tephritidae; genus Zeugodacus; species Zeugodacus tau. The sequence continues at coordinate 23,729,716 of CM062652.1, forward strand.
AAAATCACATATATTGTAACTTATGTCCCTTAACATTAAATTCAATAATATATTTTCTAACTATTTTCTTGTAATTTATCTTTTCAGCACATTCTTCAAGACACACAATGGCGTAAGGTTTAAGAAAGTAGCAACTAATAAAGATATTTGATTGTTGTAGCCAATAAAATATGACACTAATGTAAACACTTACAACAAATAAGCGACAAATATAGATTACAAGAAAGATAAAGTGAAAAAAGAGTCGATCACCCACAGCGTCTGCTATAAAAGAAGCAAGTGGAAGTATTGGAAGTGTGATAAGAGAGAGAGTGAGACACTGTGCTGACAGCATGTAGTGTCGCCACAAAACATACATAGTGTAGCAGCAATAAAGTGGCGCACTGATAATTGACAATGCGTACAACAACAACAATTATTCAAAAATAGAATATAGGCTATGAAAAAAGTGCTCCGACAAATAGCAAAAGAAAATAAATTGGAAGTGAAAGCATAATTAAATTAACGCGCATTCGTAACGCTCCCGCACGTACACGCCCACTCTTCAGTGCTGAGTAATGATTACAAGCAGTAATGAAATAGTGCCAAGCACAAATTAAAAAAAATGAAGTGTGTGGTAAAACCTCTTAATGGGCATTAAAGCAATATTTGCAGTGTTCTCGCTGAAAGACTGCTGAGAATTTATTATTTTTGTTTTTATAGTGAGCGCATCACTAAGTGTCGTATAAAGTGTTAAGAATTCATTAGAAGCTTTAAATTTGTACCATTATTTAATCAACTGACGAGCTTTTCAAATCAAAATCACAGTTCAAGCGCTTTAGCATAAGATTAACGTAATCAAAGCTCAAAGAAGAATATAAAGTATTCTAAAGCAATGCAGTTATTGAGTCAACAGCTACGTTAACGAACGGTTTATAAGTCGTCATAAACATAAGCGAACTTAAGCTCAGCCAACAAGTTTAGAGCTCACAGCTTTTGCAGTTAAATCAAATAATAGCGGTAACGTTTTGTTGTTCGTCATCCTAGCAACCGTCGTTAGCCACATTCATAATGGCCGACTTGGAACGCATAAGACTGGTTATCCTGGGCGGTGCTGGTGTGGGCAAATCATCCATCATCAAACGTTTCCTCTTCAAGACCTACACAGACAAATATCGCGCCACGGTTGAGGATCTCTTTAATCGTGAATACGATTTGGGCGGTGTTACACTGAAGGTGAGTAACATTTAAAGAATAACTTAACAGCTAAGTAATGATTGCCAATAGTCTCTCGCTCTTCTCTAGAGATCAACTTTTGCTCTCTTCCAAAGCAAATGTTTTCTAAATCAGAAAATAGAGAATTGTTCGCACGATATTATTCAAAATTCTATGCCCTACTTTAAAACTCTCATATGATTTTATTTCATTTCATTTTGAGAAAGTTTGTCTATTTGGCTGTCCTAGACCGAATAAAATTCTGTCTGGTCATGTACATAAAACCTATGATAATCGTGCAAGCGGCCTAAGTTGTAACAATCTGGCTTGTCTTCAAACACTTCATCGTAGCTCAGTTTACATAACATTAAAATCTGAATATCCGAATATAAGCTCGAAAAGCCAACAAATGTTGAGTACCTAAGATAGTGCCACGATTAGTGTTAATAATCGGAATATTAATACCGGCTCTCATATCACAATAATGCCTCAAGATTGAAAGAAAGTTGCAGCCGATGTGAACTGCACTTTACGATTATTTGATAATCGTAGACAATGTGTTTGCTATCCATATTTTAGTTACTTAATACCTAAACTTGCAGCAATTGTCTTTGGTTTAGTATACTTACTGGGTTTATATGTATGCGTAGTGTATGTTAGTGTACCAGGTTCCACAAGCAGAAAATCGTTAAGCCATCAAAGATATGCGTCGAAATAAAATGATGTGAGTGGCGATTCATATTACGATTTAATTGAATTTATCGTTGACTTTTTTGGTTTCAATTGCAATATTGTTGATTTTGTTTTTGTATTATAAGTTTTTGGCTAGCCTGATCCCTCGGGCTATGCCTTTGCATATGTAATGCTTCAACTATTCACCATAGCAACAAGGAATACTTACTTAATTACATGTAGTACCACGTTACTAACATATAAAGAAATTACAAATAAATGTATACATAGACAAAGAAACAACAACAACAAAAATATATTATCAAAAGCATAAGTATATAAATGCACAGTTTCTAAGTAAAATTTTCTTATTACTGTGCCAAAATCGATTTTTTTGGAACTTTCAACGCATATCTTAAATTTTGTGTGAATTAGCTCAGAAACATGATATTTTCCCACAATTTCAAATAATTTTTTCCTTGCCGACTGTACTATTTTATATTGTCTTTAATTATATTGTCACAGCAATAGTTGACTTAATAAGACTATAAAATCTCTGTCTATGATTCAATTTAATTCAAAAATTATCAAGAAATCGGAAATTCCCTTCAAATTTTTTATCATTTCTCAAATGGTTTATTAGTGAGTTTGCTCATTTGTTTAATATTACTTCGATATCCTTTGATTGATTTTTCGCTGGATATTGTGTGCCAGTCAGTTGGAATTCTATAAATACTAAATGAAACTTTGAAAGTCCAGATACAATTAAATGAGAGAACTTTTACATGCTGAGAATATTTTATTTTGAGTCTTTAAATACAGTTTATATTACTTTTCTGACAAACGCAAATACCCTTGAGCCTGTTTTTTATGAGATGCTCCATTAGATTAAATTTTTGTTTTTTTTTTTCAATTGAATTGTAAGAAAACAGTAATATACTCGAAACTTCTTTAAAGTATATCATTGTCATATGTCATTGATGTGCTGTCATAACTTGTAGAGTTTAGCGTGCGTTTTACATAAAATATTGACCAGTGATAACGGTGTTCCATAGAATTTGTGTTTCTTAACTGGTAACATTATCAATGAAAGATCCTATCATTAACGTTTTCTAACATTATCCGATAAGAAACTGTCAGAACACAAGAAGAAAGGACCAAAGTGACACCAATACTGTTGTAGATACTGAGTGTTCATTATTACTGTTCTTAAAATTCGCAGGTAGAATCACTGGAACTCAGAACCTATCTTTCGAAGATAAAGAAGGTAATTAGCTAGTTTCGAAACAAATTTTTAATCTTGAATCCAATGTACTTTGGAAAAGGTGAGGAGTATCAGCTAAATACATTGAGAAAAGCAAGATAAAATTGTATTTTCATTTTCTCTAATTACATATGTATGTCCGCGCTTCGGTAACGTAAAATCGTTACCTCATATGTGTAACATAAAAACCATTGAATTCGAATTAATTAAATTGAGTGAAGCATCAGGAAACCAAGATAATGTGAATATCAGCACTTATGTGTCATTTCTATAGATATTTCTGCCATCAACGTAAACATGGCTATGTGTAAGGGTATTTCAGATTTCCAATGTCAAAATGAGCGCATGTCAGACGGACGGACAATTAAATTAGGCAATCGATTTCAATGTAATTGTGGTAATATTTGGCCCGACATAGCAGTGTTTTCATGTACTTTGTTAAATAGTTGAAATCTCAGTTTGTAGCTGACATTTTTGATTGTTGTTGGTTGAGTATTTGTGTCAAAGCTTTAGCTGACGAATTATTACTAAGTATTAGGCTTTCAACAGGAAATTGTCGAATATTACAACATATAATTGCTTAAGAGGCACTAAATATACATATTTGCTTTTATTGTTTTAAATTTGAATAGATGGAAAATAATCATAAGCTAAACTTTATGCTTGCAATAATATTAATAGTACTTAATATAAGTGAATTTGTATACAAGCCATTTGGGATGTACATTAGAGAGGTTCTAAGTAATTTTAATTTTATTATATATTAAGCATTCATATGTCACAAATTGTTGCCATACGCTTTGAAATAAAGCACTTGTCAACCGCAATTTTTGCGTCCAGGCTAGTCGGCAGCAGTAATGACGTCGGTGATTAGGCGTTACCCTGCTCTTGCACTCTTGTTAGAACCCACATTTGCATAATTCGGCGATGTAGCAAGTAATTCTTAGTAAAATGTATGTCATTTCGCCTAATAATCAAATACTCAGGAACAACTTGTGCAATACTTTTTCCGTTCTTTTGATATTTTAAAAATTAAAGCTGTATTGGATTCAATTTTAGAGCCCGATTGAAGTCATTTCAATGATTGGTTCACACTACCTCATTCCTATGATTAGTTATGTTAGATTAATCTGTTCCAAACGTTGCTCCCAAAAAAAATTATAAAATTATACTAAAAATAGCTAATAGACTAGAGCTTCCTGATCATGATGTGATTGGCGTAGTAATCGTTTAGCCGAAACGATGATAGCGCGCCACTCCCCCTCGCAGTTCGGCGCCAGTTGGAGATCCTAAGTGTTATTGTTGTAATAATATAAATGCCGCTGAACGCTGCTTTTAGCGATTTGGGGTAAATCACGCTTTCGTCGTTGCGGTTCAACGGAGCGTATAGCAATATTAAACAACCGAGATATGAGCCTCACCGTCTAAAGAATTTCCAATACTAGTACTTATGTCCTTGTGTGTGTGTGTGTGAGACATACTGCTCGCTGTCAAAGACGATGCGTACATTGCTTACTCAACGACAACCAAACAAATGCCAAATCATCATGAAAGCTGCGGCTAACAACATAAATGTAGGCGACCGTTTTATTACATTTAATGCATCCACAGTTATTTTCTGTGGGAATGTGAAAATTTTAATGTGCCTACCATTTTGGCCTCCTTCATTTCATGTGTGTATGTATAAGTATATAAATGTGTCGATTTATCTACAATTATGTATGTATTTACGTATGGAGCGCGGTAATATGTCCCTAACGGTACTTTATCCGCGGCAAATGCCTTTTGGCACGTGACTTCCGCGCTTCCATACAAATTCGCTAATTATTTATTGCCCAGTTTATAGTTTGCCATTATAATTAAGTGTAATGCGCACATGTGGTAGTTTTCGCATAAAATATACATTTCAGCATAGCGAAAAAGAGTTTAAAATTTATTATGGAAATTTATGACTAGGAAATATTAGATTGAAACATGCATTAGGGTAGCACATATTTTAGATTTTTGAAGAGAACAAATATTAAATAAAAAGCGCAGAAATTGAATTAAAAACCAAAAATATTTAACCGAAGGAACTTCGAAAAAATATTGTGTTTATTTCAATTATTAGAAATAACTAAGTATTATATAACCAATTCCGAGCACAAAAAACGATTCAAAACATTTACCCTTCATCGGTCTTAGAAAACTTCATATTTTATATTACAAAATAATTTCAATTAAAATTTTATGCTTACATTTTTTGTGTGTCCTCCTAACATACACCAACATCAACATAACATCAACTTCAGCGTATGTGGTAAAGCAGCAAGCTCACATATGTATTTTTATGTACAACTATTGAAAACTGCGCACAGCAGCTGATTTTCGTCGTTAGCTGGTTGTAAATAATATGTTAATAATAAGAGCAAATGGTGTAAGGCAAATTTAATTAACCACCCCCTGATATAATATTAACATGACGTAATTAGCTAAATTAATTCGCCGAAATGGTTATATGTAAGTGGGTGATTGGAATAATATTATTTGGAGCAAAATTCACTCCGTGGCTGTAATTAGTATACCAATAATACGAGTTACAAAATTATCTAAATGTGAATTGCATAAATTACTTTTGTAACTAAGTATAAATGGAAGTAAAATAAGTTAGTTTAAATTAGTTACTTGTTCTAAAAAAAAATAATAATTATAATATCCTAGTTTTCAGTTTTATTCGATAACATCCTAAATGTTGAAGAACAACAAGGCGGCGGGGGCCGATGGATTGCCGGCTGAGCTATTCAAATACGGCGGCGAAGAGCTGATAAGGTGCATGCATCAGCTTCTTTGCGAAATATGGTCGGAAGAAAGCATGCCCGACGATTGGAATCTCAGTGTACTCTGCCCAATCCACAAAAAGGGAGACCCCACAATCTGCGCCAACTATCGTGGGATAAGCCTCCTTAACATCGCTTATAAGGTTCTATCGAGCGTACTGTGTGAAAGACTAAAGCCCACCGTCAACAAACTGATTGGACCTTATCAGTGTGGTTTTAGACCTGGAAAATCAACAACTGACCAGATATTCACCATGCGCCAAATCTTGGAGATTTTTTGGAACCCGTGAAAAAAGGATCGACACACACCATCTATTTGTCGACTTTAAAGCTGCTTTCGACAGCACGAAAAGGAGCTGCCTTTATGCCGCGATGTCTGAATTTGGTATCCCCGCAAAACTAATATGGCTGTGTGTTGACGTTGAGCAACACCAAAAGCTCTGTCAGGATCGGGAAGGACCTCTCCGAGCCGTTCGATACCAAACGAGGTTTCAGACAAGGTGACTCACTATCGTGCGACTTCTTTAACCTGATGCTGGAAAAAATTATAAGAGCTGCAGAGCTAAACAGAGAGGGTACCATCTTTTACAAGAGTGTACAGCTCCTGGCGTACGCCGATGATATCGATATCATTGGAAACAACACCCGCGCCGTTAGTTCTGCTTTTTCCCGCCTGGATAAGGAAGCGAAGCGAATGGGTCTGGTGGTGAACGAGGACAAGACGAAATATCTCCTGTCATCAAACAAACAGTCAGCGCATTCGCGTCTTGGCTCCCACGTCACTGTTGACAGTCATAACTTTGAAGTTGTAGATAATTTCGTATACCTAGGAACCAACATTAACACCGATAATAATGTCAGCCTTGAAATCCAACGCAGAATCACTCTTGCCAACAGGTGCTACTATGGACTGAGTAGGCAATTGAAAAGTAAAGTCCTCTCTCGACGAACAAAAACTAAACTCTACAAGTCCCTCATCATTCCCGTCCTACTTTATGGTGCAGAAGCGTGGAGTTTTCGAGAGAAAGGTTTTGCGGAAGATTTACGGTCCCTTAAACATTGGCAACGGCGAATACCGCAGAAGATGGAATGATGAGCTGTATGTGTTGTTCGACGACATAGACATAGTCCAGCGAATAAAAAGACAGCGGCTACGCTGGCTGGGTCATGTTGTTCGAATGGATGAAAGTGCCCCAGCTCTGAAAGTTTTCGATGCAGTACCCGCTGGTGGAAGCCGAGGAAGAGGGAGACCTCCACTCCGGTGGAAGGACCAGGTGGAGAAGGACCTGTCTTCACTTGGTATTACCAATTGGCGCCAAAACGCCAAAAGGAGAGATGCGTGGCGCACTGTTGTGGACTCGGCTATAACCGCGTAAGCGGTTTCTACGCCAGTTAAGAAGAAGAAGAATTTACCTGATAGCTTGCTTTAGTAAAAATAAGTATTGCCTAAAATCGGGCTCTTTGAAAAATAAATTCTTCTTAGGATTTTCTACCCAAAAAACTCTTATTCCAAAGAGACTGCGACAATTGCTAAAAATAAGTATACTCATTGGAAATTTTAGCTAAATAACCAGCAACAAATCCGTCTGACACAGCAGGCCAGAGTGAAATGCACGAATACGTGTATACATTTCCATATCGTCCATGGTGTATTACAAATATATTAAAATGTGTGTTGGTATGTATGCCAATCGATTGAAGCATTGTGAAATTAAAGAGCAACGTATGTATAAATTTGATTAATGATGCGTGAGTCGACAAAAAAATGAAAATGATAACACACAAAGCAACAATAACAATGTACCTAAGTAGTTGCTGTGGTAGTTTTGCCAACGTCAATGGCATTAGCGCTCCTTGTGGCTTGCGGCTTAATCACGGGGTGTTGATGTATGCGGACATGTAATTAGGGATACCCAAGTTACAGATGGGGTAATGCATTATACATTTTCATAACTGGAGTGCTTTCATCTATTCGGGTATCATGACTTACCCAGCGTAACCGCTCTTGTTTTATTCGCTGAACTATGCCAGTATCACTGTATAACTCATACAGTATTCACCGTCGACAATGTTCAAAGGACTATAGATCTTCCGATAAATCCTTCTCTCGAGTACTCGTAGTTAACTACGCGTGTTCTTTCCAAATGAAAGTTCATATATTGTAGGCAATGGAGGGTTTGTCTATATGTAGTTAGTAATTAACTATTTGCACAGTTACTTGTCTTTCTATTTATATATTACATAGTTAATTGTCTCTCTTTTTGCATTCGTTTATTGATGCCTTTAATACAATTTAATTGTAATTAATTTTAAATTTCAAGGTCAACCACAAACACTTATAGTACACACATCAACGCATTGCACCTACAAACGAAATAGGTATGTATGTGTGTTTTTGTGGGCATAAATAGCCACCTGCAAATGTAAAGAGCAATCAAAGCCTTTGTGGCATTTCAAATCACAGCATCTTGACATAATTGCAATTAGTTGCAAACGTAATTGTTATTAATTGGAAAATATTCAAGGTCTCTGTCAGGCGCAAATGCAATCAAACGCCTTCAGACACATAGGGATGCAGGTTAAATGGACGAATGAACGAATGCAGAAAGAAATAAAGAAGATGCTGTGTAACAACGATAATACTTGTAAGCCTTCTTATATTTGTGGCGCAGCGCAGATACTATTGCGTGGGTTAGTGTGGGTAACAAGATAATTTAGTTATTAAGCAGCCTTTCAAATAAATACACTCTAATTATTATAAAGTGTACGCTGCAAATATTGATGTAAGGTTAATTGTTATAAATTATATTTACTACACTGCTCTCAAAAGGTTACTCATACGTCATGTCTGCTTTGAACATTTTCTAAATGTTAATGTTAAAAGTTACTCATACGCCCTGTTTACATGGAAAGTTTTTGTTTTCTTTAATTTTTATAGGCTTCTAGCATCTTTTTACACAGTTTTGTCTGAAAAGACTTTTGATGACAAATTATTGTTATTAAAAATAATTAAATTCAAGTATTTAACACTTTAGCAACAAAAACGTCTAGAAAGACAAATTTATGAATGAAACAGTGAGTTAAAGTGTTCTAAAACACAATTACTCGTGGAATTTTACAATGTTAAGTATAAATGTATGCTTGGTTTATGTAATAATATTTACACTCTTGCCTAAATATTCCTAAAACTCCAGAAACATATTTTTAATATCTGTCCTTTACGGAATTTGTTCTGAGAATAAAAACAAATGTATAGTACATACAATATGAATAATGGTCTTCTAAATCGATTTGGAAACATTACATCTCAATAATGACTCGGAAACTGTTCAAAACTTATTTTCATTATGGCCAAAGGCCATACGCCATGTGGTACATGATGTAACTCACACAACTTGTTCGTTCGTTGTTAAGTAAGTATTGATGAGAAGACAAAGAAAATAAAGTTAATAGTAAAATTATAAAGTTTATACAGTAGAGAAAAATATTCGACAATTGCATTTATTAACTTATTTCAATTCTTTATATAAAAACTTTTTTTCGACAAAATTGCTGTGTCTCTTCCTTAGCTTTGTTATTTATTAAATAAATAAATAAAAAATAAAAACTATCTCCTTGTATTTTCAGGTTGACATTTTAGACACTTCCGGCGATATGCAATTTCCCGCTATGCGCCGCCTGTCCATCGCCACCGCCCACGCTTTTATGCTAGTCTATGCGTCCACGTCTGCGTCGAGTTTTCAATGTGTCAAACAGTGTTTCGAGGAGATACGTGAACAGCGCGCAGACTTCCAGGTGAGTTTGATTGTTTGTCTCTGTAGTTTACAAAAATCAATTTGAGATTTGAATGGAATATGAATTATATTCGATATTTAGACACTTGGCAACGTGGTTGATGCCAAGGTACTCTCCAAACGGAATTAATTATATTAATTCGTTATTTACTATATATTCTTATTATTAAATTGCTCTCAACTGAAATTATTCTTAGAACTAATATTTGACATATCTTAAAGATAGTTAAACCATTTAATCTAGCCAAATCACATTCGTTTTCATCACACTAATGGAATTATTGGGTATTTAAATACTATTTAAATACGGGTGATTTTTTTGAGGTTAGGATTTTCATGCATTAGTATTTGACAGATCACGTGGGATTTCAGACATGGTGTCAAAGAGAAAGATGCTCAGTATGCTTTGACATTTCATCATGAATAGACTTACTAACGAGCAACGCTTGCAAATCATTGAATTTTATTACCAAAATCAGTGTACGGTTCGAAAATTTTTTATCGACAAATTTTGTTCAGCGATGAGGCTCATTTCTGGTTGAATGGCTACGTAAATAAGCAAAATTGCCGCATTTGGGGTGAAGAGCAACCAGAAGCCGTTCAAGAACTGCCCATGCATCCCGAAAAATGCACTGTTTGGTGTGGTTTGTACGCTGGTGGAATCATTGGACCGTATTTTTTCAAAGATGCTGTTGGACGCAACGTTACGGTGAATGGCGATCGCTATCGTTCGATGCTAACAAACTTTTGTTGCCAAAAATGGAAGAACTGAACTTGGTTGACATGTGGTTTCAACAAGATGGCGCTACATGCCACACAGCTCGCGATTCTATGGCCATTTTGAGGGAAAACTTCGGAGAACAATTCATCTCAAGAAATGGACCCGTAAGTTGGCCACCAAGATCATGCGATTTAACGCCTTTAGACTATTTTTTGTGGGGCTACGTCAAGTCTAAAGTCTACAGAAATAAGCCAGCAACTATTCCAGCTTTGGAAGACAACATTTCCGAAGAAATTCGGGCTATTCCGGCCGAAATGCTCGAAAAAGTTGCCCAAAATTGGACTTTCCGAATGGACCACCTAAGACGCAGCCGCGGTCAACATTTAAATGAAATTATCTTCAAAAAGTAAATGTCATGAACCAATCTAACGTTTCAAATAAAGAACCGATGAGATTTTGCAAATTTTATGCGTTTTTTTTTTTTTTTAAAGTTATCAAGCTCTTAAAAAATCACCCTTTATGTACATACGTATATTGGTATTTCTTTATTTATGTGATAACTTATATGCTTATGTATGTACATCTGTTTTTGAGTGTAATTGAAAATTCATCAGACTTCTTTATTTTAGCACACCATGTTTTTTATTTATTTTATGATGTCTCATTTATGATGTTTGCAGCATAGTTTCTCAAATTTATTAAAAATAAAATTTTTGGTCTTACAAAATAAATAACATAAATGCGAATCAACTGAATTTATTTTCAATTTAAACATACACTTACCTTCATAGTTTATTAGTGTTTATATTTAAAGCATTTTAAAATTCACTGATTTACTCACACATTGTGCGTTCTCCAGAATTCAGCAACAGAAAGCAATTAAAAATTGCAAAACAATCAATTTCCAAGTAAAATATGAAATATGTGTGCGTTAAGTGGATTGTGTTCACTCAGTTAGCCTCACTTCCATACATAAATATATTTTCGGTGCGAAAAAGTCATTAAATTTGCACTGCTAAACCGTCAATGACACAAAATACGGAATTGAAACGAATTCATTTCACTTTACAAGCGCTTCTTTTGTCATACATTCCAACAGACGAACACCGAGATATGTGTTAAACTTATGTTTAAAATAAGTAAATATAACCCTTGCACACTTATATAGTATGTATATTCGATTGCTTGTGACAGCTAGTTTAACGTGTAATTAAGTCGGTTTGCCGTGACATTCGGTGATAAGCGAAACAATTGTTAACAACAACTACCGAAACTAATATGACAAAAGCAGAGCAGAAAATCAAACGCTCTCTGAAAAATAAAGCAAAAATGCTAAGAGAATAGCGTTAGATAGATTGGTAATAGCCTTTTCGCAGAGCATTGAATTGAGAAATTAACCGCCCTTTGTTTGATCAAAGCGCTGATTTAGATCAATGGACATAGATAATAAAATAGCAAGTAGCTTACCAAACTTACCAACTTCTTATGAAAAGCAAAAACAGAAATGTATAACAGCTGATCGGTTATCGAGTAGCCGGCAGCGTGAAGGACAAAAACTTGTTACTCAATCAAAATTTTAAATGATCCATTAATTTCGCTGTGTGAAAATGCTATTATGAACATATTTATAGGTTCTACAGTTAGCTAGGCGACCTTAAAAGCCTGGTTGGTAGAAAGTTAGAGGGAAGCACCTGCTGAAAGCTGTTAAGCACTAGACTTTATTTTTTGATAATTCCATTAATTAAACCTTTGTGGATTATGAATCGGCATTATATAATTTTATTCATTATTTTTATATAATATTATTAATATTTTATTAATTATTATTAAATTATTTTATTAATTATTTTATTTTATTATTAAATTATTTTATATTTTATTATTAATTTTATATAATTTTATTTATTATCTGCATTATACTCTGCTTAGCGGTTATGTTTACTGTAACAGAAGTTTCAGGACCAGATATTTTCATTGACGGATAATTGCAGGAAGTTGCATTTGAAAACATGTTGGACTCTAGTTCATTATGATGATATTTCTTCATTGATGGTTTTCCATAAAATCTTAAATATTTAGAGAGGTTTTATTGGCAAATGACATTGTGTGGAAAAGGCCACGAGCTTTTCTATGTCGGCAAGGTCTTATTGTAATACGAGGGCTGCTATATATATTTCTGGCCTAATAATGAAAATAGGAATATTTATCAACGAAAATGGTTTTATTGTTTTTCAAAATATTCTCCATCAAGATTTATACACTTTTGCATGCGCTCAAACCAATTTTCGAAGCACTTTTTTTGAGGCTTTTTGAGCGAATGTCAAATTGTGCGGGATCCAACGAGAACAAACCTTTTTTACGGCCAGGTGTTCATGCAATATCGAATGTATGCTGGTGGGAGAAATGCATAGGCATGCCTCTATCTGAAGGTATGTTATATGACGGTCTTGCATTATTAGTTCACGTACGGCATAGATGTTTTCTGGCACAACGGCTGTTTTTGGACGACCTTCACGGAATTCGTCTTTGAGCGAGCCAGAAATATATATAGCAGCCCTCGTATTAATGGTGGAGAATGAATAAACGAATCGTTGATCTAATTTGGTAGAAACCCTTTGAGATCTTATAAGCATCTATCCGCTTGAAAAGTTACTCAGATACCTATATATACGACGACTTTTTAAAAAGTCGATCGGAAATCCAAAGCCATACCTATACATACTAAAATAAAATATAACTATGATCTCTGATAGCATTGATAAAAATGGGTACTCTATTGTGGTCAGCATGTGGTATGGGTTTAAAAACTTAAATCACAAAAATATTGGAAAATATCTTGAATTTACCATAGGAATAATACACTGTAATTTGCTAAATCGCGAAGTGACTTATATTTACAGATAAACATACATTTAAGACTACTTCACTTACAAACTAAACTTAAGCCCAACATACTCCACTCCAAGTAACTCACCAACACACTTTAACCATTGTCTCTCTTTTCATGTCATAAATTGCCGCCGCCGCCAAAGGATATTCCCATTGTAATCGCCGGCAATAAATCTGATTTGGCTAATACACACAGAGAGGTGCGACTAGAAGAAGTCACGGACTGGGTCTACTGTGAATTGCCGCGATTAAGGTGAGTTCAATCAAATCGAAAATGTATTTATCTGCATAACTTGGAGGGCTTACTCTTTGTGTGTGCGTGTAACGAAAAATATTTTAGCCCGACACAACGACAAATTTATGTGGTTTCAGTGTCTGTGAACTCCAAATATATTTTTTTTAATAATTCTCTGCGTCTCATTGTTGTAGTTGTTTTGTTCATGTCGTCGTCTTCTATGTTTTGCGCATACAAATATATATATTAATGGTGAATGTATGTAGGTACGACAACGGCATATGAAATACATTTACTCGTACATACCGATTTCGTTTTTTTTTTTTTTTGGATTTTCAATTCACTGGGATACAGCTATGCAAATTGGCCAAATAAATATGTTTCAATCGATAACAGTTAATATGCTTGATTAAGCATAACGATATAGGAGAGATAAATGCTTAAATGCGTATGTGTTGCATAAACAGGATGATTATTTAACAAATTATTCAGTTGCTTCACGATCAACCAGCAAAGCTCAGAGTTGGTTCCCTGCAGGATCTATCTTTAAAGAAAATTTTGCAAAAAAATTCTTACTTCAATCTAAACTCAAATTTTATATTTAAACTTTGTATACATAATCATTTAGAACTAGTTTCTCGTTTTAATCTATTCGAGTAAAGATGACCTCAATTAGTCATCCAATTTGTAGTGTTTAACTTCACCGAGGTGCGTAGCGACATCTGTGTACTAGAACCGCAGTTAATTGGATTCTTGTGTGCACACATTTCTCGGTTGGTGGATAAATGCATCGCCACCAGGAGCAGTTACGAACGTGATGGCGAAATCTGTGTAATCATGCGATGCAAAGCAATATAGGATGGAACAATTTTGTAATTATTGCAGTAAATCGAAAACAGCGGTTTCTTCTGCGCGTTGCACCCCTTCTCTTTCTCCTCCTCTCCTTTAATGACCGCGCAACTGTTTTCCAAATTCCAAATGAAACATACAAACAATCAAGTTGCAACTGTGGCAACCACAATGGGGTGTCACATCCGCGGAATAAAATTAATAGGCAAAGAAAGTTGCAGCCAAGAAATAAAACATTGAAGTAAAGTTCCATACATACTCGCTCCATACAACTCGCTGGAAATGTGCGGTTTGTGAAATCGGCGAAGTAAAAAATCGCAAAAGACATTACTGTCTTACTAAAGTACAAATTGTTGTTCTTGTTGTTTTGTAAGTTTTTGTGTGTGTAAGCTATTTGCAGGGCCACAGTTGGCATATAATGGTGCAAATGCACGCCAAATGGAAATTTACAAGATCAGCAAGGGAGCACATTTTATCTGCCTTCATGTGTTGCTGCATTTATATTTAGATTGCAATGTTGGTTTTTTGAGGTTAGTTTGCAAATGGGAGGGAAGAATATTAGTGTTTGCTCAATAATATATAAACAAATAACTTTCCTCAAGTGGCCTTTAGATTCTATCAAATGAAAATGAACTCTGAAAAGGCAAAACCGATCATTCTTGATATTTTCTGATTAAAGCTCTCTGATGGAGCCCATTTCCAAACTTTTAATATGTTTAACAAAGAATAATACCACTGAGTTCATTTCTGCTTACTCGTGTAGTTTTCAGCATCTAACTTTAAAATGTGAGAAAAAAATATATTGCATATCAAAATGTGTCCTTAAGGTTCACAAAACAATCATGTCCATTAATTAATATATGAGGTATGTGTATCTTCATATTTTCAACCATTTATAGCCACGCATTGATTATGTATTTCTAAAATAGTATTTTAAAAATATCTCAATAAACGACGTCCATATTTTCATTTATGCCTGAATTGAGCCCAACGAACGTGTCACGTGCAGATTAGGGTAAATTCGCATGTGTAAATTATATTTAAATGCTCACACAATTAACAACCACATAGGCTATCGAACTTGATTCCCGCATTCGAACACTCTTATCACACACCTTCAACGGTAATGGCGCACAAGTGAATGTGACAAATAACTGCTAAGCATATTTTTAGGAGCCGTGCCAGCACTGCCACGCTCTAATAAATTCTAAAATAAACACATAATTCGATACAAAAGCTTCTTATGTTGTCGCACTCCTTCTGCCAGAGCTGACTGACAGGTACAGCAGCCTTAATTGATACAATTTAAACTTGAATACATCTGTTGCCTACCTTTGGGCGTTGTTTTCTTTTTTTCCAAAAAAGTGGTACTTTAAGTATTCTTGAGTGATGACTCCTCCAGCAGTCGCCATTGTGTAAACTGATCAAATTCTCTTTTATTTCTCCAAAATGTATCATGCCGTTGTCTGCCCTCGTTTGAAAGCTTTGTTATGGGTGTAGTCGTTTTGAACTTTTTCCTATGACATAAACACAGCCTCTTAAACTAACATCAGTCGCCGCAAAACGGGAGCGATAGGTAAAAAACCAAATTGATACGAAATGCAAGAATAACAGTAAATTGGTAGTACAACAATAAAGGTAAGGCCTTGATTGCATTTTTATCCTGTATAATAGAAATGTACACTTTTGTACTTGTGTTCAAATATAGCAGGTGGATCGACCACGAAGCAGTTAATTTTTTTAAACCTCAACTCTCGATGGTGCTGAGTCGACATCAAAGTTAATGTCCCGACGGTGGCATATGGTGTGGTTGGTGACGCCGGCCTAACGGTGTGCATGTCGCGAATTTACAGTAAATTTTCGGCGCAAATTGCCGCTTATGAACGACCACTTCGCGTGCAGTAAGCAAACAATGTGTCTGCAGCAGCGATGGCGCAACGCGCCACTTCCAACGGCCTAATAGCCGTTACCATGTAACTTAAATAGAAACAAGTAAGGAAAGGCTAAGTTCGGGAGCAACCGAACATTTTATACTCTCGCAATTTATTGAAGAAATTTTATTAAGATATCATACAAATTTACCCATAAATTCGGCATACATTTATAGGGAATTTAATAGCATAACGAAAATCGTAATTCCTGAACCGATTTCATTCATTTTGACCAACATATTAACCAATACATATATGCGGAATAGAGCCCACCGTATTTTTGAAAAACCTATAATTAGGTATATGGGAGCTAGAACAGAGACACACTACTAGAAGAAAACAATTTTCTCTGAATTACATTAAATTATCTGAGAGATTTACCCATATTTTAGGTTAATATTTACCCTTAGGCGCTGAATTCAACATGATCGATATCTGGGGCCTTGAAAAGTTATAGTCCGTTTTCGACAATTTTTTCACAAGTGAAGCCAGAGATAATATGCACTATTTGTGTAAAGTTTTATTCCGTTATCTTCATTGGTTCCTTATGCTTACATTATAAAGTGAAGGAATAAGATGGATTTCAAAATTGAATTATAAGGAAAGTAGTAGTGGTTGGGAACCGATTTCGCCCATTTTTTATCCGTGTTATCAAGGTGTCCAGAAAATATTATATTCGGTATATTCATTGAAATCGGTCGAGTAGTTCCTGAAATATGGTTTTTGACCCATAAGTGGGCGATGACACACCCATTTTCCATTTGGTAAAAAAATCTGAGTGCAGCTTTCTTCTGCTATTTCTTCTGTGAACTTTAGTGTTTCTGACGTTTTTCGTTAGTGAGTTAACCCACTTTTAGTAATTTTTAACCTAACCTTTGTATGGGAGGTGGCCGTGGTTATTATCCGATTTCAACTTCATGGTGTGTGTGGTGGGGTACGTAAGAGATCCGACTGCAGAAAGTTTGGTTTATATAGTTTTATTGGTTTGCGAGTTATATACAAATAACCGATTTGTGGGCGGACCACGCCCACTTTCCCAAAAAAATTACACCCAAATATGCCCCTTCCTAGTGCGATCCTTTATTCCAAATTTTACTTTTATAACTTTATTTATGGCTAAGTTATGACACTTTATGTGTTTTTGGTTTTCGTCATTTTTTTGTTTTGGTCCGATTTCGCCCATTTTCGAAAGCAACCCTCTCATGGTCCCAAGGAGTATTTATGCCAACTTTCGTCAACATATCTTAATTTTTACTCAAGTTACAGCTTGCACAGACGGACAGACGGACGGACAGACGGACGGACAGACGGACAGACGGACAGACGGACGGACGGACAGACATCGGGATTTCAAATCTACTCGTCACCCTGATCACTTTGGTATATATAACCCTATATCTAACTCGTTTAGTTTTGGGTGTTACAAACAACCGTTATGTGAACAAAACTATAATACTCTCTTAGCAACTTTTGTTGCGAGAGTATAAAAATTATCTTTACTACAAAAAGCTCAAATTATATATTGCCCACCACATTTCCCTAGCTTCAAGTATACCACATCCATCTTCATCACAGAACAAAGTGATTCATGGTTGAATTCTACGAAAAGTCATGAGCCGAATTTCGCACACACAGATCAGCGAAACGAACACTCAAACGAACAAGAATGATTTATTGAAATAAGAAAATTTTTGCTGCGTTCGAGCGTGTTCTTTTGTTTGTGAAAACTATGCATTTATGCTATTTATTTTTTCTCTCAGTGTACTTTAACATCAGCTTGCTCCACCCCCACTCTCATTAAGTGTCGTTAAAATATTCATTTGATTGTGAATTTTTCAAGCGTTGGTGTGAAATTTGTTTAAGCGCAAAGCGAGCGAATTCGATCAAAAAATTATCACTCGATAACTTTTCATTATTGTTTTTCCCAGTTTGTATGAATATTGTATTGTTTAACTCACAGAGAAATTTTTGTATTATTTTTATATTTTTAACTACCGTACAAATCTTGCTTTTCGTTCTCGTAATCCAATGATTGCTTTGACTTGTATCGAGCTCTATATAAATAGTGTATTGGCGACGGACCATTCATAGTCACCTCAGCTGGTTGTTCCCCAAAACTAATATGAAATTTAGAAGAGCACTTGATATGGAAATGGGGTTCTCAAAAGTCCCTTTAAATAACTATGCTGGACTTGTCTTCCAGAAATAATTTAAAAATTCCATCGACGTCATTTAACGAAAAATCTAAGAAACAGTCGGTTGCACCGACTTAGTTAGTCGCCCTGTCTGCCTGGCATAAATATTTATCGTACACATCTGGCTATCTATTGATAATATGTGTGCATAAGCATAGAGTGCTCGTACACTTATCGACATTACACCCAACTATTTTCCATTACATTTTCAAAACGCTTCGCCAAAGTTTTGCCGCAAGCCCAGAGCAGGCGAGGAGAATTCAAAATAGATGATCACTTAATGTTTCGCAAGCAACTTGACAACTGTAAACACTTGGTGAGATTGCTGCGCAGGCTACAACAACAACAAGACACTGGAATTCAACGGAAAGTTTCAAAGTCCAATCCGGCATCGATCAGCGCTGCAACCAACACCGGTAACAATTCAACAACTACTAGCATTGTTATTACCACCGTGACTTGCCGAACTTGCCGTCGATGCTGCAGCTCTTCGTTAAAGGAGCTCTGTCACTATTGGTAACTTTGTATGTATGTCGGCTGCATAGTTGGCATAAATTTTACGGCACCAGCTATCTGACACACATACTCATACCTTGTTAAACATGTCAGTCAATATGTAATTATATATTTCGCAGTTATGTGTTCGTGCAGCTCGTTCGTCGCTACAAACGGAACTTTTGAACTCCTAAAAATACAATTGTAGACATACCTCGAGTGGGCTTATAAAGCTCTTGAGGGTAATTATAGCTACTCGAAAGTTATACTTTCGAGTCTTTGGTCTAAATACTACTCAATAATAATTAACACTTTTTTCACTGTTTGCTCTATAATCCGTTCCGAGTTAAAGATACAATATTCCCAAAATCCGAAATATGATCTTTTCTTGTTAAGGATACTAGTTAGCTATCTGAAATCATTTCAATCAAGACGACCGAAAGTTGACTTTGTATGCGTAACTATTTAAAGTCGGCCCTAAACTACCTCATGACCACCTTAGAAAAACCAAAACTACAACAGCTGCCGCTTGCTTTGCAAAAGCCTGATTTTTTATTATATATGTATGTAAGTATGTAATTATACTCTCGCAACCTGTTGCACAGAGTATCATAGTTTTGTTCACATAACGGTTGTTTGTGTCACCAAGAAATATAAGAGTTAGATATAGGGTTATATATACATAAATGATCAGGATGACGAGTGGATTTGAAATCCGGATGTCTGTCCGTCCGTCTGTTCGTCTGTCCGTCTGTCCGTCTGTCCGTGCAAGCGATAACTTGAGTAAAAATTGAGATATCTTAATGAAACTTGGAACACATGTTCCTTCGCACCCTGAGGAGGTTGCTTTCGAAAATGGGCAAAATCGGTCCACTGCCACGCCCACAAAATGGCGAAAACCAAAAACCTATAAAGCGTTATAACTAAGCCATAAATAAAGTTATGAAAATGAAATTTTGAACATAGGATCCCATTAGGGAGGGGCACATTTGGATGTATTTTTTTTGGAAAAGTGGGCGTGACCCCGACCTCAAATAGGTTTTTTGTATATAACTCGCAAACCAATAAAGCAATATAAACCAAACTTTCTGCAGTCGCCATTTCCTTATACAGTCCAAAAATGAAAGAAATCGGATAATAACCACGCCCACCTCCCATACAAAGGTTAGGTTGAAAATTACTAAAAGTGGGTTAACTCACTAACGAAAAACGTCAGAAACACCAAATTTTAAATAAGAAATGGCAGAAGGAAGCTGCACTGAGATTTTTTTACAAAATGGAAAAAGGGCGTGGCGTCGCCCACTTATGGGTCAAAAACCATATCTCAAGAACTACTCGACAGATTTCAATGAAATTCGGCATATAACACTTTCTTGACACCCTGATGACACGGGTGGAATATGGGCGAAATCGGTTCACAACTACGTCTACTTCCCATATATCTCAATTTTGAATTCCATCTGATTCGTTCACTTTATAATGTATTCATAAGGAATCAATGAAACTAGCGGAATAAAACTTTACACAAATACTGTATTTGAGCTGTGACATCACTTGTGGAAAAATTGTCAAAATCGGACCATGACTTTTCAGGGCCCCACATATCGAACATGAAGAACCTAGTGCCTAAGGTTAATTTTTCACCGAAAATATAGGTAAATCCCTCAGATATTTTAATGTAATTCATTCTCTCTGAATTTTTTTCTTATAACAGTTTCTCTCTGTACCTGAAATGGTAAAAATCGGGCCATAACTTCCCCCAGATCCCATATACCTAATTATAAGTAATATTAAATTAAGTGAGCGTATAGTCTTCGATACATTGTATCTTGGTGGTGAAAACGAGTGAAATCGGTTTAGGAATTACCTCAGTCCCCATATACTATTTATGATGATTTTCGTTATTCTATTGAACTTTATACCAAATATATGGGTCGACTTGTGTTATCTTTATAAAATTACATCAATAAATTGCGAGAGTATAAAATGTTCGGTTATACCCGAACTTAGCCCTTCCTTACTTGTTTTATATACGCGTCTTGTTGATGCCCACGCAATTCGCAGTTGCTCACTACCTCAAGTGGATTCAAGTTGCCAAAGTTGGCAAACTGAAACAGCCAACAGTATTGTCCAGTCACTTAAGTACTTAAATCATTTTCGATGACTGTACCAACATTCTGCGGAACGCATAAGTAGTTACAGCTAGAGCACCAAGTGTTGCCGCCAATTAGTGAACGGCATCTCTTATACCTTACCTGAAATGTAATTACTGAAAATATTTAAGTAAATTATTGAATTAAGTGCTGGCGTTGAAGTGGTAAAATTTGGCAACACTGATTTGAAAATGAGAGTATTGTGAGCACAGTGGGTGGAATAAGTATGTTTTCTGACTAAATGTAGCTAGAAGTTGAGGAGTTTGTAGGTAGAAAGACGCTTTAGAAATATTCATAACCCATATTTTAGCCTTAGTACTATGCTCTTGCACATAAAAATACAAATATATTATAATTGTAATTAAATATACAGTTTAAATGCATGTTATTCGAGGTGAATTTACAATTTCTAAGCTGCTAAGCTCGATGCTTCGACACGCGAATATGAGCAAATAAAAATCGCATGTTGATGGGGGCAATTGGTGGCATGCAACAAAGCTGAGGTGCCAACACATTATGAAAAACAAAACCAAAGGGTAAACAACTGCCTTAAATCCTTAAGAATAACATATGAGGGGCGAACACAGTTTGTGCCAGCCACAGTGACCGCCAGGAGAAATTACTGTTTTTGGTTGTACGGCTAATAGTCTATATTTACGAAAGTACAGCTGGATTAATCATCACATCGCAATGGTTGTCAGTGTATGCTTGAGCGATTCCATAAGCGTCGCCGCTTCGTTGCATTTTTGTTAATTTGTGCTGGCCGACTTTTAGGCGCATAACAAAATAATCGCCAGTTTTTGACGATGCGGCGGGTGTGTAGCTTTGAAGAACAATAATAACAGCATGTAAATGTACATACAGTTGAACTTCTCTAACTCGAATCACAAAAATCCATAAAAAAAACTTGGAGTTAGAGAGACTTCCGAGATTGAGAGATTATATTGCCAATTCAAGAATTCAATATGGAGAACTTCGTTTTATAGAAGATCGAGTTATGAAAGTTCAACTGTATATATTTTAGTAGATATATTTCAAGGTATAATAGTATTTTTCGTTAGACAATGAAAGACAAGTAGAAATAGAGGAATGCCGAAGTAAAACGATAAGTTATTGGCCGTTTGTCTCCTAATTTGAACATGTATCGAAGATTTAACGTTATTTGGTGTAGACCTTCTACTCCTGGGGTGAACGGTCCTGAAAAACACTCAGTTGAAATATGACACTATAGAAACAACATGGTTAACCTTAAGTCCACTAGGTAAAACTAAACATAGAATTATGAGGAAACAAGGCAGATGCATTACATTTAAATAATGTCTCAATGAGAGCACAACTTTTCATTTTTTCAATTCCCTAAGACAAGTTCCTTAAGGCAAGTTAATGAAATTGGTTATGAAATAGGACATCTGTCTGATTATTTCATTGATAAATACTAACTTGATGTGGATGGATTGTCGTGTTTATGGTGGAGCAATTTCCGAAATCCAAATTATTTTTTTGCACTTTTCATGAATTTCCTCATTGAACACCGGTCATTTTTAATCAGTTGCATTATTTTCTCCATTACAGAGCGAAAGTACTGGAGTGCTCCGCCAAGGAGGATCAAAACGTGACTGACCTCTTCAAAACGTTGTTATCATTGTCGCGATTTCTGCCCGTCGGGAGCAATAATGACGGCACAAGTGGACTGAAGCGACGCTCTTCGGCATATGTTAGCGCATCGTCAAGTAGAAGTAAGTACACTCAAAGCCAAATTTACACTGAGCAAACAAACTGGTTGTTCTCTTTGGAGAAGACTAAAGATAATGGAGACTGCGAAAAGCACGAAATGCAAACTAAGCGAAACTTAAATGAAATGGAATTCAATTGTAAGTAGCACGCATTCGCCGCTCTCATGGCAAGCACGACGGCCTCAATGTCCTCGTTGTGAATCTGTAAGCGAGTTTCAAGTAGGAGTAGCCACTAGCGACCGCTTAATTGCAACCGTGTGCGTTCTTTAAGTAAATGATTCTTCACCTCACTCCCAACGTATCATCTTACAGCCGGGTGTGTACCTTCTTCTGTCTTATTCTGTATCTTCCATCTACTGATTATATTTCACTATTGCTGCCTCGGCGTTGCTATAATATTAATGCCATTATGCATAAGAAATGAAGTTAAGAGATTGAAAATTAAATTAAGTTCTCATCACAGTGGGTACATCAAATTCAATTGAATGTAGACATAAATTAAATTATATTAGAATTTCAGTTTCACTTTCACGTATTAAAAGATGTGTCCAAACACTTTTCTTGCTCTTTAGAGGAAGCACAGAAATCATTTCTACTGCTTTTCTTCCGCCAGGACTATCATATCCACATCAATTACACACTCACACAAAAAAAATGTGTCATGACCTAGGGGCCTTACTACATGTTTTTGGGGTCGCTGATCCGAATCCAAGGTCCATTTAACCCAAAACTAGGGTTTTGAGATAACCCCAGAAAACCAATATGGTGGACAGCGATTTTTAAAAATCATCGGATTCGCTTGAAACTCGTTATTCGTTGGTTTTATGGGTCGCTTATTACGAATCTGATGTCGGGTTTTCAAAATTCAAAATGGCGGATGCCATCATACACTAGAGCTTCGACAAATATTTCATTTCTTCTGTTTTTTATTTCTTTTGTGCATCAAAAATTCATTCCCACCTATTAATTCCATTTTTATAACTTTATGTGCGCTTGTGTGCTTGCCACACTGAACGTATGCAGTATTACATGCGCACTTCACAAATTCAACTGCAACAAAAACAACAACAACAACATTGTAGCACAGCAGCAACTGGTACAAAGGTTGCCATTGGAGTTGCAAACGCCACAAGTGTTCAGTGTGCCGTTACTTCTCTGTGCTTCTCAGTATTGCTGGATTTATTTGTCCTTTTTTCGCCACCACTCATGGCCATGGCTTAGCCACCTTTCACACTATACTGCACTCTGAAGTTCCATATTTTACCGCAGTTACCTGTTTTTTTTTGCGTTTATTACTACACGTGCAACTAGCAATTCATTCATTTTGTGTTTTACTCCGTATGCACCGTTATTTGAAGATTGCTACATATATTTGACAGTTATGTCCCCTACAACTTAAATTCAACAACACTCACGCAATATCAAATATAATTTAACACTACAGTTAGATTGGTCTCACCCACGCTAACTCGTATATGTATATAAGAGAGAGGGTAGTTAAATAAATCCGGTATCTAAATTATTTTGGTCAATATTAATTAAGAAAGACTGTTATTACTGTTTTCAATGGTTATTCAACAGATCAGCATTGTAACAAACTCCATCTGTAGAATCATGAACGCATTTAGCCAACACTTTAAAAAATATTTATATTTACTTTAATCAGCAGCCTAACTCTTCAATCGTCCCTCGCACTCATACAAATTATTCAAATAAGCAAATATTCAGCAGTTAAATAAGGTTAAAGTTAACAATTTGGTTGCTGAATGTTGGTCTTGATTTGTTACAAGCAGTGATTTTTAGCAGGAAATTGCTTGCCACAAAGTGCGCTATGTGACTTGAAACACAGCGGGATTGTTTTTGTGAATATTTTACATCGCAATCTGTAGAAAATATTCAAATTAAAAATATCAGCGGTTGCAATTTATTTAATTGGTTGGTTTTGGTGTTGCTATTAAAAATAAATAAATAAAACAAAGCACTAGTTAGAGTATGCATATAAATAATAATTAAAAGGTTTAAAATGTTTAAAATGTTAATCATACGACGTGGCATACTTTTACTATTTCTATATGAAAAATATATATAAAACATAACTATTTCACAGTTTTTTTCATAAATTGTATTTTAAGCTGCTAATACACCCTTCTTTCTTAACTGCTCTCGATGGCATTGAATTTATGCTTTGTTTACATTTGATATTTATCTATATATACATATCTTTCCTTTTTCCTTTGTCACCTTCCTTTATTTTTATACTTATCAGTTTGTACTTTTAATTAAGAACTGTACTCGCTCGCTGTTTGAGTCGCCGGCAAATTTTTAACTTGTTTGATGCAAATAGCGAGCTGCTAAGTGAGCAGTGCTGAGCTTGTGCCGACATAATCGACTTATTGGCTAATAAGTTACAACAAATATGCAAAATATATCATACAAGTAATAGTCGTGAAGACATGGGTAGCGATGGTGGTGGATGGTTGAAGGGTTGTTGAGGTGGCGTTCACAAGGATAGTAAGATTTGCAAACAAATAACGCGCTAAAATCTAATAAAAATTTTGTAATTAAATGTGAATATAATAGGTTACTAATACACCCTGCCGAACTGCTTTGCATTGATGTTTGCCACAAGTATGAGTAACTTGTTTTCAAAATTTCGTAATTTAAAAAAATACTGTTTTATTAAATAGTGCAATATGCTTAAAATATTATTAAAAAATTTCAAATCAATTTTAGTAATATTCTCAGAGATATACCAATACGCTGTCGTACTGGTGTTTGGTCACCTGGCCACCGGTTATTTTATGCTTTTCCCACTTTTATTGTATTGGGATTATTAAGCCACTTCCGCGCTTACCTTAGCAACGAAAACGCGCTAAAATAGAAATACAAATTATTAAATCAAATGTCTCGAATAGCTTACTCTTACGTCCTGGCGAACTGCTTTACATTGATGTCGTGGCGTATGAGTGACATATTTTAATTTGGTTCTATTCAAAGATTTTACAAAGATTAATTTCTTTTATTAATAACCCCTTTTAAGGTTGAATCCATTACTTGACTATGATAAATTTTACCACTTATTTGTTTTGTTTAATTATAAATTATCAAAATATCTTCAACTTTTTCACATTCATCAATCAGATGACTCACATATGTGGAAATCTTACTCAATGCTATGCTTTCAAATGACCATTAACCTTCCCTTACTTTATCATGGTCTTTCAAACGGCGTATATATATATGTATCTTGCTTCGCAATAGCACTAATTATGTCAAGCATACACATATGATGAAGGTTTTAAATTCAATTTACACAATTTCCAGCGGGAGAACATATTAAACTCCTTTAAAAAATCATATTTTAACAGTATAGCCCTCAAAAATGAAATCTCACATCCAACATCCATGCAAATAATTGCATTAAACTTATAAACAAGCTTATTACTGCATTAATAAATCATTGGAAGGTCACAAGTGGTGAAGGTAACCGCAACAGAATAGCTTGAAAATATTATATAATTTATAATTAAATTTAAATTGAGCAATAAATGAATCAGCGTTTTAAAAACAAGTAGAAAATCCATACAGTGATCCACAAAGTGGCTTAAAACACTGCGTTGTTGGTGACTGGTGGAAGCAGACATTATAGCTATTGTAATAAAATTCATATTGTTTATTGGTATTGTTGTAGTATTTTTTTTTGCCCATTGTACTTTGCTCTCGCATTATTACCAACTCACCGTGCACTATTGGACCAACGAAATGCCGGCAGCTAAGCAAAGGCAAACCACAACAACCGCCTGCTCGCCACTTGCATTCCAGTGCATTTCAAACGAAAACACACGCACATGCGTTTGGATAAAACATAACAAACATATGTACATTAACTCTCTGTGTGTAGCGAGTGAATGACATGAAGTGTTTGCTCAATTGGCCGGTGGCACTTCATTTATTTATACCCACAATCATGCCTACACTTGTAGTTACATATCCATGTATATAAATGGCGTTGAGTTTACACATCAGCCACATTCTCTTGCGCGCAAATATGAATATGAACTCCCCAACATCCACTCGTGTCGTGGTCAATCTACACCACAGCCTATATTACCATATTTAGGATCCAACAAATTAATGAAAAATGGATTAGGACAGAGATGATCAATAAATTGGTCTTTCTCTTCTGAGTTCAAAAGAAAATCGAATATGGAATTTTTATGTCAAAAAGTCTCAGTAAAAATTGCTCAATCTGGAGATGTCGATGAATGATCTCTTATAAAGAATGCTGACAGAATCTGATGGATGGAAGCACATTTACCTATGACAATTGAGATATACAAGAAGTGCACTGATTTTAAAAATTGTGGGCGAGAAGGAAAAAGCCGTATCACTTTGGCTTTAGTTTTCTTTTTTTTTTTTGAATTCTCCAATTAACCAGGTATTTATCATACTCCAAGTTTCTGAAGGGGCTATACATGGTTACCAAATCAATCAATCTTAAGAAGATATGTCTACTTCCAGACCATGAGAATTATACGATTTTTTTCATATCGACATTTAACCATCCAAGTGGCAAGTTTACCTCAAGTACTCTCAACTTCCGTTTCTTTCACTTTTTTCGAATTCGTGCTTTCACTTGATTTTCTTCTCCTCCTGTCAACAAACACCTCTTTCTCACTATGTGCTTCGGCATAGTTGTAAAGTGTTAGCGGTTCAGTAATCATCGACTTCCACCATGAGTCCAAGAAGCAAACAACTCCACCTTCTCTCCAGAACACTGCAACAGTCAGTTATTAAGCTGTAATTGCTTGTACTCACGCTTGACAGTTTGATGAGTGGTGCGAATTTATAGCCTTGTGCTTAGTGGGGGGTAAGAAACGGGAAGACATTTTCGTGTTGAATGCTATTTTATTATTGGAGGCACTCGATGGTGTTCCGCATTTCCTGCTTTGAGGCTAAATTGTATGTTATGCTTGGCTGAGTTTGTGTTTTTTGGAGAGTCAATCAAATCAAATTTTCGAATATTTTTTTTCTCTCGGTACCTAAAGCATGTTTAACTTTGATTATTAGTTTGTTTCGTTCGTCGGCACAAACATTGCAAATGCTCAAGGGCTCGGGTTGGCATACTCTTTCAGATGTTTCAACTTTTGGTTGAACATTGGTATGTGTTTGTTATATTTTTTCCTCTTTCCTTCTCTCTTACTACTTTCCAATGCCACAGGCACACACTTCCTTAGAAGTAGCAACATTCCCTTGTATAAATTTTGTTATTTTTTTGCTTTTTTATTACATTTGTATTAAATATTTTTTTCTCCTGTTTTATTATTTTACTGCATTTACTTAATTTCGTTTGCAACGCAATAGCACGCCACCGCTTATTTCCACATTTATTTAATGTTTGTTGTTGATTTTCGCGACAAAGTTGCCTCATTAAATTTATCCGGAGAGTATGTTGAAGAGTTATGTAAATCGCAGGTAATTAAAATCCTGTACAATTAGCTGAAGCTCACACCTTTTATGCTTTGTTGAGTTTTATAACAGTTCTACGCATTTTCTTTGCTTTGGAATAGACTAGGATATGGTTTTTATTGATCTTGTTTCTCTTTTTTATACTCTCGCAACAAAAGTTGCTAAAGAGAGTATTATAGTTTTGTTCACATAACGGTTGTTTGTAACACCTGAAAATAAAAGAGTTAGATATAGAGTCATATATACCAAAGTGATCAGGGTGACGAGTAGATTTGAAATCCGGATGTCTGTCCGTCTGTCCGTCTGTGCAAGCTGTAACTTGAGTAAAAATTAAGATATCTTGACGAAACTTGGCACAAATATCCCTTGGCACCATAAGAAAATCAAGTTCGAAAATGGGCAGAATCGGACCATTGCCACGCCCACAAAATGGCGAAAACCAAAAACACATAAAGTGTCATAACTAAGCCATAAATTTTTAATTTGCTTAAAAGTAAAATTTGGAATAAAGGATCGCACTAGGAGGGGGCATATTTGGATGTAATTTTTTTGGGGAAGTGGGCGTGGCCGCCCACAAATCGGTTATTTGTATTTAACTCGCAAACTAATAAAGCTATATAAACCAACCTTTCTGCAGTCGGCTCTCTTACGTACATCACCATACATCATGAAAATAGTTGAAATCGGATATTAACCACGCCCACCTCCCATACAAAGGTTAGGTTGAAAATTACTAAAAGTGGGTTAACTAACTAACGAAAAACGTCAGAAACACTAAATTTTGCAGAAGAAATAGCAGAAGGGAGCTGTACTCATATTTTTTTACAAAATGGAAAATGGGCGTTGTGCTTTTGCCCACTTTTTGATACTTTTTTGCTTGGTAACACATACATAATTTTTTTAGCTCGCGGAACTACTTGTCACCAATGATTAGAGCGTGAATGAGAATAGAATAAATGAATTATGTGCGTACGTGTGTTTTGTTCTTGTGCCGTTTTTGCATTTTCCTTATATTTTTGCATTCGGACAAAAAATGGGCGAAATCGGTTCACAACCACTACTACTTTCCTTACAACTCAATTTTTTGAAATCCATCTTATTCCTTCGAGAGCTGCTTTATAATGTAAACATAAGGAACCAATGAAGATAACGGAATAAAACTTTACACAATTAGTGCATATCATCTCTAGCTTCACTTGTGAAAAAATTGTCGAAATCGGACTATAACTTTTCAAGGCCCCAGATATCGAACATGTTGAACTCAGCGCCTAAGGATAAATTTTAACCGAAAATATGGGTAAATCTCTCAGATATCTCAATTTAATTCAAACAAAGAGATACAAAACTTGTTTTAGACGCGTTGAATTGTTGCGATGCAAAAATTATTAAAATCGGGTCATAACATTTCCATATACCTCATTGTACTTTTGCTTTTCCTCACTTCGCAGGCTTAAAATATATTTAAGAAATAAAACTGGAGAAGCACGCCTGAACCGAATGGCTCTCTTGAATATCCATAGAGATATAGACGTGACGAAGGAAGAGATTTTAAATGTTATGGCCCAAAATAAAAGAAGATTAGACTTCAATTTGTGAATAAAATAATGAAACATTGTCTTTTTACCTAAAACCCCCCAAATTTTTTCCTGCGTTCGCCACTGGTTCTACGCATTTTCTTATTATTACCCTAATTAGCTATTTGCTTTGGAATAGACTAGGATATGGTTTTTATTGATCTTGTTTCTATTTTTTTCTACATATTTTAAATAAATAATTAATACATTTTGCGTTTAATAAGCTGACCCATTTAAACTGATGTAAACTATTTTTTTACGATCATTTTTAAATAGAAGAATATAGTGGTTTGCGTATTTTGAATTAAAATGGTGTATTCGATTTAGATATTCGTTGATAGAACGCGTCTGAATCGATTTTACCAAATTAAGAGTGACGTAGGTTCGAACATACTTAAGAACTTGCAATATGTACTCCTACATTCCATAGAATGCCATTTTGCATAATTTTAGCTTATTTGCCTTTACAATAGCTAACTCAAGTATCACCAAAGGTTTCGAAACAAAACCATGAACAATGGTTATGCTGACATGTTACAACTGGGAGCCAAAAGTACTCGAAACAGCATATAATTAGCTAGTCCGCGCCATCCTGACCCACATTTTTCCTCGTGATTTTTTACAACATATTATGTCCTCTGTGTGATTTCGTAGCAAAAATTCCAAAAACCCCCATAATCCGCATATTTTTATTACTACAAGTTTTAAAGGCATTTTTAATTTTATAAGTTTTCACTTCGAAATGGTTTTAAAGACACGAAAGCACTACTTACGAATAATAGAAAACCGATGTACTAAAAGCACTGAAAACACAATCATGCGGGCGCCATGGCACATGAGAGTGGATCTAAAAAATTCAGAGAAACGCATAAAATAGAGTTAACAAAGGACAAACACGAACTCGGGTCGAATTTCCTGTACTCAAGCACATGTATATAGGCATATGCATATAGGGTACTGTGTTTTGCATGTTTTACATGTAAACACCACCAAACACATACGCATATGTGTGTGTTGGTTTCCCCTCTCCGCTGAGCTTAAATATGTCCGCGGATGACTAAATCAGAGTTTAGGCAAAGAACATAATAACACACACACGATCGCCCCTCCATATACTGGTTGGCGTGGAGAAAAGCGTTGAAAGAGGATATAAGGTATGTAGCTGCACAGGTATAAATGTGTTTGTCTCCGCTATGTTGGAAAGTGTTTGCCGCTCACGGCACGTGTTTGCATACATAGACTTTTTTATCACAAACTCACATACCCACCTCGTATGTATATGTATAAATTTATTAAAATAAATCCGTTGAAAAATGCGTCACATGCATCGCTAGATTTAAGTCAAGCAGTCAGTCAAGAGACTTTACGATGTGCCAAAAAACACCAGCAATTTTCCCAGAAAATTGAGGAAACAAGTCTGCGAAAAGTGGTACTCAAACGGAAAATGAAATGTTTCTGTTGTTGTGTTAATGTTGTGTGCGAATACGATTATATCATATATATTAGTTAGAAATAAAGCTTTTTGGACGTGTATGCGTTTTAAATTCTTAAATTTACATATTTTCGAAAAATTTCTAGTTGTAAACAATTATTTTAAATATTTTTTAGGAAAAGTTGTTTTTTATATTTTTGAACACACTAAACTTATGAGAGCGATCGAATAAAAGTCTATGTCTCTCTTTCAGTCATGTATTATAACTTTATTTGGATAAGAATGAAGCTATAACTAGCATATAAACAAACTCTTGTATCCCGTTGAATACACAAGCACGCACTATGTATGTTCATCAAATCACAACTCGAATTCAATGGGTTCATTGAAATGAAATAAATCTATTTTGGATGAGTTACAAGATGAGCGTTAAATTAAATTTAAACTGTATTTCTAAAAGAAGGAGGAGTCTGTTTTTATAACTTCAAAGTGAGACGAGAAAATTAAGCATCGAAAAAATGTTGGGTGCGGAAATACTCCTCAAACGGGCATTCAAATGAACAACTTCTGTGAGTGAGACAAAAATATTCACTTATCCTTCCACTTACGATTTCCAATTCGAGCATATTGCGAATAAATTGCCTATTTCGATGTGTCCGTGTGTGCGTTTGTGCGTATGAGCACTCGCACCCTTCAACTTTATTTCAATGACAGAGTCGAATTTGCTCAGAAAAAAAACTGAACAAAATAATCGGGCAGCTGTTACAAGTTCCTCCGTCTGACATTCATGTGACAGTGCGAGTTGTAGCGGTTTTGTTTGACAATTTTCAGAGCGCACAAATTGAATGTCTCCTCGTGTTGGGCATGTAGAATCAATAAAAATTTGCAATAACTTCTATAAATGAAAAACTTACTCATATGTTTACATGTATGTATGTACGTATGTATTTGTATGTGATAATATATATTTCTTTAAGAAAATTTACTCCTTCTAACTATATGTTATACGAGTATACTCAATTGTATTACAAATCTGTTAGTTTGAAACTATTTCAATTATTTTTTTGCTCCCTTATATTGTGTAATATAATTCTTTGGTTTGACAGAGTTCAACGAAATTTCCACATGTGGCGTGCACATGCTGTCGAATTCCACTAATTTGTCCAACTTGTTGAAATTAATGCTTTGGCAAAGTCAGCTAAAATCTGCGGTTTCGTAACGCAAATGTTCGCTACAAACATATTCCATTGAAATTCATAATAATTAAAATGAAAAATATTTTCAATAATTGCGCTTTAACAAACGTCAAGTAATTATAAATTAATTAATGTCAGCGAGATTTAGGTAATATTAAAGGAGCCCAGATGTGCAGGAAATATTTTCTAAATAAAGAGAACCACATACTTCCTATCCTAGATAACGTGCAAGCTATACGTTTTGATATATAAAATGATCTTACTTTAGGACGTGATAGAGGTTTAACTTTATACTAATACTATTTTTATACTCTCGTAACAAAGTTAATATTATAGTATTGTTCACATAACGGTTGTTTGTGCCACCCAGAAATAAAAGAGTTAGATATGGGGTTATATATATCGAAATGATCAGGATGACGAGTAGAGTTTAGATGAGTCCGTCTGTCCGTCCGTCTGTACAAATACAAATTTAGGTATCTTAATGAAATTTGGTAGACATATTCATTGGCAACCTGAGGAGGTTAGTATTGAAAATGGGCATAATCAGACCACTGTCATGCCCACAAAATGGCGAAAACCGAAAACATACAAAGCGTACACTAGGAAGGGACGTATTTGGATGTATTTTTTTGAAGTGGGCGTGGCCCTGCCCTCAAATCAGTTTTTGTATTATACATATCTCACAAACCAATAAAGCTATATAAGTCAAACTTTCTGCTTCCCTTACCTTGAAATCGGCCCAACTCATACAACGGTTATGTTGAAAATTACTAAAAGTGCGTTAACTCACTAACGAAAAACGTCAGAAATACTAAATTTCACATAGAAAATGCCAGAAAGAAGCTGCACTAAGATCTTTTTAAAATATGGCGTCGCCCACTTATGGGTCAAAAACCATATCTCAGAAACTACTCAACCGATTTAATGAAATTTCGGTATATAATATTCTTTGACACCTTGTCAACACGGATGAAAATTGGGCGAAACCGGTTCACAATCACACCAACTTTCCATATAACTCAATTTGGAATTCCATCTGATTTGTTCACTTTATAATTCACTTTATATTGGTGGTGAAAATGAGTGAAATTGGTTCAAGAATTCCCTCAGCCCTATAATAATATATTTTCGTTATTCTATTGGACTTCATGTCGAATATATGAGTCAAATTGTTTGTTATCGTAATAAAACGATATCAATAAATTGCGAGAGTATAAAATGTTCTGGTAACAACCGAACTCAACCTTACTTATTTAAAATAAACCAGTGCACAATGATTGCTCAAACTATGATTTTATAAACTCGAAATATTATCATTTATTTGCCAATTGAAGTGAAAAGTTAATCAGTTCTGCGATATTTGCTTTTCGATTTAAATTATTCGTTTCGCCATACCGTTATTTCGCATTAAACAACTGCATGCAATTACAAGCTACAACAAATTTTAATGGATTTTCGCAAATTATGTGTATGTGGGTATATCTGAGGTTAAATATTTCCATATTAAATTTTTAATAATAATAAATATCAATAAAATAATTTCTAAGCGGCAACAAGTTTAATAAACTAACTCAGGCACATACGAGTACACCAGTGTGCGTTAAAATGCATGCAACTGCAAGAAAGTAGTAGACATAACGGTATGGGGTTTGCTACTCCATGCCTGACCACAAATAATCTTGAACTCTGAACTCATTTATATTCAGTAAGTTTCGCAGTAGACTCACATTTGCTGTGTCAGCTCGTCCAGGCACACTCAGGCACTCACTCGTCGCATTTTGCTGCCACAAACACCTCAGCTGCCATTTTTCTGCAATTCTGCAGCTCGGCCGACTGCTGCATTGCATCGTTTGCTTACGTCGAAACTTTGCATTTACCTCTTCTTCTTCTTTTTCCTTTCACTAAATTGTAGTTTTGATATTTTATTGGCCCACTGGTAGTATTAGCATTACAACAACTAAATTGTGTTAATAGCTGCTGTTGTTATTGTTGTTTGCTGATGGTTCTGCATTCTCTTGAGGTATAAAGAGCCCTCATGGTTTGACTCCTTTCACACGCAATCGCAGAACAATGAATTAGATGAGGTATACAGGTTAATTTGACGCAGATACCCAGTTTGTGCAGATGCCAGCTAGGTCTGCAGTTGCTTTTGGTGAGTTGCTAACATTTTTAGTTTGCAGCCCAAAGGTACAATTCGAAACCATTCTTCTGACTGTGGGTAATCCCTGAGGACATGTGGACCTAGTGCAATGAACTGTTCCGACTTTGTCAGCTTTTTAGTTGCCTTATATGTCTTTGTGTCCAGGGATTCAAGCCCAGGTTATATTGTTATTATATATTCCGACCCTGTTGAACTTAATACAGTCCAATACCAATTCCCGATTTGATTTCGAAGGATGATGCTGTCTGATTAGACGCTTTATTATCATGAAGAATGAAAATACGTTCTCAGACCATGGACAACATATAACCCCATCTCCAATTTCCAATTTGTTTTTCACCCGTCTGTGTACCATTGCTGGGTGCTCCTTTTAAGATGTTCATTGAGAGTGAAGTTCTCCCACTATCTTTTGGTGCTCAGAGCTTTTCGATATTTTCTTTCAAAGTATGCTTCTTTGGTTATGTCGTCCCTCAGAGAGTTCAATTTAAAGTTAAATAAAAAAATATATTAATAAAACTGTAAAAATATATTGATTAACATTTTATTTTAACAAAAATTACATTATTCTAGATCGTCAAAGTGTGCGAAAAGGTGTGGGTCCAACAAATATCAGTGGAATATGGCCAAAACAAAATCTTGGTACAGGTAGTACAGTATTCTATTGATGTTGCCTTCAACCTGCCAATTCCTACAGAAACCCAAAACCTTCTCGTAAATGTTATTGCACAAGAGAAACAAAAAAAGTAAAATATGAAATAAAACTTCTTGGAAACCTATAATCCGTTATATATGTGCTAAAACCTCTGCGTTCCTGAGTATGTGTGAAATTGTTGTGTGCAATAAGTCTTTCTTCTTATCGCTTCTTGTATTTTGTGCTACAAACTGTCCTCAGTATATTTAGGCTCCACCTGATTCTCAGTAGTCTTCCTCTTTAACATTTTAATACCCTCTGCGATCGATAATTGTTGTTTTTGGCTTGTTATTATACACTTTAAAAGAGTATTTAGTATATTAATGAAGGTAATCTGAATATATTTTTTTCTACAGACAAGAATCGCAACGCCAGTCCATCCGTTTCCGGTGATAAAAAGTCCAGCTTAGTCGAAGCGGTCGATCCAGCCACCAGCAGCGGCGATGCCAAACTAAAGCCCAGATCCAGGTTAGTCTGGATATCAATATTCATTTCAGTATTTGTATTTTTTGCAAATGAATGCCTACAAATTTCAGGTCACTCATACGCCGTGCATCACGCAAAACCAAACAGCAAATCAACAACGCGTCCGATGACTGTAATTTCCAATAAAGTGACAAAGGAAGTAGGTGGCTTGATTAGCAAGAAAAAAGCAAATATGTATAATAAATCATAAAAGCAAAAGGATATGTTTAGCAACTACAACAAGAACAACAAGCAACAAAAGCAAAGCGAAGCAGAGACTAAAAATATATTTGTTTATATATGCATGTCTGAGTGTGTGTGTGTGTGCGGTTTGGTGTTGTTGTGCATGTAAGTAGGCGTGGAC
This sequence comes from Zeugodacus tau, assembly GCA_031772095.1. Lineage (NCBI taxonomy): Eukaryota > Metazoa > Arthropoda > Insecta > Diptera > Tephritidae > Zeugodacus > Zeugodacus tau. The sequence continues at coordinate 23,766,012 of CM062652.1, forward strand.
ATTTGTTTGTACAAATTTAATCCAAGAAACGTCAAAGTGAATTCACCGCAAGTGTCGTGTGAATGATGACGTCGAAAAAAATTATACATTTTGATATGAACGCTTAATTAGAACTATTATATAACTCCATAATAATAATAATAATGAAAAAAAAATAGTCAAAGGTCGTTGATTAAGCGAAAAAATAGGTCATCTCTATTGGTTTTATGAACAGATGTTCGTGCGTATGCTGTGTATTACGGCAAAAAAGTGACAGATTAATAGTTTACAAAAAAATTAAAAACATGTATAAATATATATTGAAAAAAAAAGAAATTATAACATTTATTAAAATCTGTATTTGTATTGTAGTTTAATGCCGCACTAGTTGTTATTCCAATTTAACAAATATTAATTAAATTTAAATTAAGAGCGTAATTTTTTTATGAACATTTAGATGTAATTACACACACGGTTTGCGGTTTAAGTCACAACAATTGACTTGCAACAACAAAAAAAATGTTTTCATGCATTTGATTTACATTACATTTTTACAAGACACCTTTTTTCAACTAAATTTTGTTTATTTAAATGGAGACACTATTTTTTGTGTAAATAGAGCAGAATTTTGATAATCATTGTGTGATAACATCTCAAATAGTCCTAATAATTCAAATTTGTTGAATTAGTGCTTCAAGGTTTGAAAGGCTCAAAGATATTTTGTTATCACAGCTCGGTATTTATGAAAACTAATAATTATCCGAGCTCAACTGTCAGCAGAGAATTTTAAACCCTAAGCTACCCTTTGAAGCGATTAACCTTTTTTTTTTCTCAGCTCAGACTTGAACCCTCATATTTACTACTCATATCAAAGGAGTAGATCTTTCTCTGTTCCAGTTCTTTCCCTGTTCTGTTTTATTTCCCGTAGTTATTTCGGCTTCAATAACGAAGATCCCATTTGGACAGTGCAAAACACTGATCCTTTGTTATGTCTCAAAAACCGCCTAGGTATGAATCAAGAAAACCTCTTATATTGAGAAAGCGCCTCACAATTTTGTTGAGTCGGCTTATAACGATTCCAATTCACTGGAGCGTATAGTTCACTGAAACTCGTTGGGTCGGTGCAGTCAATACTTCTTTTGAGAATAATATTTAATCTCAGTTTAATCAAAGAAATATTGAGTCAAGTTCTTATTCTCTTGACTTAAGTTTTTTTCATTTTCGCTACTCAAAACTCATTGTCCAATCTAACATTCAAAAATATCCACTACCTAGTTAATCTCCATTGAACTCATTTCAAAGTCGACTGCAACTAGTTTGCCGAGCATATTTTCAATTAATAGTACGATTTCATCATTTCTCATCATCTATCCAGTACAAGAATTTATCACCCTTGCAATATTCATATTAAAAACCAAGCAGCATACCTGTACTGAAATTAGATGGCACTCATGTATTATACATATGTATGTAATGCGAACATTTGCTTTTAATTGCCCCAAACTTTTAGCAATGCCACTTTTCATACATACAAACACATTCGCATTATTAAAATTCTCCATGATATGAGTAAACCTTGTCAATTTGCGTATCACTTATATCTATCTTGATGAGACCTCGAAGCTCTGCTTGTTTTCGTAGTAGTAGAAGTTAATAAGTTCATTTGTTGTTTGCTGTTTGCGTTTTTCGGTTACCATGTAAATATGCATGTGTATTGAAGTTTTTAATTGTGCTCGAGAATGGTTCGTGTCGGTACGCAACACACATCCTGTTTCCTTACATACCGACATTTGTTTGCCTCATACACTCTCCATGGTAGATAGGAGCAAAACAAGTAGAAGCCTACATTTTGGCGTAATATAGATTTATACATATATGAGTGTATATTCGCCTAAAAGTATGCTAGTAAAAATGCTTGCAGGCGAGGAAAAGGATGATGTATGCTGCTTTCTACCAAAAGTAATTACACCGGATAATCTTATATTAGCTCCACATGAAATTGAAGGCTTCAATATGTTTTTCTTTGGTTAAAAATACCAGTCTCAATGCCGAAAGTGTATTAGTTTCACATCAACGTTGAACCACTCAGATTTACTGTGTGGTGTATAAGCGTCGCAGACATCCTTGCATCCTAGATTTTTGTAACTTTTACAAAGTTTATATTTTCACATAAATTTGTGTTTACATAAATAAATATTTAATTACTGAAGCGAGAAGTTGAAATTAACAAGAAAACAATTTTAATAGCAAATGTGGACTGTGCATATATATAAGGCATGTAAATATGAATATTTAAACATATGCAGGTGCAAGAGTTGTGGAGAAAAAACACATTTATTTTTCACTTATTTTTTAGTTTATTTTCATAGTTAATTCTTTTAAATAATTATCTCTCTTCTTCGAATAAAGTGTTTAATCTCCCTGCCTTATTTATCGGTATTAAGTTATGGTCTATCGATTTTCATGGCTTTCAACTCCTATATTTCGCAAATTCCACCGATTGAGTTGCTTGATTAGCGATAGCTCAAAAAACTATCTCAAGAAATTCCCCATATATAGATACTCTATCAAAATTTTCAAAAATGTATCAACCTCAAATCCGAAAATCTCTATCTTTTCAAAAATATGGTTATAAATTAAGTAAACTTCCTTATATCAACTACTACAACAGCACACCAAAAACAACATCAAGTCACTCTTACAATTTTAAGATACTTACTTTTTTGGACACTTAGGATTTATTCTATCTACTGTGACAACCTTGTAGAGGACCTCTACGGGCGGTTATTCCATGAAATTGGATCAGACTTCTACTAAAAAATAAATAAAACTTTAGATTTACATCAAAGTTTCGAGAAAAAAGCGGCTTAAGTTCTATGTGCTTGAGCGGGCTGAACGAAACGCCTCCATAATATACCTTCTGGTGTTAAAAACCCATCTCATTACATTTTATTGACTGCAATCAAGTACTGCAGAGATTTTATATATTTTAGGACCAGATTAGACAATAAAGAAGTTTCCTATGTATTAAATTTAGCAAACTTTTTACCAATAAATAAAGAAATGTCTTAACTCCATTTAAATAAATAATAATTTGACATTTAAAATCATAATTTTAGTTTTTCAATTTTGAGTTTTGAAAAATCACATTACCAAAAAATTTTCGAATTAAAAGCACACAACAATAAATCACAAAAAACTAAGTAGAACTGTTTACTGTTAACTCTGAAATCACAGTTAATGCACACTTTTAAACTTAATGCACAAGACAATTGACACTTAAACAAAATGCATATAAACTTTATAAAGAACATTACTTAAAACTTAACGCTAGACTTATCTACTTACATGTATACTTAAGAAAAATCAAACATAAAATCAAAATAGCGACTTTTTGATGGAAAAATAATTGTTTTTTCAGCATAGCTTTTGACCAATACACCAAAAACTGATAATATCTACTTATAAACTATTATTGATTAAGCAAAATAAGTATTTAGCTACGGCAAATAAGAGTTAATTGTGGAAAAATGCTGGGTAAAGCGATTAATATTGGGCTTAAGTGAGTTGAAAGTCGCATATTGTTATTGAGTGTATATAAATATGCTTAAGTAGGTCTATTTGTAAGGCAATTGTCTGAAGACATTCACTGTAAGGGTATTATAAAGAATTTATTAATTTTTTTTATATCCGAAAAAAAATGTATCATCTTAAATATGAACGTTGAAGAATATTTGATTGAATTTATATCGTAAGTAATTGAAAATTTATATATTTAATAAAATCAAAATTAAATTGGAAATTAAACAAGAAATTATAATTAAATAATAATAAAAAATAAAATTAATTAAATAATAATAAAAATAAAATATAGAAAAGCGTATGAATATGTTAAAAAGAGCTTTTGATCAGCATACTTTCACTGCAAAGGATATTGAGCCTATTTAAAAATGTATTTATAAAATAAAATAGTAATATATTAAGCAAATTGAAAGCGCGAATTTAAAAATTTAATATTAGGAATTTCTTGTAGTAGTAAGGTTTTTATTAAGATAAACACACATATTATTTCTTTTTATATTTTATTATTCTTATATAATAATTTTAAGTATATAATTTTAATGAATGTTTAATTGAACAAGATTCTTATTCGATCGGTGAATAATTACCTTTAGGCACTAAGTTCTTCATGTTCGACATCCTCTTCTTCTTGACTGGCGTAGACACCGCTTACGCGGTTATAGCCGAGTCCAAAACAGCGCGCCACGTATCCCTCCTTCTGGCAGTTTGGCGCCAATTGGTTATTCCAAGCGAAGCCAGGTCCCTCTCCACCTGGTCCTTCCATCGGAGTGGAGGTCTCCCTCTTACTCGGCTTCCACCAGCGGGTACTGCATCGAATACTTTCAGAGCTGGATCACTTTCATCCATTCGAACAACATGACCTAGCCAGCGTAGCCGCTGTTTTTTTATTCGCTGGACTATGTCTATGTCGTCGAATAACACATTCAGCTCATCGTTCCATCGTCTGCGGTATTCGCCGTTGCCAATGTTTAAGGGACCATAAATCTTCCGCAATACCTTTCTCTCGAAAACTCCTAGTGCCGTCTCATCGGATGTTAACATCGTCCACGCTTCTGCACCGTAAAGTAGGACGGGAATGATGAGAGACTTGTAGAGTTTGGTTTTTGTTCGTCGAGAGAGGACTTTACTTTTCAATTGCCTGCTTAGTCCATAGTAGCACCTGTTGACAAGAGTGATTCTGCGTTGGATTTCCAGGCTGACATTGTTGGTGTTGTTGATACTGGTTCCCAGGTATACGAAATTAACTACGACTTCGAAGTTATGACTGTCAACAGTGACGTGGGAGCCAAGACGCGAGTGCGCTGACTGTTTGTTTGATGACAGGAGATATTTCGTCTTGTCCTCATTCACCACCAGACCCATACGCTCCGCTTCTTTATCTAGTCTGGAAAACGCAGAACAAACGGCGCGGTTGTTGCTTCCGATAATATCAATATCATCGGCATACGCCAGGAGCTGTACACTCTTGTAGAAGATTGTACCCTCTCTATTTAGCTCTGCAGCTTTTATAATTTTTTCCAGCATCAGGTTAAAGAAGTCGCACGATAGTGAGTCACCTTGTCTGAAACCTCGTCTGGTATCGAACGGCTCGGAGAGGTTCTTCCCGATCCTGACGGAGCTTTTGGTGTTGCTCCACGTCAGCTTACACAGCCGTATTAGTTTTGCGGGGATACCAAATTCAGACATCGCGGCATAAAGGCAACTCCTTTTCGTGCTGTCGAAAGCAGCTTTAAAGTCGACAAAGAGATGGTGTGTGTCGATCCTATTTTCGCGGGTCTTCTCCAAAATTTGGCGCATGGTGAATATCTGGTCTGTTGTTGATTTTCCAGGTCTAAAGCCACACTGATAAGGTCCAATCAGTTTGTTGACGGTGGGCTTTAGTCTTTCAACCAATACGCTCGACAGAACCTTATACGCGATGTTGAGGAGGCTTATCCCACGGTAATTGGCGCAAATTGTGGGGTCTTCCTTTTTGTGTATTGGGCAGAGTACACTGAGATTCCAATCGTCAGGCATGCTTTCTTCCGACCATATTCTGCAAAGAAGCTGATGCAAGCACCTTATCAGCTCTTCGCCGCCATATTTGAATAGCTCGGCCGGTAATCCATCGTCCCCCGCCGCCTTATTGTTCTTCAAGCGGGTAATTGCTATTCGAATTTCTTCACGGTCGGGCAATGGAACATCTGCCACATCGTCGTCGATTGGGGAATCGGGTTCGCCATCTCCTGCTTTTGTACTTTCACTGCCATTCAGCAGGCTGGAGAAGTGTTCCCTCCACAAACTCAGTATACTCTGGTCATCAATAACTAGATCACCTCTGGGGGTCCTACAGGAGTGTGCTCCGGTCTTGAAACCTTCAGTTAGGCGCCGGATCTTTTCGTAAAATTTTCGAACATTACCCCTGTCGGCCAGCTTGTCAAGCTCTTCATACTCACGCATTTCGGCCTCTTTCTTTTTTTGTCTGCAAATGCGTCTCGCTTCCCTCTTCAGCTCTCGGTATCTTTCCCATCCCGCTCGTGTTGCGGTCGATCGCAACATTGCGAGGTAGGCAGTCTGTTTTCTCTCCACTGCGAGACGACAATCCTCATCATACCAGCTGTTTTTTGGCTTTTCCGAAAACCAATGGTTTCGGTTGCAGCTGTACGTAAGGAGTTTGATATGCCGTCCCACAGCTCCCTTATATGTTCGACATCCGGGCTCTTGAAAAGTTATAGTCCGATTTCGACAATTTTTCCACAAGTGAGGCCAAAGATATACAGTATTTATGTAAAGTTTTATTCAGATAGAATTGTAAATTGAGTTATATGGTGTAGTGGTGGTTGTGAACCAATTTCGCCCATTTACCACACGTGTCGGTAGGGTGCCAATGAAGTGTTATGTACAGAATTTCATTGAAATCGGTCTACTAGTTGCAGAGATATGGGTTTTGACCCTTAAGTGGGCGACACCACACCCATTTTCCATTTTTTTTAATCTGAGAGTAGCTCTTCTCTGTCATTTCTCCTGTAAAATTTAGTGTTTCTGATGTTTTCCGTTAGTTAGTTAACGCACTTTTAGTAATTTTTAACATAACCTTTTTATTGTCGGTGGGCGTGGTTATTATCCGATAGTATCAATTTGGTGGGGTGTGTAATGAGATACGTAAGGAAAACTACTGTAGAAAGTTTGGATTATATATTATCCAATTATTATTGCGATCCTTTATGCCAAATTTTACAATTATACCTTTATTTATGGCTTAGTTATGACACTTTATAGGTTTTCGGTTTTCGCCATTTTGTGAACAATGGTCGAATTTTCCATCAATAGCAACCCTCCTACGGTCCCAAGGAACATGTGTACCAAGTTTCGTCAAGATATCTTAAATTTTACTCAAGTTATCCGTTGCACGATCAGACGGACGGATGGACAGACATCTGGATTTCAACTCGTCTCGTCAGCCAGACAATGTTGGTATAAATAACACTATATCTAACTCGTTTAGTTTTATAACTTACAAACAATCGTTATGTGAACAAAATTATATGACTCTCTTAGCAACTTTTGTTGCGAGAGTATAAAAATTAATAGGCTGTTAAGCTGTCTATCTATATAAATATATTCATTAATTACCGTCTAAAAAAATATTGAGTTATATATATGAATATATTTTAAACTCTGATTGAAGCTAGATCCTTCTCAACTTCAACTTTCATAGAGAGAGGGAAGTTTTCCACTGAATATTCTCACATGAAGTACTGTGGACTTGGACAATATATGGTTCGAACAGGACGGCGACACAAGTCACACAGCGAATGTCACAACCGATTTATTGAAAACCAAATGGCCCAGTCAATTGGCCGCCTCGGTCGTGCGATTTCACGTCCTTAGACTATTTCCTGTGGGGCTACGTGGAGGCTATGATCTATGCCAACAAACCAGCGACGATTGATGAATTTCGTACCGATTTATGCTTGAAAACTGTCGAAAATTGGGTTCAGCGTCTGGACTTCTGCAAGCGTGCCCGTTGTGGGCATGCAAAAGAAATCGAGTTCCACACATAATGGCATCGAATGTACTTTCATAGCAATAAAGTTTTTTTTTATTTTATTTAAGAAAAACTTTTGTACTGCTCTTATTGAAAAACTGTTAATAATTATAATTTTTTTTTTGTTTTTCTGTCTTTCTTAAAAACACAATTTTCTCTATCGCTAACATAACCTTAAAATAAAAAATTAAGCAAAAAACAAAAAATAAAATTTATAACTAAAATTAAATTGATGACAAATAATTTTTTTTTGTTTTTGTTAGTAGGTTTGTAAATCATAGAAATAAATGATAACGATGCAAAGTGAATTGTGATTATAAAAACAAAAGAGTAAATACAACAAAAAATACGTATTTGTATTAAAGTATTAAATGATATAGAGTACACACATATTATTAGAAACATAAAAAAATAAATATTTCACTAAGGTAAATAAGTGCAAACGTTGCAATTTACTTATTAAAAAAAATTATAAAAACTTATTAAAAAAAATTTACAATAATTTTTTGCGCTCTTTTTACAACAAAAACAAACAAAGAATGCAAACATGTTATTGTTAAATATGATTAAGTGATTATTGCGAATGCGGAAATGAAATTACAAAAGTAGTTGAAAAACAAAAAAAAAATAATAAAAACATAATAGTAAAAAATATATTTATATATGTATACATTATGTACACAGGCACGCAAAAAAAATTAATTTATTAAAAAAATAGTAAAAAAATGTAATTAATAAATAGCAGTGATCAAAAAAAAAAGAATTTTGCATTTTGGTGCATTTGTTAATATCTGGCATTTAAGTAAATCAAAAGCAGAGATTATGTGTTACGTAATGAAATATATATATACAATACAGTATTTATGTAGGTTAGTGCGAGTAAGTGAAAGCATGAATGTAAAAAGGCCGACAAATATCATTGATTAAATTTAATTTTGTTATTCTGCTAATAAAAAAAATTATATATTATAATTAATTAAAAAATAGATATATAATAAATATAAATATATATTTAAATAAAATAAATCAATTTAACGGGTGCAGAATGATATGGAGACATCGCCGGATTATATAATACAAATAGGAAATTGATAACTGTGAAAAAAAAAATTGTTTATTCAATGTCCATAAATTATAAAATAAGCAAAATAGCTAATAAATGTTAAGTACAAAACAAAAAACCAAGCGAAAAATAGTTTTTTATTTTGGAATTATTGGTAAGTAATTTAGAGATTTATTTTTAACACTTTTCCATTTAAAATATTTGTTTTATGATTTTTTTATAATTTTTTATAAATATTCATAAAATCAACTAATTAATTTTTAATTTATGAAACAATTTAGAGAAATATGTAAAATTTTTGTCACCACTTTTCCAAAATAACTCCTTGCCACTGTAATACAACCCTGCACACCTACAACTCTGTGTGTTGCCTTCTGAACAGTCCCTAGTTCTAGAAAATCAAAACAAATTACAGCTGTCAAATAATAAATTCTCATTGATACGATAAAAATAACACAAGCAACAATTTTGCAAACCAATTAATTTGTTGTAGTTGCAATTTTCTGATCAGATATTGCTTAATAAAATATACTCCACGAAAGTACAAAAATAAATAGCAAAACGATGTCGGTGCGCCATGATTGGTATCAGTCCGAAACAAAGGTGGTGGTAACGGTTATGCTAAAGGATGCAGTCGGTAAAAATTACAAAGTAGATATCCAGCCGGAACATTTAAACATGACAGCCGATGGTTATGAACTTGACCTGCAGCTATATCGTCCAGTGGATGTTAGTAAATCATCACATAAAGCATATGTAACAAAAGTGGAAATCACATTATTGAAACAAGTTGGCGAGCGTTGGGAGAGCTTAGAGAAGAAGGAATTGCCACCACCAACAGCTGCACCACCACCAATACACAAAAAGAACTGGGACAGTTTGGCGAAGGAAGTGGAAAAGTCGGAGGAAGAAGACACCAAAAGTGAGGAGGCGTTAAATCGACTTTTCAAGAAAATTTATTCTACATCCTCGCCAGAGGTGCAGAAGGCTATGAACAAATCATTTTCCGAATCGGGTGGCACTGTGCTTAGTACCAACTGGCAAGAAGTGTCTAAAGATAAAGTTGACATTAAACCGCCAGAAGGTTCGGAATTCAAAAAATGGGATTAGTTGCATAGCACAAAAAATTTTCGTCTTGAAAAGCGCATCATTTTTAATTTCTGCTTAATTTATAATGAAACGCATTGAATAAAATATTTTATAGTCAAACATATGTCTAATTTATATTTGTTTATTGTACATAACTAGAAGAAATTCTGGATTTTATACGATGAGGGACAGTCGGTTCGTAAGTTTTTCTCAATATTATCTGTCCAACTTTTTCTGTTGCTCCATCTACAAAAAGTAACAAAATGCTTGTTATTATAAATATTGCAAAGTTTGTTGACATTACAATCATAGTGTGAGTGATATTATTAAAAATAACATTTTATAATTTTTAAGTAATATAAACAATAAAACTAATAAACACAGCTTGTATTTCAAAATTCACAATAAACATGCTATTCGATGTTTTGTAATTGTGAATGACTGAATTTGAAAAAGAAGTTTCGCAAAACATCTGTCCAACTGGTTTCAAGAACTACCAACAAATTTAAAAAAGCGCGATTTTGCAAGCAAATGGCGCGAATTATGGCTTCCTTTGCGAAAATCGCCATTCCAAAATTGTCCAGCGAATTGAACGGAGCTCGTGGTCTTCATACAAGTAATTGTTCGCAGAAAATTTGTAGTGTAGTGAGTCAGTATTTTGCGTTTCTAATAAGAATGTAAATTTATATGTAATATTTTCTATCAGATGCCGACCGAAGTACTTAAGAAAAAATTAGAGGACGCCGAAAATCCTTCGCCAAAAAAGATGAAGATCGAATCCAAATGTGTGTTGCGTTTCGCAAAGCTGACGGAACATGCACGAGTACCGGTACGTGTTTCGCCGCGTTCGGCTGGGCTTGATTTACAAAGCGCTTACGAAGTCAAAGTACCAGCGCGTGGTAAAGCGCTAGTGAAGACCGACTTGCAAGTACAATTACCAGAGGGTTCGTATGGACGTATTGCGCCACGCTCTGGCCTCGCCGTTAAGAATTTTATCGATGTTGGCGCTGGCGTCGTAGATGAAGACTACCGCGGAAACTTGGGTGTTGTATTGTTTAATCACTCAGATGAAGACTTCGAGGTGAAACCCGGTGACCGAATTGCACAATTTATTTGTGAGCGTATTTTCTACCCTGAAGTGGAAGAGGTTGATAAACTTGACGATACAGAACGCGGAGCTGGTGGTTTCGGTTCGACTGGAATAAAAGAGGTCGCAGCGAAAAATGGTAATGGAACTGCTCCAATGGAAACTGAGGAAGTTAAAGAAAAGGATACGAAAGAAAAAGAGAAAGATGAGGATTCTAAAGCTAATGCCAAAACGGATGAAAGTAAAGAAGTCGCCAAGGAGAAAAGTCCTAAGAAAGCTGATACAGTTGCAGAAGCCGCAAATGGTACAGCCGCTGCAGCAACTGCTTAAATACGAGTGTTATATGGCTTGGTACAAAATATTTATTGAATACATTCATTTAAAGTTATTACTAGTTTAAGACTCATCATTTCATTCCCCAAAATTTTATTGTTGTATTAATTAACACATTGTAAGTCTAAAATATGCCCAACCAAAACAACTATTACATTAAATATTGGCAATTGTTTTTAAAATCGTTGTTTTTTTGTATAAAGAGATAAGAAGAGTGTATAATTTGGTAAAAAGGATGATTATTACGTAATATGCGTAACGTATTTTTGGATAGAATGGTATAAAAAACTTAAATAAACAACAAAAAACAAATAGCATATCGATTTTTGTCATTAATCGTTTTATCGACATCATGTTCTTGTATCTCGAAACTGAACCAAACAGCTGATATAAAGAATTTGAGCAACGAAGTGTGTGAAATTTACACCGATCAACGCTGGAAGATTGGACGCAACTTTAAAACTTAATTTTTTAATAATTTCCACAATAAAATTTTAGATCTGCATGCGAATATTCAACCAACTCAAAGTAGTAATGAAGTACATAGGTAAGATAGTTGACTTTCAATAAAATTATTTACTTTAAAAGTATTTCTTGGTTCTTAGATATTGGTGCCAATCTTACTGATCCCATGTTCCGTGGTATCTATGGCGGTACACAGAAGCACACTAATGATTTAGATTTGGTGTTGGAACGTGCGTGGAAGCAAGGCATTGAAAATATGATCATTACTGTGGGTACACTGAATGAGGCAGATGAGGCATTAAATTTAGCCAAAACCAATGGTAAGGTCGCTAAAATGCAATGCTGCCGAATGTGATAAGAATACAATGATATCTATATTTAAAGCATTCATAACACCACAGATCGCCTGACTGTCACAATGGGCTGCCATCCAACACGCTGCAATGAATTCTCTCCCGATCCGGAGCAATATTATGAAGGTTTACGTGTGAAAATACGTGAAAATCCAGACAAAGTAATTGCTGTAGGTGAATGTGGACTCGACTATGACCGGCTGCATTTCTGTGAAAAAGATACGCAGAAGAAATATTTCGAAAAACAACTCAGTTTGGCGGCGGAATTTCGCTTACCACTTTTCCTACACTGCCGCAGCGCACATGATGACTTCATGGAGATACTCGAACGCAATCGCGACAAGTTACTGGAATGCGGTGGTGGCGTAGTGCACAGCTTTGATGGCACTTTTGAGGAAGCTGAAAAAGTGATTGCCTTCGGTGGACTTTACATCGGTTTGAATGGTTGTTCGCTAAAGACGTCAGAAAACTTGGAAGTTGTAAAAAAATTGCCCAACGAGTGCATAATGTTGGAAACAGATTGTCCGTGGTGCGGTATAAGACCATCACATGCGGGTTCCAAATTTGTGAAAACCAAATTTACGGCTGTTAAGAAAAAGGAGAAATGGACAGCGGAGACGCTAGTGGACGGACGTTGTGAGCCATGTCAAATAAGGTTTGTAGCTTAAATATTTTCATAGACAGTTATTACAAATAATTTATTTATTCACATTTAGTCAAGTGCTGGAAGTTATTGCGGGCGTTAAGGAGCAGGATGCTGCCAAACTATCCGAAATATACTATGATAACACATTGAATTTATTCTTTAATAAAAGTAAAAAGTAAATAATTGCAATTGCTAGTTTTTGCAAAAATAAATGCTTAAAATTGTGCAAAAATGTCTGTTTTTCTTCATCAGTTGCTGTCATTGTTCTAAGGTTGGCAATGTAGTAAAAAGTCGTCAAAGCAGTGCAATGCCTAAAAGCATGCAATATAATTGACCAACATGTGGCAAGTCACACATACACGCGCGCTGCAAATTTTTGTGTGCGACACCTTCTGTGCACTTATGCGCGCCTGGTAGAAATCTCACAATTTCTTAACTGGCCGCGAACGAGAAAATGTGCTGAGGTGACCAGACGCACATTTTTTCACTTTCATGGTAATTTTAGTCAAAATGGGTTTTAAACAATATGGAATGATTCTAAATTGCTTAAATATGCATATTTAGCACAAATTTAATAATTTTAAATAATTGTGTGACAATTTTGTCAAGCTTAAATTAAAAAAATTATTTAACTTGGATATTACAACCTATCATTGTTCATACTTACAAGTCCTTTTTTTTAACAAAAACACAAATATTTATTAGTTTATTTGTTTTTATTAAGTTTTTTTGTAGTTTTTTTAAAAATATGCTGTTTTGTCTGAAACTGAATTTTAGAATAATTATATAAAAATCAGTGACCCTGTTATGATTCACAATTGAGTTGTCAGTTGAATTAGTAGTTGTCAAAACCGTTTGTGGGTACACAACTCAACTCTGTTGCCTTTGTTAAGTTGTATGCGAGCTGTCAAAACCAAAAACAACTACTGTTTATTGTTTGTATTCGCGTCGGCAAGCGTAAATATGGAGAAAAAGTAAGATTTTTTAATAGAATAAAATCAAATAATTAATTAAGAAATGCTAATTGCAGCAAAGTTTCAACCAAACAACAACTAGACCGCCTTGTCGATTTAATTAAAAAGAATCCTAACATTGGCAGAGGTAAACGCATATATGGAACGAGACGTGACGAAATAAATAAGACGTGGGAGAAATATGCCGACGAGCTGAATAGCCTGGGACCGCCAACGAGAACAGCGACGGAATGGCAAAGAGTGAGTTAGTCACACTTTTGAACAAAATCAAAGTAAACAACTGACACATTTCCAGGTGTGGATCCATTATAAAGCCAACCTAAAGCGCAAATTGGCGCGCACGAAAGAGCACATCGAGACGAACGGCAGCAGACTGGGTGCATTCCACGAAATCAGCTTGTCTGCAACTGAGGAGAAGGCATTTGAGATCACCCAAATGGATTTTTCCTTCAGCACAAACGAATTCATTGATGTGAGTGACGAACGAATTAAAACTCCATCACCACCAGCTGCTGAATCATCGCTAATTGCCGAAAACACCGAACAACCGACAACGAAACCAGCGAAGACAACCGTGGCGCAGCTGGAATTGCTTGAAGCGATGGCTGGCAAGCAAAATGAAATGCTGCGTACGCTCAGGAACATGCAAAGCACACAGCATAAGTTGTACCAGTTGAAGTTGGAGAAACTGAAGTTGCTGAAGAAACGTGAACGTGAGGCGAGTGCCTTGCGTAAACTAAGGATAGAGCTGGCAAAAGCAAAATTAATGCAAATTAAAAATTAAATGCGTGTGTGAAGAGTATTTGACGAATAATGCAGAAGCGATTTAAAAACACTTTTTTTATTGAAAATTATTGCAGTTATTGTTATAATTTGCTTCACATAGGAATCTGTGTATATGTATATGTAGATTATATATGCTCAAGTATATTATATAATATGTATGTATGTATGTATTCATGTATGTATATTGTATATAATTGGTATGTAATTGAATTGATAAGTTTAGTATTAGTATACGTATACTATGAAAGTAGTTAGTGTTATATATTTATATAATTATTAATATATGTATGCGTGTATTATTCACGGCGTTTGCATAGCTTAACTTGGTTTTTAGTCTTTCATACTTTCATATAGTCTGCTATATATTTTTGTATTATGTATATATGAGCGTTTATCATTGCAACTGAATGCCTTTACTTGGGAGTCAGCAGCAATTAATTTTTTATTTATTCTGACTATTTGCTGCTTTTGTTTGACTTTTTTAGTTGTATGTCCGTCTAGCATTCACCTTTTTATATTGTTTTCTGTATCTCGCTCTCGGTCCCAACCTTATATTGTCAGCTGCTGCTTCAGCAATTCAAACTGTTTTTATACCATTTTTCTTAAACACACACATTTATAAAAAAAGTACATCTATTAATTTAACACTTATAGGTTCCATTAAAATGTAAATACATAAATTAATATATACAAAATGCTATTTTTTATGTTTCTTTTATAATTTTTAGGTTTAACAGATATGATGTTGTCTTTAGTATAAATATATGCATGTATGAAATGTTAAACAGAATATGCTTTTTTTTTTTGAAAATACATTATATAATTTTATATACTATATATCAAATACTATGAATTTATATGCATGAGAAAGTTGGGCGTTTAGTTCAAGGATAACTTTTTGCTAGTATGCTAAGCGTTAGCACGGCGCTGCTTGTAAAAGAGTAGACAAATAAAGCTCTTAAAGCACTAAAAAATTAATATGTATTTTAGAAAATTGAAAAAAAAAAATTTTAAATAAAAAAAAAAATATTTTTTGAAAAAATTTTAGAAATAAAAAAATTAAAAATTTACAAGTATTTTTTAATAAAAGGAAAACAATTTTATAAATAAAAAACAAAAAAAATATAATAATAAAACAAAAAAAAATAATTTAGAAATTTAAAAATTGTTTTATTTATTTTTTTTGAAATTAGAAAATATTTTTGTAATAGTTAAATTTCAAATTCGGGCATCACCACAAAGACTCAAAAGAACTAATAAATAAATGAAAAGCTTTCCTCCCCTAAGCTTCAACTGTCTACACTTTTACTTTTGACGCCTTTCTCTTTAGCGTTTTTCAAACAGTTTTTTCTGCATTTAAATAACACCGAAAATATTTAAGTTCTTAGCAAAAAGCGCTGATATGATGACTCTATTTAAGTTTTTTATGAATTTCATTAGATGATTACACATAGATAAGACGAAAAATCGTTTGAATTGGTATAAATGTGGCAGTCACGTTTGGATTTTGACAACTTTTATGTATCTTTAACTCCGAATTTAAATATTGTTTTTAGTTTTTGAATATACATACTCTATTTTATTTTGTTAAGCCATTTTTTATATGCTGCACATTTTGTTTGTAAAAAGCACAAGCAAGTTATATTAGCTATTAAATACACACACATACATTTGTAAAAAAAAGTCCAAGTTGTTTTTAGAAAAGTTTGGCTAGTTTGTGCCATTAAAGGGTGGTTCACAAATTGTTAAGCACAATTGACTTTTACATTATTATTGTTATGCATAATTGCTTATGGGGCATGTCTGTACATGTACATATTTTTTGTATATCTACGCTATATATATATAAATATGTTACAGATTTATAATAATTTAATTTGTAAAGTTTATGACTATTTATTGTTGTTGTTGTTGTTGTTATAATTATTATTTATTTAATTTTATTTTATTATTAATATTTATTTTTTATGTTTTATTATATAAGATTATTTTATATAATTAAAAGAAAATGTCGTACTGAATTAAGAGTTATTAGTTGCATTTAAAAAATATATAAAATAATTTTAATATGCTATAGTTTATATAAAATCAATAATAACATATATAAAAATTATTTAAGCATATAAAAATAATATTTTTTTGTAAAATAAAAAAATGAAAACCAAAAAAATAATATTAATAATAAAATAAAATTAAATAAATAATGATAAAAATACACACCGGCTCTGATTAAATTATAATAAATAATACTTTATAAAATGTTACATAAAAACAACAATATTATATTTATATTATTTATTTATTAATATAATTTATAATTATAAACTTAAAAATAAATAATTGTTTTCAATTATACACATATTTACACATATAAATTAATGAAATAAAAAATCCCAAAATGTTCAATTAAATTCTTTATTCAGCATATTTTTCAATATATTATTCAATTAAATATTATAATATAATAATGTTTATGTATAAATTAATAATTAATAAGCAGTAAATACATTAATAGTTAAAATATCGATTTTAATTCGGCATAGACGATATATACATTCGTAGATTAAATCATAGTTATTGAAATTATAAATGTAGGCATATATAAGTATGTATAATGTAATATAATTAAGTTAGAAGAAACTTAGTTAAATTTTACAAAATCAAAAACAAAAAATAAAACATTTTAATATGAAACAAGTGCCTTTTTCAAGCTTTTCCGCCTTACACATACATTTAATGCTTCAATTTTTATGCTTTTATATTTTATATTATTTTTTTTTTGTTGTTTAATTTTTGGTAAAAATTCGAGTTCTCTTTCTTTTAGTGAAAATGTTATTATTTTCATTTAAACGGTTGTTTGTGTATATGTATTGATTTTTTTTATTATAATATACTACGTATATGTGAAAAAGCATATATGTATGTATGTATAGGTATACTTATTGTAGTAAATATTAAAAAAGAAAATGAAATATTCACTGTTATTATTACGTTTTTACATTGTTGTTGTAAAATAAAAGCAGTAACTGCATTGTGATATAGTATATGATAAGAGTAATTAAAAATTCGTTCTATGAACAAACGCACAAACGCATACAGAGTTGCATAAATATAGTTGTTTATGTGTGTTCGTGTTGTAAAAAGCAATAGCGAGTCTCAAAGCCCGAGATTACACACTTTTGTCTAACAAAACAGTCGAAGAGCGTTTTCAAGAAGCGAAAGACACACACTTTCGTCTAGAACAACACACATAACGGCACACATAAACAGTTATAAATATGCAACTAGTACATTTTGTGTCAAAAATGATAATTATTAGTTGATTTGTTATAAATACATACATATATTATATATTTTCGAAATCAATATGAATGTGGATATGGAACAGTTTCATTAATTCACGCTTATTTCGTATGTAGAGTTTTCAACGCTTCTTCATATCTCATATATGGTATATATTTTCTTGTATTCCCTTTTATAAATTATTTTTCTTCTTTTTTCTTTCGCTTACAACTAACTGCAATATGTATTGTATTTATATAGTATATTTTTCATTTATGTTTATGTTATGTATATAAGTATGTATTTAATTTATTAATTATTTGTAATTCCTCATTAGCGTCGGCAACAACAGTCTAAATGTGTTTGTTATGGGCCTCAAAGCGCTGGCCAGAGACAAATACAGAGAAAAATAAGAAGTTGCGTACTTCTTCTACACTACCCCTGTACTGTCGCCTGTATTTTCAACATTATTATTGAGTTTTTATTAGGGACTCACGTTTGGTTGCATTTCACTCGTATTTAGTTTAAGTGCTCTAGTGTATCTTCGGTGCACTGCGATCGTTGATTTTCTGATTTCGCTTCAGCGTAGCGCCACGCTTGATTTGATCCATTAACGATTCATGGCAAATGCGAGGATCGGGCTGTAAGATTTTAGAAAATTTAAATTAGTAATTATTCAACGGTAAAAAGGTTATACCTATTATTTTTTTAATTTGTTTAAGGTTAGTTTCGAAACAATGTAAATTAGTTTTTTATTATGAATGATATGTATATTTTGCATGTGTAATAAGTATAATAACACGTATTTAATAATTAAGTACACTTTGTTGGCGTGGCATATTATTAGTAATATCACAATATAAGCAGGTTAATTAATTTTTATTTTCTATTTTCACCTAAAATAGTATTTTTTGTTTTTTAAATTATATATTTTACCAATTATTTTTCTAATTTTATATGTTTGTATGTATTATATTTCAAGCTTTATCATGAATTTTATTATACACTTGAACTTCCTTAACTCGAACTACTATAAGTCGAAGATCTCCATATATCGAACTCTCGAGTTGGCAATAGCGTTTAGAAGCCAAATTTCATACTAATTTCCTTGCCTAAATCGAAGTTCTCCATAACTCGAACTCTTGAAGTGGCAATAGAAGGCAACTTTCATACAAATTTCGTTCGAACTTTTCGACAAGGTCATAATACAAAATTTGGAATTTTATTATCCAGGTAGAATGTTAAAAGAGTCACTCTATATCGTACGGAGGCGAATAAAAATATATTACACTTATAGATTTCATATATCATCTAACAAAGGCATGAGATAAAGACGCCAAGAGCCAAACAATAACAAAATGCAACAAACAAAATTACAGAAAACATCTTTTAACGCATATTCATCAAAATTTTTGCGAGGTATATCAATAAAATAGTGTATAAATCATATTTTACAGCTTTTTGAAAATTTATATGTCTTAATAAAAATTCTATAACTCGAAGTCTCTCCAACTTGAAGTTTTTTTGTGGATTATGGTGAGTCGAATTAGAGAAGTTCCACTGCATTTTTTATAAATTTTAGATATAAAAACATTTTTTTTACAACAAAAATCATTTTCTATTAATTATACATTAAAATATCAAAAAACGGAATCAAACAATTGAATTCGCTAAAAAATTTGATTGAAAAATATAGAACTTCCGTTAATTGTATTCTTTTTGATTTATTTTTATTAGGGTTCCTCGAACAATAACTACACGGCGCTGTCTATGCTAACTGCATTGCACAAGCTCTACAACTTCGGGAAGATTTTCATAAAAAAAGACCAATGATGTCGAAACTCGAAATCTTAATCTCAAATTGGCAATTCGATGGTTCATTATTATTATATTCAAAATGTTTAAAATTATTAATTATTTGTAATAATAGTTTTAAATCTCTAAAAAAACACCCTGTAAATGTAAGAATAATTATAATTTGTATTAATTTAGTGAGAGTTTAGAGTCAAATTTATTTTTTTTATTTATATTTTAATATTAAACGGATTAAAAATATTATGAATGCCAGTACTCATCTGTAATTGAGAAATAAAATATTATTTTAAAGTAAAAATATTTCTTTCAACGTTCGTATTTTGAATGAAGAAACCATATTTAGTTAATATCTTTCGATTCCGTGTTTATTACTTTATAATTACACTGTGTGTGTATCATACGAAATATATTAAAATTAGAAACATTTTTTTTTTGAGATTAGAACGGATTTCAGAACACTTAATTAGCATAAGGGTTTTACACTAAACGTTTTGAAAGAAGAGAAGATAAAAGCACATTTTTAAACACTAATTAATGTTTTTTTCGTTGAGACAGTTCTATATAATAAAAAAAATCGAGAAAAAAAAACAAAATATTAGGAACATAAATTTTTTTACTAATTATTTTAAATTGCACCGAAATTTTGTAGTGTAACCGAATTCCGTAACGTTAGTAGAATACAATGCGAAGGCTGAATTAATTAAATATTTTTTAATTTTTCCGTTAAATTTTAAACAATTGATGAAATTACTGAATACGTAATTCTGTATATAAATTGTGTCAGTTACATATATAAAAATACAGTTATATTTAAACTATTTCAATTAATGTTTTCATTGCAAGAAACTAATGAGTTATGCAGTGTTATGGTATAAGCGTCTCTTTCGAGTATTCTTGGGTAAAGTAGTTAGTTGCGCGCTGACTTTGGAAAGCTTTACTTTTTAATTTTATTTTTTATTAAACGCGGCGCAGTGCACATCAAAGCTTTGTGAACTTTTTTATATTTTTTTTTTTAGCATTCACTGCAACACTACCTTAATGTGACGAGGACTCTTCGGCAGAGGAAGTTGGCGGTGTCGGCGGTGCTTGTGGTTGTGCGCGATATTGTGCACTTGGACGCATAAGTGTTTGTGGATTTTGATACATCTACGGGAAGGGGCATACGCATATGTATATATATATATAAATAAGTATATAGATAGATAAACAGATGAATAATTGAATGGATGGGGGTGGAAAACAAGCGATTTTCAAAATGCATATTCTTATGAATGTATTAATGATAATAAAAATAATTAAAAATCGATAATTATAGCATTTATAATAAGAAAAATGTATATGTACGCTTTGTTTAACCAATTCTATAGCTTTTTTTGCATATTTACTAATATAATCCGTGTCCGTGCAACACTTACCAATGCTTTACTATTGATTAGATTGCGCACAGCGAACGCGCGTCCAGAGAGGCCCTGCTTGGCCAGCTTTGCATTGAGATTCTCGAGAAATTCAGCTTTGGTTTTCGAGCGTATGCTGCCGGCTTTCTCAATGTTTGAGCTGGCGTAACTCGCTGTTGTCGTTGTTGTTGGCCAATTGAAAGTGTGGTGCATGAATTTTGTGGCGCAGATTTTGTAGCGTAGCAAATTTTGTAATTTTTGTAAACATTTTCCAATTATTTTCATTTCATATTTGTTTGTTGTAGGTGCAAGTAAGCCATTGGTTGAAGTGAATTAATGCATAAAGAACATGTGAAGAGAAGAAATGCAAAGAAAATTTATATTAATGAAAGCCATATTGCTATATATAATAAAATAATAAAATTGTGAACAAGTAAGAAAAGAAAGCAAGAAAAATTCAAAATTCAATAAAAAATGCGGAACGAAATTATTAAATGTAAAAAATATAGTATATCGTAAATATGCAAAAATACTATGCATCGCAAAGTAGCTGTAAAAAAGTGCAATTAACAAATGCAAAATTTTATAAAAATTAATGAAAAATATTATCACTATTAAATATATGTACAAATATGTATATGATGTAGAAAAAAATTATTGGTTCTGTGCATATAAATAATACAAATAAAAATATAAACAATGTGAAAATATATTATTTTTTATTAATTTTTAAGTTAAATTGATGTAAATATATATATAAGTATTATTTAATGCCAAAAAACGCAAAAAATGCATTGCAAACAAATGAAATCGCTTGATAACTTTTCTACAAATGTTACTTAATTATAATAAATACATTATTTGTAATAAAAAATTTCTATGAACATATTATATTAACATAAATAAATTGTGGTTATTTATAATATATACAATTTTAAACAGTTTAAACTTCGATAAACTCTCAATTAAAAATGAATAAAAATCAATGACGCGAAAAAAATAATTCGACAATTTGTCCACAATAACGTTGCAGCTGACGAGATTCTTAACGTCGACATTATATAGATATTTGCACCAAGGATATTAATGTTTTAATATATCAAAATTCCATTTTCGTATATTAAAACCGAGGAAACTGTGAGACAAATATTTGCCGAATTCGACTCGCTGTTTTTGTATGTCAGACAATTTACAGAAATAAACAACAACAAATTTATATAAGTGAATTCAATATACCAAAACTTCAGACTACTTTAGTGAAATCGTATAACATCAGTTATTCTGCTTCTATTTGATTATGCCAGTCTACGCAATTTATACGAGTTGTTTGTTCGGTTCGCTAATGTTTGAAGTCTTAAGATTCAGAGAGATTCGGAGTGATTTGGGAGCAATAGAATAAATGCATTTGTGCTATATATAACTTATACTTTGTATGTTTGTTGACTCACAACCCCAATTTTTTAATAAGCTCTCAAGATAGTGTTAAATATTTAATTTCAACAAACTGATCAAGTAAATTTAGTTGTTTGTACATATATTGATCACAGACCTGTTTTGAAATTATCTAATGGTACGATGAGTTGGTTCGACGAGTTTGGGCCGATTTCCATGACATTCGGTTCTGAGGTACTGGAATTTACCCGAATTTTATCCGACCAAGGGCGGCTTGGAAAGGGCTATGATAGGTTGGTGTCATGCGTGATAACTCTCACGACAGCAGATTCTACTTTACCGAAATTGTCTCGTGTTTTAATAGGGTAAGGTTATCTGCCTTTGACGTTATTTAACCCTGTTTGGCTCGGAAATCCATTTAGTGATTAGAGATTATATTAGATAAGAGTTCGTATTTTTGTTTCGATTAAAATCAAAGTTTTTTTATATTATATTGGTATTAAAATATGTTAAATGTTTGGGAAATCGCATCCCACAAGTGGGTAGAGTGCTTGGCTAAGCTCCACAGAAATATACCGACAGACAGACTTATGAACGTTTCCTGGAAAGACAATGCCATATGAAAGGACACTTTAATGATTTGTTGATATTTTGTAACAAGAATTACAGAATTGAGGGACGAGAAGACAACACATTGTGTTATTTATATTGAAATTTATAAATAACGTTATGTATTTTCGCTTTATCTAGTTAAAAACATAATAATGTATATAGAGTTTAAACTATAGGAAAATAAGGAATCTAAGGGCTCAATTTGAGCAAAGGGACGATATTTCACGTAAACCCGCTACAAAAACAAATTCTATATCATAATAAACATGTTAAACTACAAATTAAATGGTAACAACTTTGCTACAATTCTAAGTGCAATTGATGATTTGAAAAGGTTAAGGAGGTTATGAGTTGAAAAATATAGGTTTGAAGAAGAAGTAGGGTAATTAGAATCCTTTCTGATGTTTAAGGATTGAAAAACAGAAGTTGAAAAGAAAGTAGAGCTGAATGGATACGAAGGAAGGGACAAAATGCAGCGCCAACACGTTTTCTCACACCGACAGTTTTGTATTTACAATACAATTCTTGCGCGTTGCAAACAGCTTTCAAATCATAACGAATGTAAAACATGAAATGACAAAAGTAAAAATGGTATGAAAAAACGTAGATGCAATAAAAATAAAAAAAAAACAGAAGCGCGACATGCAACGCGATCAGCAGTCACGGTATATAAATGATGGTGATGGTCAAAACAAAAAAGGTTTCCAAGACCGATCAGAACTGAACTCAAGACAACCAACTCAAAACACATTCAATGTCAAAAAATTCAAAATTCGGAAACGATATTAAAAATAAGAAACAGAAACAGAGATGCTTTCGTGACTGGTTGCAGGCAAAAACAAACAAACGCGCGCTCACTTGAATTGTGCGGGGCGGCATAGTAACCATTGCCGGCTGCGCCGCCGCCGCCGCCAACGCTGCTGCCACTGCCATGATGTTGGTGTTGTTGCTGCTGCTGATGGTGATGATGACTGCGCGAACTGGTGCCATAAATGCTCGCCAACGATGACGGCGACGAACAGGTGGGTGAAGCCGGCTGCGAATGCACCGACGCCGGCGAATGGCAGTGAATGGTGGTGGTTTGGATGAACGGATTGGTGGCCACGAATATCTTTTGCTGTACGCTCGAGTGACGCGACGGTATGGGCGGTTGGCGGTGGTTACTTTGTAATGTGGCCGACTTTTGTTTATAGGACAGTTGTTGTTGCTGCTGCTGATGATGTGGCAGTGGCATCTGTGCGCGCTGATTAACAGTAGCCGTCTGCTGCTGCTGCTGGTGTTGCTGAGCGGCTGCGCTGCCGCCGGTGGCGGTAGAGTGTTGATATTGTTGCTGTTGGTAGTGTTGTTGTTGGTGTTGCTGCTGTTGCTGATAGTGTTGTTGCTGTTGTAAACGCTGTTGTGCGAGATTCTTAGGCAATGTCATGGTGGCGGTGGGCGGCGCATAAGTGGCGCCTGCGCCGGAGCGTGTAGCATTTTTGGGCATGGTCGCGGTGGTATTGGCAGTGGCAGCGTAAATGGATGAATTGGTGGGTGGCGGTGGTGGATTTTCAAGCGGCGGCGGACAGCTATGTGTATGTGGCTCGCGATGATGTGCATGGTGCGACTGCTGTTGTTGTTGTTGTTGCTGCTGTCTAGCAGCACCACCGGTGTGGGCATAGGACGATTGATGCTTTGGCGTCTGCGCAGCTGTGGTATTGTGTTTATTGGCATTAATTTGAGCGGCAGTGGCGGCGGCATTAGTTGCCGAAGACGAATTGATGGAGGAGGAGGAGGAGGAAGTGTAAATATTTGTGTGGTGAATATGCTCTTTAGGCGTTTGCGCTGCATTTTGCGATGTAACAGACTGATATTGATTGCTATGCTGATTGTGATGATGATTATGATGTTGTTGCTGTTGTAGTTGTTGTTGATGAAGAAGTTGATGATCACGCGTGGACGTATGATAATATGTGCCTGCAGCATTTGTAGCTTGCATTTGTATTTGTGATGATGGTGGATTTGGTGTTGGGGTTGGTGTTGCGAGTGCAACGGCCGTTGAGGCGGCATTCGTTGCAAACGAACTGACTTTAGAGAGTAGCGATGAAGTTGATGATGATAATGGAAAATGTGGTGAAGATGTGTGTGTATGAGAATGAGATGATGATGATGATGTTGCTGCTGTTGTGCATACAGAGCCAGCAACAGATGATGATGATGAGACTGATGCTTGTGGTGTATGCGTTGCATTTGCAGTGCTGCTAAAACTACCATAAATTTTATTATGTTTCTCTAAATTCGATTTACCGTCATAGTTTTGCTGCTGGTGCATTGAACCGGTGGCGACTGATGGCAACTGCTGTTGCGTCTGCTGATGGTGTGGGTGCGTATAGTTCCGCATATAAACTGGCTCACTTTGGTGGTGCTGGTGCTGATGCTGTTGTTGATGCATATTGTGATGATGATTTGGTGAGTTCGGTGTGGAACCATAAATACCTTCACCGGTGTGCTGCTGCAGATTTTGTTTGCTCAAGCGCGCATTCAGCTGTGCAATCAAATTCGGATTGGTTTTCGGTTGTGTCGGTGGTATGACGTGATGGTGATGATCATTCGTCGTCGGTGCCGGACTGGCCGAACGGAAACTCGACATGCTTGTGACTATTTTCGGTTGCGCATAAATGCCAGGCGATGATGTGCGGAATGACTAAGTGGAAAGAAAATATAAAAAAAAGCATAAATGATGGCGTCAAAAGGAAGTGAGAAGCAGTGATGTTGTTGGCAACAGAAAGTGTACAACATTTAATGCTGATGGATATTTGTGTTTTGGTTTTAATTGATTGATGGATTGATGTCAATGTGTCAGGTTTTTAGTCACATAACCAAGTTTTACGAATAATTACGAATATATGTGTGCACATGTGTTAGTTGTTGTAGTTGTAGTATAGTACGTTACAATATATAGTTGATTGTGCTAGGTCTCATATGTACTATATGTGTGTATTTGTATTTATGGTATGTTAATATGGGTTTAAAATCATTACAATATTTATAATTTGAATAATGAATAGTTAATAAAATTCTTTTTGTAATACATATAAGTTTAGTAACGGTTTATATAGTGTATTAAAACCAATGAGCCAACCAATGACAATAATAACATACATATAATAATATTTAATTGTTTTCCAAATTTAATTAAATGAAGAGAGTTTAAATATAACAAAAAATAATAATTATTATAAAAAATAAAAATAAAATTTCAAAATATTTTTTTTAATTAATCACATGAACATTTTTGTTATTTTTTTTCGACGAAAGTGGTAAATATTGCTTCATTAAAGCTGTTTTTGAACTGGTGTTAGAAGTTCGGCGTATTTCTCTATATAGTATGAGCTGTATTGTATAATATTCCAAAAATTATTTAATAGCAAATAATAGTTTTAAATATATTTATATAATAACAATATTATCGAGTTAATTAGCTTTAATATAAAAATTCAAATAGTTTTGAAGTGTGGTTAAATTATATCCAAAATCTACAACCAATAATGTTATTTTATTGATGATATGTTGAAATAAATAAAAAAATATATAAAACAAGTAAGGAAGGGCTAAGTTCGGGTGTAACCGAACATTTTATACTCTCGCAATTTATTTATTTAACTTTATTAATTTTATATAATACACAATTTGACCCACATATTCGTCATATATATTGTATAAAGCCTATTGAAAGTTGGAAACCATAATGTTAGGTTAGAAGCACCGAGGTCCTCGTGTTCGATATATGGGGCCTTAAAAACCTATGGTCCGATTTCGGCGATTTTTAGAATGGGGCTGCCACACTATTAACATAGTATTTGTGCAAAGTTCTGCACCGATATCTTCACTTGTACTTACTTTATATATTGTAAAATAAACGATTCAGATCGTCTTCGAAGTTCTGGTATATAGGAAGTAGGCGTAGTTGTGAAGCGATTTGGCCTATTTTCACAACATATCATTGGGATGTAAGGAAACTATTACACACCAAGTTTCATTGAAATCGGTCGAGTAGTTCCTGAGATATGGTTTTTGACCCATAAGTGGGCGACGCCACGCAAATTTTCCATTTTGTAAAAAAATCTGAGTGCAGCTTTCATCTGCCATTTCTTATGTGAAATTTAGTGTTTCTGACGTTTTTCGTTAGTGAGTTAACCCACTTTTAGTAATTTTCAACCTAACTTTTGTATGGGAGGTGGGCGTGGTTATGATCCGATTTCTTTCATTTTTGGACTGTATTAGAAAGTGGCTAAAAAAAACGACTGCAGAAAGTTTGGTTTATATAGCTCTATTGGTTTGCGAGATATGTACAAAAAAAGTTAGTAGGGGGCGGGGCCACGCCCACTTCCAAAAAAAAATTACATCCAAATATGCCCCTTCATAGTACGATCCTTCATACCAAATTTTATTTCCATAGCTTTATTTATGGCTTAGTTATGGCACTTTATGTGTTTTCGGTTTTCGCCATTTTGTAGGCGTGGCAGTGGTCCGATTTTGCTCATTTTCGAAAGCAACCTTCCTATGGTGCCAAGAAATAAGTGTGCCAAGTTTCATCAAGATATCTAATTTTTACTCAAGTTACAGATTGCACAGACGGACGGACGGACGGACGGACAGACAGACATTCGGATTTGAACTCCACTCTTCACCCTGATCACTTTGGTATATATAACCCTATATCTAACTAGTTTAGTTTTGGGAGTTACAAACAACCGTTATGTGAACAAAACTATAATACTCTCTTTAGCAACATTTGTTGCGAGAGTATAAAAATAGGAAATTATAATTTTATTTGAATTGCATTTTTCATTTTTCATTTATTAGTCCAGTACAAATAAACTGCATATTAAGAACTATCAAACGCCGCACCAGTTTACAACTGTTGAGCACAGGGTTTATTAAAGAAGTGCTGGATTAAACCGTATATATAGTGGTTATAACGGTGGCATAAATATTGAAGTGAAGGCATCTAGTCGAAGTTTCAGAGCCATTACAGTCAGAGTCTAATACTTGATCTTCCTACTAAACTCCGGTTAGGCTATCATGGATGATGATCGGTTCCCTAGCTCAGAACCAAGACAGTAATGATGTTACTAGGTGGGTTAAAATGTGAGTTAGGCTAGGGTAATTACTACAACTTTGTCTCTCAGAATAAGAATGTGATATCAAGTGAGTCTCAGTGCACAGTCGAAGTCTCATTGAAAAGTAATATAAAAAAAGACGATCAACGATTGTACTGAGAAACGCAGTGAACTTCATGTGTTCCAACGTCCAAAATGACAACGGTAATTAAAAAGGAAGAAATTGGTTCGCTTAGACCTAGGATCATTGTACCAGAAATTACTCTGGACCGTTGAGCGTTTTTAAATGCTACTTGAAACAATATACTATAGAGGAACGATTTGATTTTTGGAACACCACTAATAAATTTTGGGTAATGGATGCTCATCAAATTATTTTCTAGTTTTACTTAAAAAGGAACTCAGTATTAAGGTATATGCTATCACAAGACATTAACTGATGAGGACTATCCTCCAAGTATGCTCTAAGGATAATGAAACATAGGAACATCATTCTTCAGACTACCCAGCGGTTAGCCGTTAAACGAATGTATTTGGATTAGAGTTACGGCCTAACGGAAAAAGGGATAGTAAATTAATAATTGGAAAATGCATAACAAACGAAGGGTCTTCTCTGAGATAAATAGTGGTACGATACTATATACTGGCCACTGCAGACTAATGGGTTATCTACGTAAACACTGAAGGTGAGACACCAGAGAATCTACTCCTTGATTGTCCTGCGAAAAAAGGAAAGGAAAAGAAGTCGGATAATTTGACGAAGTGAAATGTGATAATGTGAAAGAGGCGAGCGAACAATAGATCATATATCGTCTAATCTAATCTAATGTGTATCTCATGATATTATTATATTATTGGGCCTGGTTCCTGAAAACATAGCAAGGACAGAATATTTGTAATTCCTTTATATATTATTAATGGCCAAAATATTTAAAATATAATATCTTCAAAGTGGATATAGCTAAAATAGGAAGGGGCTCTAAAGCTGAAGGAAAAGAAGTGATATATTTTCTATTACAAATGTTTTATAAGCGTATAAGTAATGAATAATGGATCTGAAATATGCTTATAAAAATTTTAGCAAAAATATGAAGCAAATGTGTTGTGAATAAGCTCTAAAACTAAGATCTAAATGTTACAATAACAATTATTATTAATATTACAAAAAAAAATGTAAAAGCAATAAATTAACCCTTGTTAGTTGAATAATGCGTGTGAATTAATTTCACTTTTGTTTTTAAATGAGGTTACTACGTCTGAGTCCACTACAATTATTGAAAATTTTTAATTTTTTTTTGCATTTTGTTAGCACTCTACAACACCCAGTTATGAATTAGCGGCGATTGCTCATATTGCAAATGCGTCGATTACATACAAATAAACAAATGTTGGTGCGATGAAGCTGATTAGTACGAGTATGAGTTACAGATTACACTAGAGTAGTACATAGGACTTTCTGTCTGCTGTCACAGCAGTAGTACACACTGGAAAGCGGGACTTACGGCGTTGTCGCTATACACATGGGACGCCTCATTCTCATGATCGAGCGTCAGAGCATCGAAATGATGTGCTAACTGCTGTTGTTGTTGCTGGAGTAGCGATGATTGCAGTTGCTGCGCTTTATGCTGTGGCTTGGGGGAGTGCGGGTGCTGGTGCTGATGGTGTGACGGCAAATAATCATATATCTGTTCATGTTGGCGTTTTTGTTGTAATTGATTGTGGTTGTTGTTGTTGTGTTGATATTGTTGTGGATGCTGTGTGGTGGCTGTAGCTTGTGTATTGTATTGATGATCAGCAAATTGTTTTTGTTGCAACTGTTGTTGTTGCTGCTGCTTAATCGAACGTTGTTGATTGGGATTGGGTGGCGGTAATGGTGGTGGCAACTCTATTTTACTATGTTGGAAATCATATGGTGGCGGTGAGGTATATGATGGTGACACCGGCTGTGTGCTTGTCTTATTATTGGGTGTAATACGAAGCGTGGTATTCACACCATAAATGTCCTGCAACTGTTGTGATTTCGTTGGTGTTGTTGCTACTGTTGTTGGCTGCGTGGTAACGGCATCATAGTAATAAATAGTTGGTGTTATAGGCAAAGTTTGATAAGCTGCATCATTAGCGGCATTATTAGCATGATTAGCTATATTAGCATTAGTAGTAAGCGGCATTTTAGCGGAGGTCAGTTGGGTGGTGCTGGTTCTGACCTCCATATATGGATTGTAGTACGAATAGGCATCGTAGTGGAGCGTCTGTTCAGTGTCGCAGTCGGGCAGCAACAAAGCGGTAGAGGAAAATGTCTTAACGGTGGTTGAGTAAATATTTTGTTGTTGTTTTTGTTGCATTGGTGTTGGTGATAGTGAAGGCGGTGTTGGTGTTTGTGTTGGTGAAAACTGTTTTGGACAATGTGGTGTTGGTGGTGGTGCAAATAGAATTCGGTGAGGAGTTAAAGAGGAGCAGAGCATTTGGGCCAGCGGGTGGGTGTGTGTATGCAGTTTTTATTTTTTCAATTTAAGCGCAGACAATTTGCATTTAGGAATATAAATGTTTTGCAAGAGAATTTGTGAGTATAAAAAAATAATAGTTAAATCATAGTAAAATTATAGCAAAATAAAATAAATAAGAATAATAAATAAATATGAAATACTATTATATATATATTATATTATATATATATTAAATAGTATATAATAAATAATTGCAATATGCTGGTTGAAGTAAGATTTTTTTTATTTTAAAACCCATTTGTAAACTAATATGGTGCTCGAAAATATTTTTTTAGGTTCGAGGGTTAAATAAAATTTGTTTTTCAGACTTATAATTGTTATAATTTAAAGAATATTCGAAAAAAAATTCATGAGTTGGAATAATTAACTTAAAAAATTTTTTATTCGAAAACTAATACGGTGCTTGAAAATAAGATATTTCGGTTCGATCTAAAAAAATCATGTTTTTCGAATTTTCCAAACTCATTCGAAAACTGATATTGTTTTCGAAAATAACATATTTCGATTCGACGTTCACCAAAACATTTTTTTCAAACTTAGTAATTGCTTGTTATGCATTAAAGGATTTTCGAAAAAAACGTTCGAGTGAATGTAAACATTTTTCACTCTTAAATATTTCGTCGAAAACTTGTATGTTTTCCGAAAGTAATGTTTTTTGGTTCGGGGACTAAAATAAAATATGTTTTTCAGACTATATTAACTTAAAACACAAATTCGAAAATTAATATGCTGCTAGTAAATACTTTTTTTTTTTTGGTTTGATGTTCGAAAAATATGTTTTTCAAATTCAATTATGCATGAAAGCATTTTTGAAAAATAAATTTCCAATTTCGAATTTTCGAAAACTATAGACATTTATTTTTCAAAATTTGAAAGAGCTTGTTATGGTTTAAGGAATGTTTGAATAAACGTCCTAGTAAAAACAACATAAAAAACAATCGAAAACTAATTCCGCATTCGAATTTGAATTTGTGTTTTACTATTGAGTTTTATAATTAAACGAATGAATAATAGAGAGAAATATTACAAAAATACCTAAATTACTGAGTTTTTAAATTTATGGTTTTTAAATGCTAAAAATTATATCTCAAATCAACCCGATCTTGAATAATTTAAACAAAGTTTGAAATTTTAAAACTCGAAAATTATTTATATCCCTTTCGAAATACATATAAATATCACCCGAAGGAACTAAAAATCAACATAAAAAATGAATAAGTTAAAAAAGAAGACTAATATCTCAATACCGCGTGGGGAAAGCTTTCAACTAGATAAGTCAGTTGTTGTTGCTATGCAAGATTGATTGGGAGAACGATTTTGCGAAGGGACGTTGTTGCACTACGTTTGCTCACCTGCAGCGACTGATGTGATTGCTGTTGTTGCGTATGATGTTGTTGCTGTTGCATATGACGTATCGCATTTGGTGAAGCGGGTTTGTGACGCATAGCCGACAACGCTTTCACTGTTTCGGCAACCTTCAAGGAGGAGCTCGGTATTGCTGTAGCGGAAATAGCCGATGGCGGTGGTGGCGTAGGAGTCGATGTTTGTGCTTGTCTTGAGTCTAGCAGATAAGCGGGTGGGGGTGGCAGAGTATCAACGGTATCGTAGAGGGAGGAATTTTGTATTGCTGTCGTTGCTGGCGATGGCTGCGGATTGGCATGAGGATGAAGATGATGGAGTTGTTGCGGATGTTGATAGTGTTGTTGCTGCTGTTGTTGATTTTGCTGTGGCGATTGTGTAGCCTAATGGCATTTTAGCGTAAGATAATGTTGCAGGTAAATGAAATTAAAAAAAAAAAAAGAAAAAAAATAATAATTAAAAATTTCAAAATAGCAGAGAAAATATAAATAACACAAAATGTATTAAAAGTAATTGTAAAAAAAAATATTTGCAAAAAATATTAAAAAAAAAAAATTTACAAAAATATTTGAAAAATATATTTGCAAATTTTGTAATTATGCGTATTTGTGCCTAAAGTTAAAGTCTGTGTTGTTTAGTGTTGTGTACATTGAATACATAACCTCAAATACTTAATTTAACCTCTTTAGTGTTATTTCTATACTTTTTACATAATTTATTTGGACTTAAAAAATATTAAAAAAAAAAATGTTTTTCACTTACCGCCGTGCCGGTGGCATTCGGCGTCACCGATGAGCTGCGACGCACTGGCGGCGGTGGCTTGGCCGTATTTATTGATGAGCGACGCGCTATTCGTGTTACGCCTCCTGTTGCAATAAAACAAATTTTGTATTAGTATATGTTGAGAGTAGCTTTTGAATGCAATTAGATGCTTGATTTTTAGATTTCCCATTCAATTTGTTAACTGCCATAGTTATATTATACATTTATCATTTAATATATATAAATATATATGTTATAGAATTTTATATTTTCATATTTGTAGTAGTGACTGTTAGATGCACAAACACAAGACACCATAATATTTAGCAGGCCGTTTTAGTTACTCATGTCACACGAGTATATTAAACTAAGATATGGCTTTATATAAAACTAGTTATGTATTCATGTAGTACATATATGCTTGTATTTACATATATACACCGTAAATATGTATGTATGTATGTATGTACATATGTATGTACAATTGATATAATGACAGAATCAATAACCAATAAATAGTGAAAGTGCCGAAATTTTCATTGCTGCCAAATTGCTAACTGAACTGAGTAATATTTGGAATAATTTAATTTTTGAATTACAGAATTTCCAAAATCACATAAATTATTTATTGGATTAGGTCAATATTCGAGAAAAAATTTATTTTTATATAATTCACATAATTCAATTAGCAACTGTTAGCAACTGGCAAAATTAGTAGACACCAATCATTTGTAAAGCTTTCACCAAAGCTGCGCACATGAAGCTTTTAAAGAGATTTCAAAAAAATGAAAGCTTAAATTTTGTTAATTTTCTTTTTTTGACACCACCGATTCCACGATTCCTCTTCCACGCAGTTAGTCCAACTTAAATTGGGCATGAGTGTAAGTGGTAAGTGCTTAGTTAGGCTAGTGAGTTATGATACAAGCAGTGTTTATGAGTGTAAATGCATTTTTAATGAGTGAATGAATGAGAATATTGTAGTGGAGAGGTGATATGATGAGACTGATGGAATGTTTAGGATGTATTATTATTTGGATAATGGCTATATTTTCATATCTATTAGCTATTAATGGTTCTTATGACAGAAAAAATGACCGAAAATTAAAAAAATAAAATACAATTTAAAAGCGCTTAACAAGTCTAAAAAATAAAAAATTATAAAAGAAAATTGTTTATTTTGTTATAAATTAAAAACAAATTAAAGTAGTTTGAAAAAATGAACAAACTAGTAATAAAAACATTTAAAAATAATTAAATAAATATTTATTTGAAATATAAATTAAAAAATAAATAAACTAGTAAAAAATAAAAAAAAAATAATTAAAATTTTATATAAATGTAAAAAAAAACTTAAACTTGATTAAAAAAACAGCTTTAAAGAATAAGTAAAAACGAAAAAAGTTAAAAATACTTCTGTTTTTGATATAGACCCCAAACTTAACCTTTAAAATTTGAAAATATTACAACCGAAAGTGAAGACAAGAACGGACGAAAAGAGTTCAAATGCGAAATACGAATAATCAACGAAATATCTGACAACTTAATGAGCCATTTAATGATGAGAAAATATTGAGAATAACAATAATAATATTTTGGTAGGTTGAGAGAAATTCTTCTATAATTGTATGTATGAGTTTTGGTATTACTCTAGAAATGGAAAATATTACATATTTGAAGTCACCTAGAAAATTATTATTTACGATCGTATTAACTAACAGATTAGATATTCGTTCCCAAAGGAAAAAAGGAGGAAAGTAATGCCAAAACCATTTTTTGTCGGTTGGATAGTTGAGAGAGCCTTGGTCTAGTTAGTAAGTAGTACTCAACACATATATTTATATTAAATATTTTTAAGTAGGTTAAGTGAGGTTATTAAAGATTGAAATTACAAACCATTTGTATATAGACTGAAAATTCGGTACTATGGTTAACATGTGTTGAAATCAGTTAAATACTACAATATAAAAATTATAATCATTTTCGATAATAAAGTAATGAACCTAATAACCTAAAAAACGCTATGTAATTTCATTATTAAGTCAGTGTTTAAGAAACGCTTCAAAAGCTAATATTTAGTAAAGCACACGAGAGTTGATTAATGAACAAATCATAAGAAATACGAAAGCTTTGTGAACAAATCAGAGAAATCGAAACACAAGACCGAAAGACACACAACATAAACACCAAAGAAGAATTATGAAATTAGGCCAAAATTATAAGTGTGAGATGATTAGTATGTAAAACAGTAGAACACAAAAAAACAAACAAACAAACAACCAAAAAGAATGTTAAAGAAAAGAGTCAAAACGAACGAACCCGACAATGAAGCCGGTCTCGGCGTGATATTCGGTTTGGCGTTGGCGGAATTTATGTTGGAGTTGGATGCGGATGCGGATGCAGACGAGACCGACGTGGTAGAAGCTGCTAATTGTTTGGTGTGAATGGGTGGTGTTGTTGGTGGTGCGGACGCACAAGTAGAAGAACACGCATAGGCACAGGTGGAGACAGACACGGATGATGGGGATGACGATAACGATGATGATAATGATGTTGTTTTTGTTGTTGACAATGCCGTGTGGTTTTTGGTATGTTGATGTATGTGTTGTTGTGATTTTTGTTTATCCAAAAGCAATGGTAATGGTGGCGTTGGTGGACATTTCACCAGGCGATCAGACGACGAGCGTATAGCAGGCGTGCATGATAATAATGACGAACGTGATGATGATGATGTTAAAGTGGAACGTGATCGCGATGGAGATGGAGATGAGGCACGACGTGGGTTTGATGATTTTTGTGTAGATGACATGGAGGCAGAGCGTTTGGGGCGTGTTTTAGCATTAATGTTGTTGTTGTTGTTGTTGGTGGTATGATTTTTGTTGTACATGTGGTTGTTGTTGGGTGATTTCAGCGCATGAAATTGATAATGAGTACGATTAGAATGGGTTTGTTTACTAGCTGTTTTAGGATATGCAGATGATGCAGAAGATGCTGTTGCATTTCTACTACTATTATTATTATTATTATTACTACTTTTAGTACCATTTTGATAGACAAGCTGTGATGGCCCTGCTAATGAGGATGATGCGGATGCGTTTGTGTGCTGGGATGATGTAGCTTTCACTACAAATGCCAAATGATTTGATGATGATGCAGATGAAGCGGATGCGGATGCAGATGTAGTTGTAGTTTTTGTAGGTGTTGCATTTGGAATAGCGGTACTACAACTGTTGCGCTTATTTAAGCTAATTGCATTACAATTATTGTTATTGCTGTTGGTGTTGCTGCTCGGGACGCTACTGCTACTGCGATTGCCAAGACCATTGCCAACAGCGCCGCCGTTGGTTGTTGTTGTTGTGGTGGTGATGTTATTGGTGTTGTTGGAATTATTATGATGGTGGTTATTGTGGTTGTTGTGATTACTGAGGTATATTGTACTACTCGTGTTGTTGGCTGTTGACTGTGGTGACTGATGTTGTTGTAGGTGTTGTTGCTCCTGCAACAGTTGTTGCTTCTGCTGCAACAACTCGTGATGTTGTTGCTGTTCATGCTGCAATTGCAACTTCAACTTCTGCTTACGTATTTTCGCATCTAAATCGGCCTTGAAATTGGCCTTCGTCAAAAGCGGTGGCGGCGGTGGGGTGGAACGCTCCCCCATCGCCTCACAACTACCTCTACAACTATTACTACTACTACTCTTACGCACATTTGCGTTAGCCTCTAACAACAAATTGTCGGCCGTCGCTTGGCCATTGAATATGCTCAAACTCGGTTTGGGCGGTATGACCGCTTTGCGGCGTATTATGGTATCTGCGTGGTGCGTGTTGTGTGCATTTGTTGGTGTTGCCACCCTTCTACTACCTTCCTTGCACTCGGCTTGCGCTTGTGCTTGTGGCGTACCTGCGTGTGCGTATTGCTGGTGATGATGCGCCGTACGCAGCAGTGATAGTTCACTGCCGCTATTATTGTTGTCGCCGCCACAACCGAGCAGCTGCAGTTGTTGTTCGCTGGATGCGCGGAACGAGGAGAGTCGCTGTTTGGCAGGCGCTACGGTTGCGGTGTGCGGTGGCGAGGTCGGTCCCAAACACGACAACGACGACGACGACAAGGCCAGCACGGACATCATGCCGGCACCTGGTGCGGCCAGCCCGTCGTGTGGCGTACACATACTTGTCGGCAATTGTGTCAATTCGCGCATTTCCTGTCGTCCCAACTGCTGTTGCAGTGGATCCTTTGTGCGCAGCACGACAATCTCGGAATTCTGCTTGACATAGTCAATGTCCGGCGTGATGGGGATCTGATGATCATAGATCACAACGACATTACTGCCGCCATCACTACCGTTATCCTGTTGCGTCATTTGGTGGTACGTCTCGGAGGTGTGCGATGCGCAATCGTCGGCCGTCGTTGTCGATGACACTGCCATCAACGAGCGATTATCGCCGATAACGCTGGCCACATCGGCGGGCTCATCCACGCCCGATGAGGCGGCTATCGACGATGAGGACACCGCTGTGGCGAAGTGCGCGAACGTGGGATTCTCGTAGCCACCCGCCAGCGAACTCGTTTCGCTTACATAGCAACGACTCAGCTCCGAATCGGAATTGTATTGTTGCAGCAATGAGCGTCCGTTATTGTCATGACCCGTGGCACAACTCTCGCGACTACTAATGCTCGTGTTGTGTTCGTTGTTATTGCTACCCTTTGTGTTGTTATTATTGTTGTGATTGTTATTTATACTCGTCAGCGAGCCGACATCTGCCGCAACATCATCGGAGGCGGCGTCGGAGAGATCAGTACCGCAACCGCTCGTCTGATTGCTGGCGCATTGTGGTGACTTGGGTGGACGCGGTGGGCAAATAACGGTTAGTGGTGTTGTTGTGTCGACGCGCTCCGCTTCTGTCGCTGTGTTTGCTGTGCCGCTCATCTCATTGCTGTTTGCGCCGCTGCGTATGTCGTTCACAGGGAAGGGACGATCGCCGCAATTGTCACCCACAGTGTCATCATCCGCTATTGTTGTGTGCGTTGTTGCTTGTGTTGTCACCGCCGCTGTTGTGGTTATTGCTGCACGCTTGCTTTCATCGATCTCGCGTTGAAACGAGTCTAATTCGCCAATTAAATTATTTAATTCTTGGATCGAGTCTTCAAAACTTTTATCTACAGAAATGGGTCGTTGGTGGTGGTGGTTGTGTACGGTTGTTTTTATTGGTATTTTATTGTTGTAGAAATTTGCGGAAATTGGTGTTGTGTATTTGGTGCGGCAGAAATATGCATGTGTTCATGATATAGTGTGATTGTTGTTGTTGGTGTGGATTTAGATTTATATACAATTTGTTGTAGAAGGTTTATTTTTGTTGTTGATTGGAGATTTTTAGATAGATATGTAGTGCAATTTTGTGATAAGAGTAGGTTTTATCATTCATTTTTACAAGTAAATCATTTTGAGAATTTGGGAAGCAGTTTTTGTTGTTGGATTTGTGTATTTTTTTTGTTTTTTGGTTTTTGTTGCATTTACATTTCGTGTGTTTGTTGTTCACGTCGCAGTGTTGTTGTTGTTTTTGTTTTGCAATAAAACAAAAAACAGCAAGGTATATAATTAATGTTGGGTGAAGTGGGGAAGAAAAAAGAAAAGGGGAGAACGAAAAACAAAGAAAATTCAATTAATTTGTTGTAGTTTTTTGTTGTCAACAAATTTGTACAAAAATAAAGACAAACAGGATATATTTACATAAACCAGACAAGGATGCATGGGTAAGCTTTAGAGGACAAATTCTTGGAAAATTTATGTGAATGAAATTTCCTTTCACATCAAAATTTTTAAAATGTTTTAAAAAATCTACAATATTTTTAATTACATATTTTTTATATATAAAAATATATTTCGTAATTTATCACTAATTTAATTAATTAATATTTTTTGTATAATTGTTCAACATTAAATTAATAAAAATAAATTTTTAAATGAAACAAATAATAACAAAATTAATTTAAAAAGTTCTAAACTTTAAATTAAAAAAATTATTTAAAAATTTTTTAAATAAATTATTAGGCTTAGTTGACATTTTTATTTAATGTATATCATATATTAAAAAAAATAATTAAAAATCAATTGTGATATTTATTCAACATTAATTTTCAAATAAACATTAATTTCGTAATTAAAACGAATTCAATTCTAAAAGAAATTATAAATTTTCTCAATTAAAAATTAATTTTGAAACAATTTTTAATAGAAAGAAATTCAGATTATGTCCGTTTATAAATTACAATTTTTGGCATTTCTTAAAAAAATTTGAATTTTAAAATCGATAGATACTAAAAAAAAAAATTATTGAATATTTAAAAAATAAATATAAAACTAACAAAATTTCCTCTATTCAACCTCTAAACTTAACCCTTATGCGCACGGGACAAAATAACAAATGCGGCAGAACAGTTGGTGAAAAATACAAATGTAGTTGTGGGTGGGTGTTAGGGGTAGGACTGCTTGGAATTGCAACAAAAGGTGCAAACTAATGTGCTTGATTGCGCTAAACGCGGGGGGGACTGTATTATGCAATAGTTGCAAAGTTGCATGTAGTGTTGTGCTGGGTGTGGCTGGATGGCACGAGTACACTTGAGGTGGTGTTTTGTTTACGAGTACAAACAATGAGTATAAATCATGTTCGTAAGCGGCTAGAAACAGACGCGCGATATAAGCTCAAACACGCCATGCCTACTCACCCACTTCCAGCTGCTCCGTGTGCGGTTGTTGTAGCGGTTGTGTCGGCTGTTGATAGTGGTTGCCACCGGTGCTGGTGCTGGTCGCTCGATAAACTTCATCCGGATTGCGACGTGTGCCATAGATAGCCTCAACGTTGGCACGTCCTGGTGTAACCGCAGCGGTGGATGCGGCTGCAGCGGCGGCTTGCGCTTGCTTCTCGAACATCGAAGCCTTCTGCAACACGGAGGCACGTGAACGTTCGTCATTCTCTACAATAGTTGGGGATTCTGTATCGTTTGCTGTTGCATTTGTATTATAGGGTTGCTCGGACAATTCGGTGGGCGTGGTTTGGGACTCTAAGCATGTAGCATTATTCATAGTGTTGTTATTGCTATTTGTTTGTTGTTGCTGCTGTTGTATATCAGTTACGTGTGTGGGTTGAGCAGCATCCGGTTCGGTGATCTTCAACACATCACTATCGACTGAAGCGGTGCCACTTTGTGGTGGAGTCGGTGAATTGACATTGTATACGAAGCCGCTCAACATACCGCTCGTCACGCTTCCGCCACTTGGTGTACCGGCAGCCGTTGATGACGGCGAATTCGTGAGCAGTGGTGAATAGTGGTTTTGTGGTGTTGAGCTGCCGCTCGATGGTGTCGGTGTTTGGCCAACAAGCGGTGTGGCTATCGTGCCCGACTCGATGGAGGGATGCGAATGCAGGGAGGGTGTGTTTGAGGACGCAGACGACGAGGAAACGGAATGTGAACGTGTTTTACTGCCGCTGCTGTTGTTGTTGCAGGCCAAAACACTTGCATGTTGTTGTTGACCCGATGCAGTCGAATCGTTGGAGAACTGTGAGGAAATCGAATCGATCGAATGCTGTTGTTGCAAGCCACCGACTGGTCGCTGTTGTTGTTGGTTAGTATTTTTTGCTGCCGCCATATTGGCCAGCTCAGACATATTGACGTAAGTGGGTGGCGGCGATGATGACTGCAAATGCTGTTGATGATGTTGTTGCAATTGTTGTTGCTGCTGCTGTTGCATGTGTTGTTGCTGTGCGTGATGCGCTGAGAGCTCTGATTGCGGGATTTCATTGTAATTTATATGCGAGTTTCGGCACATTGAAAGCGAGCGTGCGTGCGTTGAGCGGCGGCCGCGTAGCGTGTATGTGTATATTTAATTATTTGTACATAGGATATTATGTTAGGCATAAGAGAAGGGAGAATAGAGAGCACAAAAACGGGGTAATTAGTAAACTCGGATAACTGGGTAATTAGCAAAGACATTGACGCTTGACAAATTAGAGAGAGAGACACACATAGTGAGCCACTCGCAGCGTTCTCACGTAGTGTGATGGAATTGCGTTTACTCACCTTTCGTTATATGAGCCGGTATGGGCGAGGGGCATTGACGTTGTAAGAGATTGTTGGTGCTGCGATTATTGTTGGCCGGAATTGGACGTTCCAACGAGGAGCAGCGCTGTAAAAAATTATTTTGAGAATTAATGGAAACATAAAAAACAAATATTATATCGAGGGGAGTTTTAAAGTATGAGCTAAGCATATCAACAGATCGATAGTAAAATTTAAATATATTACAGCCTACGATGGATCAGACCAACGATTGTAAAGGAAGTAGCTTTACTTAAAGCTGTTTATAGATTATTGTTGTTGTTGTAACGGTTATACAGATAAACTATATTGGTGAGTTATGTTGTCACTGACGTTATCTAATGGTGTGTCCCGATAAAGAATTGTTTTGAGGATAGGGTATATAACAACAACAGCAACACACAAAACTCTTATAACATAAATGTTTTTACTATGATCATCTAACGATGGCTCCATAAAATTATTTTTTCGATGAAAATTCACGTAGAGTTCATAAAATAAACTTTTTAAGTCGATACAACAACATGTAAGCGGGTTTACCGCAGATTTGGGAAAGCGTAACTGTAATATTTAACACTACAGCAATCGTTTCTACTACAGTTTAATCTTAGTAACCCGAACGGACTCGATTCTTTAAGAAGAACAAGCACTGTTAACTCGACAGCATTCTTAAAATAGAATAAGGGTGTAACAACAATTAATTAAGATAAAAAATGTTAATATCGATCAGTTGAGATGCTTCTTCTTTTTTTAGTTTTTTTATAAAGACAACATGACATTACAGGGATATCTTTTCGGCAATTATAAATGTGATAGCCTAAATGTGCATGCACACTACACGATATATATATTCTTTGATTGGACCGACAAGGATGACATACGAATTGTGGTCTCGATTAGGAGTTTAAATTGAAAGAAAAGTGCATCCTAAACTTACCACACGTGTTGGTTTCTGATGACAATAATAATAATAATAATACAATTAAATTAACAACAAGAATTGATTACCGCAAATACAAATACAAAGAAAAAAGAAAATATGCACATACATATACATAAATATGTAGAAATATGTATATATAACTGCTTAAGTGAACCTACCACTGGCAAAGGTGGGCGACTCAATGCACCAGCGGGCGATTTTTGTGTAGATGGTGTATTAGCGCCGGACCCTGCACCGCCACTGGTGCCATTCGGTGTGCCCGGTATGCTGCCGCTGCCGCCACTACCCTCCAGTATGGTCTCCGGATTCTGAAAGGTGTAAACGGTTAGCGGTGGCCGTTGATGGCCCTTCTCGTAGGCGGTGGAGATGGTGTGTGGACGATCGGCGGCAGGTGGCAACACTGGTACAGCATCCTGGGAATGTGGTGGCCAAGTGGAAACAGCATGTGATTGACTAGTGGCAGTAGAAGCCTTTACAATAGAGAGTTTAAGATTAGTGAAAATCAAAGAAGCAGCAGAAGAATTTTAGGCAAATTAAAATCACAGTTATGTACAACAAAAGCGTGATTGAATAATAATATCGAAATTAATTATAATAATATTAAGAAAATAATAAAAACCTGTGTGGTTAGCGCTGGCGATGAGCAAAAGCCACTATCACTGGATTCACCAGGTTTCAAGCGTATTGCAGGCGAAATTAACTATAATTATGATGAGTATGAAAAAAAAAACAAAAGAAACACACAACATAAAATAAACGAATAAGGCGCAAAGTAATAACAATTAATTAACAAATTATATAACATATGGCACATAAAGCATAAATAAAATCTGCTTAAAGAACTGAAGCACACCACAGCGACTTTAAGCAGTGCTGTAACCACAGCGATACACACTCTCCTCACTTAGACTTCGGTGTAGCCCTTACTCACCTGCGATAGCGAACGTGGATAGTGATGATGTCCCGGTGAGTTGCTTGAGCCGCTGCTATTCATGGAGCTAATGGAACAAACGGAACTTTTGCGAGAACCCAGCGAATTCGAGCAGCCACCTTGCGAGCTCGAACCGCCACCCGGCGATTCGGGATATAGCGACATCGTGGCTTTGGTGTCATGTATTAGCTCCTCGGAGGCTTGTGGCAAAACGCTGGGCTCTTTCGTGACGATGGCGATCGAATCCATAGCTTCCTACAGCACAAAAAACATAAATTCAGTTAATATTTGAAAGTGCTTGTATTCAGGCATACCACTCACCTGCAAATGTCCCAGCTCTGACATGACTTCACATTCTTCCTTGACGACTGGCTGCAACATATGTACAAAACTGCAATAGCGCAAACGCTCCTCGATCATGGCCGAACGCAGCGATTTCTTTTCCACCTCCTCCAGTTCGGCGCGTCGCTGTGTCACATCGTGCTTATGCGAATCCATAAGCGATTGTATAGTATCCGATTGACCTTTACGTGCTTTCTTCTGCAGTCGCAACGTGTCGCTGGAACACTTCTTCAGTTCGGTGCGACAACGTTTATACTCTTTGGCATGTTCCTTGTCGATGGTGATCACTGTGCGCTTCCAGTCTTCTAGTTTTTCCTGCGAGGAAGTAGATGAAATTAGTAATTATTAAGTATTATGAAACATAAAAGTATTCGAGTCTGCACTTACTTGCAATGGCTGTACAAGGCAGTCCATTATTGCTGTTGTGAAAGTCTTCAGGCGTGATTCGACCGCTTTGTGTCGTAGACATACCCGTGTCAAGGCGGTGCCAATTTCTTTGGAAGCTCCTGCAAGTGAATGGAGAGGTTAGATATACTAAAACGTTTTTTTTATAAATTAATGAAATTATAGCTGTGAAATATTGGATTTTCAGAGATTTTCTAACTAATTTTTTTTTTATAAATTAATGAAATTATAGCTGTGAAATATTGGATTTTCAGAGATTTTCTAACGATTCTAACGAAATGAGATTATCAGCCGTATCCGAACCAATAAAGGGATTTTTTTCCTCCTGAGAGAATGTCTTTTTTCAGCTGGTTTGAAAAATTCGTATCGTTTTTTAAGAGAGCATCACTAAACCTAACCAGAAAATATTTAAAATATTGCATTAGGAGATCGTTTAGGATTCACTATTTTTATGAAAAAGATGCTGCTGAAGATATCAAATGCTATAGATGGGCATATCGTTCGTGAATATGTGGATATTTGAAAGGTCCGTGCATAGTGGTAGCCGCACTAGCGCACAAACCACCAATTCCAACAAAGAAATTCTGAGCTACGTTTCATTGCAATGGATGAAATATGGCGCGATTATTTCAATCTGGCAACCGGACGACAAATCATCCAAGTGGACTGCGACCGAATTTATTTCATGTCAGTTGGTTTTACGGGCACAGATCCCGGCAAAGGGCTACCAACACTCCAATATTCCGTAGAATTATCGTCGAGACTTGGGCCTTTTACTATTATAGAAATGTTGCAAGATCACTATAATCGGTTTAACGTTGTCGAAGCGATACAAACTTTAATTATATTAATATGATACGAACATCAAATATATCATTCATGTGGTCAAAGTGGTAGAAACCTTACTCTTTTCTATGGAACAGTTTCTTAAAATCAATATCAAATCTGATAAATCTCTATGCTCTTTTACATACTTAAAATTACCGTTATTGG
Source organism: Zeugodacus tau (assembly GCA_031772095.1). Classification (NCBI taxonomy): domain Eukaryota; kingdom Metazoa; phylum Arthropoda; class Insecta; order Diptera; family Tephritidae; genus Zeugodacus; species Zeugodacus tau. Next base: position 23,810,320 of record CM062652.1, read on the forward strand.
AAGCATTTAGGATATAAATATATAAATATATATCCTCAGAGGTCATGCTATATGAACGAGAGCAGACATACATATGTATATGTATTACATATTGAAATTTATACATAAATGATGATATACAAATGGTTCTCATGCAACGGAAGTTCCCAATCATGATTCTGAAGGCCGGAAGTAGAGCAGTGCAATTAATATGTGACTAGTTGTAACTGGGGTAAATGCTGAGTAATAAAATATTGACATACTTTCCGTTATGTCCTTACTCTCACGCTGCTGCTAACAATAAATGATAAGCAAAGCAAAGAGCAACAAAGAACTGCTCTGGACAACATATGCAAATAAATGCGTAACTGGATTAACTGGTTTCAACCATTTAGATGGATATGTAGTTAGGCAGACACATATCACAGATAGCTTGCAGATGTAGAAATTTGAAAAATGATTGATGTATGGTGAGACTGGACTCTTTCCGATGGTAATAAGAAATAATAGAGAAATAGATGTTGACAAAAACAAAAACGGGGAACTCATGGCAGCAGTGCCAAACAGAACAAAGACTCAGGAGAAATTTCAAGTTCAAGCAATCTTCGCTTATCTTTTCCGTTCTTTCACATCTTTAGTCCACTAAAATTCTTAAACAAAATTTTAAATTTATGTTGCATAGCCACAATAACCAACTTGCAACCAAAAAAAACCTCTATACAACAACAACTACAAACATTAAAGCTGCAGCTATATAACCACGTCACGCCATATTGTCTAGGCGTATTTGTACATATTTCGGTTGGTTGCAACATTAATGCTGCACATATTCGTGCAACTTGTGCATATGTAAATAATATTACGCCCAACTGCTCAACAACAACCACAATAGCAACAACAAAGAGCATACGAAATGAGTTAGACCAAAAAGGTGTGTGCTTTTATTTGAGTTTTATGTTAGCAAGCTGAAGCTTAACACACATAGTAAGCTGGTGCATGCCACATTCGGTCAACAACCGGTCTTTATGAGTCGTGCCGACATTGCGCTTGCCACACTGGCACACCACGTCACAACAGATGCCACTAAAAGCAAAAGCAACAACAACAAACATTCATCGGAGCAGTAGATAATGTCATTGCGTTTGTCTGTTCGTAGTAGTTGTTGTTGCTGTATTGCATTTACCGTTGCAAGTGCCCCCATTTAACGTTGACGGCGAAGGCGACAGTGACGCCGACTGCACTACACCGTTGCACTCTCGCAACTAAGTGGACAAATAATAAAAATAAAATACGACCGACCGATCAGCATTCGCTGCGGAACGATGAGTTGTATGCAGTTTGTGGAGCGGTGTGACACGGTTTGGGGTGGCAAGAGACTAAAGTCGCGAAATAGCGAAGCGCATATGTTTTATGCAGATGTTTGTACGCTGTAAGCGATTGGCGGACAGCGACGCAGACGATTACACGCCATGCAACAATTGCGTCAGGAAATAGAAAAATGTGACAGCAATGAGCCGACTGAGCCAACTTAGATACAGACATATTCTTTAACAATTACCGCAAAAAGTGTTCCAGGTAAAGTTGTTGTGGTACAACGCGGTGAAAGGAAAGGCAATATGTTGGCGAATATAGAGTCAGTGATTGTTATTCGAACTTACCAGGTTTAGAGCTCCTATCCATTTCTCATACTAGAATCACAAATACATAGTCTAGTACATACCTACACCTTTAGAGGTACTCTAGTGCTTAATATGATCCGATCTAATGTCACTAATTTAGGGAAGTTTCAAGATCCCTCTCAATCTATAATCAAATTCCGGCTGATAACCCCCATAAGCGATAGCCTCGACGAATAAGTTTTAGCTAGTCGAGTGTGTATATTCAAGTTGGACCCGAAGTCACACCTGATTTAGGGCTGTCACCATATTATCTTTAACAACTTGGTTTGATTTCCGTAGCTACACAAATAATAATAAAAATAAGATAACTGACCCATCCCATTCAATTTCAATAATTCGACCTAGAAGTACTTGCTTGGGCCCACAAATAGTTACTCATCGTGTTTCTGTCCTAGAAGCTTACTTTATGTGCTTTCTATCTAGGCTTCCGGATACTTAGAAGATGTCAATTTGGTCTGAAAAATCTTTAGTGGGGACGAGGTAAATTAATAGTTTCTAAAAATTAAATCTTCGGGATACCAATTGTTCGACGAATTAATTGATTTTAAGTTTTTGAGAAACAATTATGAACAGTATCAGTGTCAGTATAAAGGGCTGGTCTAATCCAAATTTAAAATTTCCAAATTGATATGAATTTTATCACTGAGAGAAAGTTTCAATGTCTATTCCGCTTATAGAATTTGAGGTTTCGTTTGTCGATCGCAGAATGACTTAGTCCAGAAGATTACACGATTTATTTCGACATAATTTTGCTCGGTGAATTAAGAGAAAAGTTACTTTTGCTGAAATTTAGCTGGATTACCCGAATTCGAGTAACAATTAGGTGTCGCAAAGATTACGATTTTATATTACAATATGAATTTTACTAGCGTGCGAAAAGTATTTGAATTGTAAGCCAAGCCAAAGCCAGTTAAGGCAACCTTTTATGTAAAATAGAGATCTTATAAAATGTAACAAAAAACAAGTTTTCACAGACAACCAACCGTAGAACAATTAACACTTTGACAAATAATATGGTAACAACAACCAACTTGACCGACGTTCAAGTGAAGTTCCAAAGAGTTTGCATAGAAAATAGCCACCCGTTGTGAAAAGCATACGTATGATGTATGAAATTACGCGCAAAGGGAGCATATTTTACTTTTGAAAAGCTAAGCTTTACATATTTATAAATATATAATAAATACATACATACAAATAATATGAACAAGTAATGAAGAGCGTCGGTTTTATGGCATTTAGTAATATTTGTTACATTTTCAAAAGCGCAGACGGGTGGTAAGAAATATCTGAAGGGTTCGTCACAAATTTGTTGACGAGCTGGCTTTATTTAAGCTTTTAGAATTGACGCTTACTGCAGAAAGCCATCAAGGGTGGTTCTGTCTGCATGGCAATGGTGGAAGTGCAGTGGGTGTGAGAATTTAACATTATTACAGGGACAAGTACAATAGTAAATATAAATATTACAGGCTGGTAACCAATGAGTCCCGCAAAGACTCGTTAGTGAAATTTAATTACGAACAAAATACGCATTCACCCAGTGCAGAGAATGTATAAAGTCTACTGAAGGGGTCAACTTACGGTTACACAGACATTTTAAGGGCCAAGTGAATAGTTTGACTTTGAAGACGCTTTCATGAGGGGACATTTCATAGAGGTTTTAGTTTTTTGCAGCCATAAGGAAGTTAGTGGAATTCATTCTGTGTGTAAATGAGGTACATGGTGTGGTGAAACAAATTTTTAAGAGTCAGGCAGAGGGGCAGAATTTAACAATCTTTGGTAGAAATTTGGCTGAGCGAACCTTTCGTTCGGAAATGTATCCTCAAGTTATCTGTCGCATAGAACATTCCTTTTCAAGGAAGGCGAATCGATTCGGGTTCTGAAAACAGTAAAACCGTTTTTACTCCGTATGAAGTAACACATTTTCAGTACTTTGAACTGAATTTTCGGTTCTTGAACTATTTTCTTGGAAGCAATACGTTTCTTTACAGCGTTATTCGGTTAATCTATCTATACATATATCTTATTTTTGGTTTTTACAAGTTCTGGTTTATTGAGGAATTCGGTTCTCTGGAGCCTTTTCCTTCTGAATATCACTGCTTGTGATCCGTGAAGATAAGAAGATACCCTTAATGTAGGTGTCCCAAACACAACAAAGGTATTCGATTTACAGAAAACTGTTGGTTCTGCAGCTTCCGATATGGCTATTGACTTTCATTTGATCAAAACAAAATTTAGATGGGAACAAAACTGTTAAAATACGGATCTTTTTTTTGTATGGAATAAAGGAGTAATGGGTAATTTATAGGAGCAGCATATGTTAGGATATGTTTGTAGGCAGATCTCTGCAAATACAGGAGATCTCACTTAGACAGTTCAAGGGACAGCGTTCAACCCTTGTGATACCAATAAGTTAGGTAGGGGTAGTCATCATATAGTATGCCTACACTAGACGTGAATTTCAAAAGGATATGTGGTTTCACTAACTATACCGTCATGCAGGACAAGCCCACACTCCTGCACTTTTCGCGATTTGTCAGTCCCATCTTGTAGGCGTCCGCCGCCACCATTTTGTGACCAGTGAGTATGTCGACCATGTTCCTACATTTCCTTCTATCGGATTTGCTGTAGGAATTTCCTTTACTTCTGATCTGTCGCTTTACATATAACATTTGCGGTTTTGCATCCCGGTAGAACCTTCCAGCGTGCTTTAAACTTTCTTATCAGCATAAAGTCCCCTCAAGGAGATTGTTTAACCCTTCTAATTTTACTATAACATGAAGTCTAGATTTAAGAAAGCCGACGTCCGAAAAAGAAAATGAACGACGTCAAAGTCTCTCTGATCGGACACTAAAATAAGGTATAACTAATTCGATTACAAAACCACCATATGGTACCCTGGTATAAAAACCTTACATCTGAAATGTTGACAATGAATCAAGTAGCCGAATAATGGTTTCTAGGAACCAAGAGATTGCTTCACATTACACTTCAACAGCTTGCCACTAAGCAAATAAATATCAGTGATGAATGAAGCAAATAAACTCTGCAGAAAGTAACTGTGGCTTAAAAAAAAGAGTCCACAGCAAAGAAGCAAACACCGAACGGTCAAAAGCTTAGCGGTGTTTATTTATTTGCGATTCTGGCAATAACAGCATGATGCCGCAACATGTATCCAACGCCGTTGGAGGCGACTTGCAACATTGTTGCGTAATAGAAAGCAACATGTGTGAGCTCTCATGAACGAGAAGTAGCACACGACTTTTAAGCTATTTGCTGCTAATTTCTTATATAACAATTTTACACTTGTCTATGCACGAGTATATGTATGTGTAATGTATTTTTTTTGGTTCATTTTTATGTGCGTTGGGGATTTGAACTTACCTCTTGAATTTGTTGCTGCGTCTGCGATTTTTTGGAACGCATCCAAATACGCGGCGATTGCCTGAATGGCGGCACTGCAAATAAATCGAGATAAAAAACATTAAATTTAATTTGAAAATTGTACATATACATACATATGTATATTAATGTATACATATTTGTATTTGCTGTATACATATATAACTCATATCAAGCGAAAACGAAAAAAGTGTGCTCTCAAATCTTTTGGCAGCTTCTTTTTTATACAAATTTTCACCACAATTTGTGTTCTTTATTAAATGCGAAATTGTTTTGCGGTGACGATGATTTTACACAGAAACACAAGCATAAACATCAAACTATACGAAAAATGTAAATAAAATAAAATTCATAAAATTGTTTTGCAATTAGTAAGCTGTTATCGGCTGTGTGTGTGGGTATAACCAGTATTTCAGAGACTTTGATAAAATGTTTAATTACTTAAAATTTCAACTATTATTTATTAATTATTTTTTTTTTGCAATAATAAAAATTCAAATCTTCAATAATTTTGTTATGCTTAAATTTAAGAAGAAAATATTGGATTAAGCGCAAATAATATTTAATAAGCAGCTTCTAAAGTATAAAACATATATTCTTCAATATTGTTGACGCAATACTAAATATTATGCTCTTCGATCTACTTATTTCTGATCTTTTAATAGTAAAGAAAATAGTTCTGCTAATAAATCTTTTAAAGAAATAAATCGAAAGTTTCACATTTTAGTAAGGAAGAAAATCTGTCATTACTTGGTTATCAAAAGATCGTCACACACCCAATTAACTATCCTCTTGTGATCATAATACCGAAGGAGAGTATATAGACGTTATTCCAAGAGCACAGTTTCATTCAATAGTCTCTGTGTAAGACCATTTACCAAGGTATCGAGAAATACTATTGACTTTGAAAAGAGAAAGGCTTATAAAATACATGAGAGTTCTGTACAACCGTTTGACATGGATATATGTATTATGTTCTTCAACTTAGTTTTCATTAGACTTTGATTTTAGAGTTTATTCCTACCAATATCCACAGCATAGTTAATGAACTCTTAAATTAAGTAAATGTTCTACTAATCTCTATAGGATTAATGACAATGAGAGGATTTACCATCAATAATATGTAGTTAGAAGAGCTGAAGAGCTGCTGAATAATTAAAATTCTAGTCTCTGAAACAGTTCTATATAATTTGTTCCAGCTATTTGACCCATTTCAAAGTTATTAAGATAAGTAACATTAACAGTTAAGTAATTTTGAAGATTTGAGGGGGACTCTCGACTCCTTTGGTAAATCTAATATTGTAAGGTGGTGGGAACTTGAAAACGAAATTGTAGAACCCGAATATAAAAGAACTAAATGTACAGCTCTTCACCTGTCGTTCATCAAAATATCTGTGGCAATTACCCTATTCTATATAATCTTAGATCTATCTTAATCGATAACATATCGGTTATAAAATGTTAGAACAAAATTGAGCGTTTATTGACCCATTCTACATCCGTTTTGCACCGAATATGAGCCTATCTCCGCCAGCTTTAGTGTGGACCAACAGGTGGAAGGTGGACGCTTTTTACCACACAGTTACTTCTTTTGATGTAGTAAACGTTTCTGAACATCATTTTCGTTCCACATACAACTCTTAAAACAAATATGTAGTTTAAAAGGTGTGGTAATACCAGTGATACAGCACTCACATAATTATTTTTCCTAACACCGACATAAATTGATTTTGATTTTGTTCAGCGAAAAGTATACAACTTCTCATAAGTCATTTCTACATACATACATACATATATGGTATGTAAAACCAAAAGTGGGCTATGAATTCCACATTCTACAGTGATAACCCAAACAATTTAGGTCAAATGAAGATTTACACGTTTCCAATTCGGCCATTAATTATCACATTGGCATTCCGAGTCCATTTACTACGCCCATGAAAGTTCCTATGCAAATAGATACATACATATTCTACATAGTGTTAGTGGAAGACTTTCGAGTATATTTGCAGTAATGATGCCACTCAATATTGATTCGTCTTTTGTTTGTTTATAATCTAAACATTCGAACTGATTATCCACACGATAAACAAATTCAGCGAAGAAACAATAATTGAGTAAGAATTTCCATTACGGCTAAGCGCAGAAGATTTGTGGGCAAAAGAGAAAAGGCAGCGATATGAAGTAGTTGGAAAACACTTACCGTAAACATTGATGCAATTTCGTGGCCTTGGTAACAAAGTCTTCCCACAGTGGCGATGTGTTCTGAAAATAAAAAAGAGAATAAAAGATATGAAGACATTAATGAACGGAAATTGATTTATTGTATTATTATAAAATTAAAGATGTTAAAAATGTTTGTACTATGGGTAAAAGTTTTTAATAAAAAGTACATACTAGTTTCTGAACCAAATAGACCAATCGAGAACTTCTTACAATTAAGAAAAAAATAAATAAAAAATTAAACAAGAAATACTCGTACTTCACCTATGGAAAATGTTTTATAATCACATTACTACGATTCACATTACTTCCAAAGACACCGACCGTTTCGTAATTCGTTCCCACGACTGTCAGACCTACGGAACGGATTCGGGTTTTTATTTGGTCAAGGACTCTCAAATCGGCATCACTAGGAAAATCGCCTTTGGTGTCAACCGTCGATCCACCTTAGCAAGAGATTGAAGTTTTTATGATTTCTAAAAAGTCTTATATGATAATTAAGTAGGGACAGACAAAGAAAATTTAGTTGAATGTGTCGAATATAATAGAAAGCTTCATTACTGACTTGCTCAGGAAATCAAAACAGACCAAGACATCCATGTCAGTAACAAGAGAGACCTATCTTACGCCACCTCAGTACGACCAGTGTCACTAACATATTTCCCAGATATCTAGAGGGTTAACCTGGTTCTGAAGGTTAAGAGCAGGTTAGGGTATAGTTGCCGTAGGGCATACAGCACAATAAATTACGAACAAAGAAAAAATGTTTTCCCATAGCAATATGGAACTCTTGGGATTGACGGGCTCTTGGTGACGTTAGGATGGCTACTAGTATCAGTAATGGTAGCCAATAGAATCTACTTGGTTGTCCGAAGCGTTTGAGCCATCTACCGGACGAATCCGATCCTCCTGCGCGAGTCAAAGTGAGAAATCGGTATTAATTGGACAAGTACTGTACATATATAGGGTACACATACGGATCAAAAGTAATGATTTTCTTTGACGAGTGAGTCGACCAAATTAGCGATACTTTAACAGGTTCAAACTGACAATTTCACAGATATTTTTTTAAGTGGAGACATAAATAGTAATAAGTAGGAGTGTGATCTTTAGGCCCTTATATAAAAAATTAAACTCAGGAGGTAGTCATAAGTAGCATTACAAAAATACCTTTTAATCGATAATATATTGTCATCGCACTTATACAAATTGCTTTTTAGTTTATTATTCAGTTCATTCGATACGAATTTGGTTCTTTCAGAATACTTTCTCCAATTTTCGAAACTGGAAATATTGACAATAGGTCATAGGTCTTTCTGGCAATAAAAAATCAATAAATTTCAGTTTTGGTACATATATTGAATACCATTATAATCTTATTAGCGAAATTACTAAATTTAAATTTCATATTAAATCCAATAAAATTCCACACATGATACCAACAACCGACTCCCACAACTAATTAAATTATGAGCTTTTACGTGAAGTATTTCGCACAAAATTTTTCCATAAATTAAATTCGCAGACAACAGTTACGTGTGAACGAGGGCGAAGGGCACTCAGCAGTGGAGGTGGATAATTGAGCGCCGAAGCGGATTCGCTGACAACAAAGGAGTAATTTTTTCGAACAGCTAGGGTGCAAGAGGGCAAGCAACAACAGCCAAGGCAGCTTTGCTGTATGATAAATTCATAAAACTACAAAAACAAAAACACAAGTGAGAATTTATATAAATTGTTGTTTTTGTTGTTGTATAAAGTAACAATGATTTACGCGCTGCTGGAATGTGAACTAAAATAAAAGAATATGGCGATATGGCGCACTGGAGCAACTTTCCGGTAGCTAAATGATGGATATTTATTGCTGCGGAAACCCGCTGGGCGAAATACAATGCGAAAGGGTGATCGAGAGAGGGGAAATGCGCAGGAGGAGTGCGGGGGTAATGTTGAGTGTATTGTTGAGTGAAATGTAACATTCACACGCGTTGTTCGAAACGGTCAATTTCATATATTAATTGCAAAAACAAAAAAATAATAACAAAAATAAAATGTAAACAAACGAAATTTTCGGAAATAAAATAAAGTGCTGCCTCTTGTTATAAATATTTGCACAATTGCTTCGTTTCAACCCGTTTAATGGCGTTGTTTATTTGAGAGTTTATGAGCTGATGCTTAAGCCTAAATTGAGTAAACTTTTGTGTTCAAAGGTAAATATGTCAGTCATTAGGCAAGCAGCATAAATACATATTCGTTTCTTATCGGCGTACGCGCCTAAAAGTGTGCTATAAAAGTTAACATACGCACATTATTCATGCGATTGTGTGGCAACTTATCTGAAGAGAACAATAGCATTTGAGTGTTTTTGAGTTGCCGAGAAATTGAGCAGTTTCCATAAAGGTTTGCACATTATGTCAGCGCTTATCAGTAATTATGTCGTAACACGTCAAGTTGCAATAATGTTAACTGCCAAACAAACATTTAACACATTCAGGTGGTTGCTGTTGTTGTTTTTATAGAGGCAGAAAATATTCTGGAAATAATGCTGGAATGCTGTCGAGTTCACAGTGGATGGATAAAAACAAGAATCCGGTTACGTCGACCCGACCGTGCTGAAAACGTCTAGGTAGATATGATTGGGGGTTTTCGCTGGTCGAAATCCATTCTTTTCAAAAGGTGATCAACTCATGATATTTAAAATTTAAAGAAAAAACTCTTCTAAAATGATGAAATTAGGCTTTGAGGTCAAACAAAATACTCAGTAAACCTAAACATTTAGACAATATTTTCGAAATCGTGAGAATTGTTTTTCACTTTGGGACCTGTTCTGCTTTTCTCGTATTTACTATTAAATCTAATCTAGAACATTTGAAATCAAAAATGTGGAATTAAGATTAGGGAAACATTTCCACCAAATTTGATTGTGTTAAGCCGCACTGTGATGGATAATTCATGGACCGATTTTCCTTAAACTAAACACCAACGCCAAGGTCTTGAAAAAGGTGATTTCAAAGATTGTTATCCCTTTTTTTAACATCCCCTAAAAAAATTGTCGGAGTTAGGCCTTTGGAACCTTAATTTGTAACTTAATTATATTTTTGATAGGTCTTACAGTATCAGTATTTTATGGGCGTGACAATGATCCGCTTTTGTCTATCTGCAATATCAATCTCATCGGAGTGTTAGTTTTTATCAAGTTCCAAAAGTTTACTCAAATTATCGCTTTTATTTTAAGCGAAACACGAACGGGCGGACAGACGTTTGGAAATCAATTCATTACATAATATAATGATTTAAAGAAAATAATTTTTATGTGCTTATTTTATGCAACATTCCAATAAGAAAATATATATTGAGATTATTGCCTATATATTTTACTAATAGTTCGTTGATTGAAAACTGAATGTAAATGTTGCTCCTTACACCTCTCGCCACATTCATCAATAACAGACTAATTAGTAATAAGTAAAATATCTATAAATACTCATATACATATTCATAAATAATCTATATATAATTATATGTATACGTACATATGTAACGGTGATAACAACTGTCAATCACTCTGCTGCTCTTTTAATTCACACCGACCGTACCGGTTGGCTATGATTGAATTGCGCCCAATGAGCAACTAATTAAGCGCAAAAGGCAAAAAATCAATGCAGAAGAAACTGCATTTGTCTCTTGCTTTTTTTTGTTGTTGTTGTTTTTGTAAAGCAATCAACACAGCAGTGAATGTACAAGCAACGCTCTCGGAGCAATCCAAGTAGGTGAAGTAATTAAAAAAGGTGGCAGCAAAAACAAATGTGAAATGTTATCAGGAAAAGTATGTATGTTTATACAAGTAAATATGTATGTATGTAGTACATCTGTGGCAGGAGATTATATTATCATGGGTCAGACAACAAGCAAATGACAGCTATCACAACTTTATTGCACATTAACGACTTGCAATGTCAGTGCTGTTGCTGGTGTCAGCGTTGCATGTTTTGATTGGAAATTGTGAATAAACACACGCACATATGAATATGAAGCTCGGGTGAAAATTAAATGCATTTAAAAATAAAATTTAATTAAAAACACCGCTGCGTGATTACATACATATGTATATGAATATGTTCATGATTGTGTGCAGAAGTGGTGGGTAGTAAGCGCATATATTGACAGCTGTCAAACGGATATACGAGGAGGGGATATAACTTAGGATAAGATACATACATACTTGTTTCTTTCTTAAATAAAATATTGATGTATTTAAACGACTTGAATTTTGTTTAAATTTTTTTGATTGATAAAAATGCAGTAATATATTTGGGATAAGAAGTCTTACTTATATTTACGATTTTCACCCAATCTTATATATGGGCATTTCCGCCAGAAGGCCTACCACAGACAAAATATTAAACATTATTAGAATTACAAAGTTTTTGCATATTTTCATAGGAAAATATCTAAATTTATTGATATTAAATTAATTTTAAATTAATTCATAACCAATTACGAGATATACCAAAGCCAAGTCGAATAGGAGCTACTTTTCTCATTTCGATTTTTCTACTGCATTTGTTTCTTCGTCAAAATTGTTAAAGAAACATATCATGTATAATTTTTTGCTTTGTGTAAAACCTTTATAAGGGTACAAAGATCCAAATAAAATGCATAAGAAAGCATGCGATTGCAAATAACTGTAAATTTTTGCTCTCTTATTATCCTATATTTTAATGTCCCACTGCATCGCAAATAAAAGCAGCAAGCTCGCCAAATTTTGGGTATAAACAGTAAACTTGTATACAATTAAAATAAAAAAAAAAAAAACTTGTTCAAAAATCAGAAGATTTGTGGTTTTGGTAACTACTTAAAATTGGTCCCGTGCGACATCGTAGGTTCCACACCTAAAAAATTGAAATTTATTTTTTGTCTTATAAAATTGACTTGAGTATGTAAATAGATACATTTACATTATTTATTTACATATGAGCAAAAACCGCACTTTAAATTCCACTGAAATAGTTATTCAAATATATTTTGGCGAAAATTATAGGCTTCCAAATCAAAGTAAGAGTGCTCATTTTAACAAGGTTGTAAGGGAAAATCGTTTGCTTTAAAAAGTGACAAGTTAACGCATGAAATATTATTTTCTTGATAAATCTCTTAACTAAAATTAAGAAATCCTTTAGTTGCTTTTCAAAAATATTTATTTTTTTTAAGGTAACTGCTCTCAGTTTAAAAACAAATTTCTATTATCAAGCCTGGTTGATTTTATAAAATAATTAAAATACTCTTCATTATAATAGAATTTTTTTGCAAGGAGCCGTCGATGGAGTGGGAGCAGTTATCAAAAGGAAAGTCTGGCAGATAACGAAATCCAAAAAATTTTATACCCGAAGACAGCATTTTCTGAAAAAAAAATGTATTTCATATTCATAATACCATTTTCATTTCATACTATAGAATTTTTGTTGTCTTTCTCGTTGGATATTAGTTAAAATAAATAAATAAATACATTTACTACTTTTTTAAGCCATTTTATTGGACTTGTTGTTAAATAATTCCGTATTATAAAACAAAATCAACATAAATATTATGATGGAAAAAAATGTCCCGTGTGACATGTCCCGTGCGAATGTGGTTAATAATTAATTTCAAAAAATCTATAAATTATTTTTGGATGAAATTCATACCATCTTTAAAGGACATGAATGCGCAACATTTTACAATCAAAAACATTTGAATATTGCCTCACAATTCGCTGAAATCGCCGTTTGAATCGTTGTTCCCAAAAACGACTTCCATTTTTTGTCCCGTGCGAATGCCTTGGTTTTTTGCAATTATCTTGAAAATGAAAACCGTTCCAAAATCAACCTTAACACTAAATGTAGAGCTAATGAAGGGCTATTAAAAAATCCTACTGTCAAAACTAAAAAAACATTTTTGTTCAAACTTTTTTTTAGTTAAAAGGTGTACGATTGTCCCGTTCGACATGGCGGAAATGCCCATATATATTTTTATACCCAAGTAAAATCATTGAAATTATCTGTAGAAACCGTCTCAAGCATTTTATAATGGTATGAACATAGTGCAGCGTCCCAAAAGAGTAAGAAGTGAGAGAGTACCACAAATCGAAAGAGAGAGCACAGTAGGAACTCTATAAAAAAGTTGTAATTCAAATTTTAATTTGTTCTTAAGTTAAGGTTAAGTATAGTGAAGCTTAGCGAGAGGCGATAACTATCTTGAGAACAATTTATATTCGATACAATAATAACAATATACTCGACATAAAGTCCACCAGAATAACGAAAATTATTATATATACATAGTATATGGGGACTTTGGTAATTCCTCTACCGTTTTCAACTATTTTTACCATCAAGCCACATTGCATACAATATTTTACATTCACTTCAATTTGCTAAGATATCTCACATATTAACCGATTTATATGGTATAAAGTCCACCGTATATGAGGTATGTATGTATATGGGGGATAGAGGAAGTATTGACCAAATTTTTTCAATTTTCTGCACAGAGACACGGAGTACCTGAGAAATGTATGTATATATATTTTCAGTAAAAAAATTGGCCACAAAAACTTACGTCCTCATGTTTGATATCTAGGGCTTTGTTGTTATAGTCCGATTTCGCAGACGGGCAGATGCCACTATAAATGTGATATTTGTACAAAGTTATGTTCCGATATCTTTACTGGTGCTTGATTTACATTATATGTTTTAAAGTGAAGGAATCCGATAAAATTCAAAATTGTGTTCTATGGTAAATAAAATATACCCGTTAATATATGTTCCTGTGGTCTAGAGACAGCCTTTTATTTGTAAGATGATTTCGACGAGAACACTGAAATTTTAGACACCATGTTATAATTCCGAAAACATTTTTTTCTCAAATATATTCTCTCTCTCTGTCACTTATTTTACTTTCAGTGATTTAAATGTTGGCGTGGAAGCTTTAACCTGCCATAAAGGTTACCTTAATTTAATTAAGAGTGAAAAAATGTGCCGAAATACTTATTTTTATGTAATGAGCTGCAAGAAAATAATTTAGTAACATAATTTTTACATTTTCCAACCTCAAAACTGCACCTTGAATTGTAACTGTAATTGAAGTTGAAAGAAATACAAATTGAATAGTTATGCGGCGGCATACAAACACACGAAAACATAAGCATAAAATCCAAGACCAAGGTCGAAGTCAAGCTGTGGGAACTAGCGAGAAGCTTTCGACTTATGTTGTTGCAACATTAATACAATTTAATTTGTATACACAACCAACAACTAAATAAATAGCATTGAGTATGACCAGATTTATAAAGCTTTTCCACGACCCTGAATTAGTAGCTTGGAATTGAAAACTCTGTTTACCTCGTACTCATTCCATCATTTTCCGCATGGGCCACGAGTAAGTGCTACACATTAAAAAAAAAGCCGGTGCGAGCAACAATTTACCACACACACACACACAGAGACGTACATTTACGCACAAAATCAATAACAACAATAAGAAAAAATAAAAATTGTTTTCATAAAAACGCTGTTCAATACACGAAAAAGTGAAAACGAGTTTCCGATAATTGCAAGAAGGAGAGTGCAAATCGATTTTACCGGGCGTGTGCGTGTGTCTGAAGTGGTTATAAAAGGCGTTTAAAGCGCGTCCAAATCAACTACGCCGCTACACAAACAAAAACTGAAATCGAAATGTAAACATTAATGAAAACAAAAACAAAAAAGAAAAATGGTAGAAAAAAGTCCAAAGTCGTTGGTGTTGCATTTGTTGTTGCACTCGGTTGTTATGGTTGCTGCCACAGCAATGACGCCACCGCCGCAGACACGTTGGCAGCATATTTTGCCCACGTTCAGGCTTTTATATAAATGTGTGAACTTTTTATGGTTGAAAAACATACCAATCTCATGCCAAAAGCGGTTTTTACCATAACTGTTGGGATGCAGCAACAATCGTTTTGCCGCACAATGAGTGTGTACTGTGCTGCGTTGGTTGATTACACAACAAATGACACTGAAAATTTGTGTTGCCACTGGTTGACAATTAAATTTTGAAAGAATATTGATAACGGTGATATTAATTTTCTTATTAAAAAACCGATGAGTTTTTTTGGATTCTATCAAAAAATTATTCAAAGCAACCCTGTTTAAAAACTTAATAAAGTTACACAGGTCTCATTGACCTGATTTAATCGCCTCGAATCACTCACCTCGGATCACTAACGATAGAATAACAACGAGTGAATTTTCAACCACATCCTAATATAGAGAAACCCCTCATAATACAACAGAAAAATTGACCATTTAATGTGCTTCTTCCGAAGAAAGTTAAGTTCGCCCAAACTACCCTGTTGAAATTATTCGATATTAAAGAAGATTTCCTTAACAAGGTCGTTTCAAATGCTCAAGGCCAGAAAACACCTTCTTATTCGGTTCCTATACGAATCGTCCACCTTTCATATGTCTCTTGTTCCAAAGCTGATGACAATAATACATTTTTGAGTACCTTTCAGAAGGGGTCAATGAAAGTTCTAAAGCATGAAACAGCTATAATTAACAGAATCTGATTATAAAAAGGTCGGAATATTAGGAAAATAAGTAAGAGATTTATTATTCAAATATTTTTGAATTCTATTACGGTTTTGAGAACAGTCTTAAAACATAATTGTATAAAGGTTTTTGAAAACCCAAAATTACCAATATTTTCCCAGAATTCTTCGAAGAAATATTACGAAGATTAGCCTTATGAACGATTTTCTCGAATTAAACTGATTATGATAAAATTTTATAAGAATAACCAAATTTCAAGTTAACTACTATTCAACAAAATCAGACGAGTTGTAAAACCAAATAAATCCATTAAAGCATAAAAATATAAAAAAAGAGTCTCAAAGCACAATTGAAAAAAATCGCCAACTATATAAACAACCACATTATTGACACAGTCGTTAAGTAAAATTGTCAATCCGTTGATAATTGCTGTCAATTTAAAGTGTGTGTGTGTTCCATTCGCCAATAGGTGTTTGTAATTTTCAACGCCCAAAGAGTTGGTTAGCCGACAAAGTTGACAGCACAATTGGCGCATATATAGATACGACAGTCGTGCTTGACATATGGGGCACAAACAATAAATGTGCAAAAATGGCACTAAATGTGGAGTTAAGCCACAGGGAAAATTGAAAAAATGCACATTTGTCTATATACGAGCATATGACAGCAATAGGCGATATCATGCTGGATAAAGTGGTTAGGCGTCCCTCAGACAGCTAATTGGTGAATGTGTATGCAACTGTGGAACACAGCACGAAAACTAAGCACGTCACGCCACAGTGAAATTAACCAATCAAAGGAGGGCGTATGAGAAATGATTTTGTGAATATATAGACAGAGGTTATTATGGTTATGTAACCAGCTGAGATGCAGATTAGTTATAATTGTACGAGTATATTTTGGAAAAAGTGGTAGACCATATCTTTAACGAAGTTTAGAATATGGTTATGAAACTTGTTGAGATTTAGAAAATGGTATTGATTCACATTTAGATCTTTCCGACATATAGACGTTGAGAGAAAAAAGCTGACACAAAGATCGGATCGGATACGAATTAAAGTCATTGACATCAGAGATTACATAGGTATCACTACTGCAGCTCAGATATTTGCAAAACTGTGAAGAGATGATCATACGATTACCCTTCCGCGTTTAACTCCTTAACCAATCAAAACTATTAGGATTCAAAGTCGTGACCAGAGAGGTTCTCGTCTTAACACAAAATGGTACCTTTCAAGTGCTGACAACACATATTTGGATTAACTCTAAAGCAAGCTCTTCCACAATTAGTTAGATCAATCTTCTGATCTGTCCTAGTATTCATTCGAGTATCTAACTTCAGTATCCTCAAGAGTTTTCTATTTTCACGCCAATTCGTCCGTTCTAAGAACCAACCTCAGTCTCCTCAAGAGTTTTCTTTTTCTCGCCAATTCATCCGTGGAACCAAATTAAAAACAATGTAGACCTAAGTTTATTGGCCAAACTTTATATCACCGTTATTAAATAAAATTTATACACACGCTGTCTCACTGATGAATTTCAATAGAGCATTTAGCGAGTTTTTCACCCGAGTAATTACAAAATTCCACAAGACATTCTCGTCCATTGTTGACTGGAAAATTGGCAAATACATGTCTGTTGGAGCCAAAGAGAAACAAGAGAAGTATAAGTATGTAGTCTTGCAAGTATAAAGTGTGTTGGAGCTGCCGCATGGACACGTCTTGACTGCTGGCTGTCGGCCGTCCACTGTGCATGTCGGCTGCTGGCGTGTGAAGCGCTTCCAATAGCCTACTAACATCCTACACGAATTTGCGTAGCTGTGGCGTCACACAAACACACATAGATATATATTACAGACATCAACGTTTGTGGGTATTTTCAATTTGGCAGTGGGCTTTTCACTCCAACATTTCGCTTGTGGCAGCTGTGGCTGCATGCAACAAGCGGTACTATATTTATCTTTTCTCCATTTCAACAACACTTGAAACGGCCAGTTAGGCCAACAGGCTGCCGCCAACAAGCGGGGCCAGACAGTTAGACACACATTAAAAGTGAGATGGATGAGGAGAGCGTAAGAGAGAGACGCGGTCGGTCTTCAGTCCTCATAGTCTCCTAGTCGACCCATTCAGCTGCAACTATGCGATCCCGACAGTGAAGTAGCGCACCGACGCAGGAGACGGCCATTCAAGTTCCGAGCCGGCCGCGGCGATCCATCTTTTGGCTTGGCCTATTCACGTTTTCCATCGCCTATGTAATAATTTTCATATTCGCTTGCGAATTAATTTTCAAATACATTTTTTGTTTTTGATTTTTCACTGACTATTTCATTTTGTTGTTGTTGCTGTTGGTTTTTTGTTTATCTTGCACCTAAAGACTTGCTTTCGCGCTTAACTATTGCGCGCGCACACAAACGAGTTCAGCGGCCTACATTGCTTTTTGGGTTATGTGCAGTGTGTGACAGCTCGCCACAGCAACAACATGTAAATGACAACAACAACAATAACAACACTAGCAATAACACTTAGCTATGCTCCAAAGATAGCGCTGCACTATCGCCGGCAAATACGCCACGCTTCCCCACCGCTATGCAGTTGCGGCGTCGCCTTTGCTGCCTTCCTCTCTGCAGTCGCTGTCGTCCTACTTACCGCGTTCGGCCATTCACTGAGTTGGCTCTTTATAGTTGAGTAAAGTAAGCGGTTTTAATGTTGTTGAACTTTTTCAACACTTTTTTCTGAGATTCTGTGCACAACAGCGCGTACAACATTGCCCCTGACAAGGCTTTTCTTGTCTAGTTAAACACTTGACCCATTAAAAATTTTGAAAGGTTATGCTTAAAAAGCATAAAGAATTTGCGAAATGACCGCCTTACAACAGACAGGCTAACAAGCGTGTACCGAACAAACGCTTCTTGGAAACTAGGCGGAGCTTGAGTGTGCGGAAAAGTGCTCCCGTTTGGCAGTGCAAGTTTGAATGAGTTTGACATTTTAATGAGATTTTTGAGTTGGCCATAATTAAATAAAACTTTCGCGTTAGTTGAGTCGATGATTCCCCCCAGGCGGCATGCTCAATCTAGTTACGAGTTGTTGTATTGAAATTGCTGCGAATAGATGTATGGTTATCCACAGGGGATGGGATCTAGGTTAATAATATTTGAGTCCAGAAAACCTTCAAAGTGAATCTTGAAAATCTAGTCAAAGTGAAGTGATGAGCTATTTCATTCTAGAAGCTAGTATACTACGGAGAAGCGGTTGAACACAAACAAAAATACATAGCAAAGAGATATTTCCGACTAGACTTCGTTAATACTATGATTAAGGAACCTTTAGACGTAATCTTAATCTGAAGTAGTAGCGAAACGGAGTTGGATATCTCGTAGTTCTTAAGGAAGCTATTGATAAGCTCTAAATCCGTCAAAACTCCAACAACACTAAGAGCGTCCAGTTCAAAGCAGGTAGGGAGGTGGGTATATTGGATGTCGGATAACGCACCTAGGCCATTAGAAGACCTATTGTTGGAATCCTCTCACAATACCATGTTCTCTCTGAACCACTCTGTGGCATTGATAAAGCTAATCAATTCCTGCTCAAACTTTCTGATGGCCGAGATATTCTGGTGCATATTATCTCAATTTGTCTTAATGAAGTTAAGTGCGGACCTAATAACAAAGTGTGGAGCAGGAATGTGTCGATGGGTCTACCAGAGGCTGGGACAAATTTGGGAGTCTCGAACCCAAAATGGTATTTTTTTGACGAAAGATCCGAAATAGAAGTCTGAATACGGAGGCAACGTTAATGTTGAGGTTAAGCTCTTCAGGTAATACTTCTCGACTTTTTGAAATCAATGCTGGAAATGTGGAAAGTTGTGTAAAATTGCTACAAAAAAATATTGGCTACTTCAAGATCTTATAAGAATGCACTTCTAGTAGTTTCCAGAACTTAAAACAAGGTTGAATAGCGGATGAAATAGCTTCGCAAGCCCACATTTCACTGCCAAGTACTACGTCATAATCTCTTACCCTTAAACGTATATACTACAAATTTCACATACACTTTATCCCCATAATCCCCTGCCAAGTTCAACTTAATGTTCCTAAAAGCTACGCGTGCGGCAAAGTGGATAATCGTAACGCCTTCAAAGGCGCCCAAGTGTTTGGAGCGCAGGAAAACGCTGCACAAAGAGAGATTGCTCTTCCAGTATTTCGTAATAAATAATCCTCCTTTGGCAGCATTTCGTTTTCTGTCATTGTCGACGCTACTGAATTTGTAGCACTCGAAGACATAACAGTCATCAACTCGGTGCTGAACGCGCCCATTGTATGTTCGTCTTTCATTTCAATGAATGAATGAATGAATGGATATAAAAGCACATTTTTGTTGCTACAAAGAGCAGAGGAGGGAAGGGTGACAAGTAATTCAGATCACTTTGCTTGTTTGGCATCTTTTATTTTTTACTTTTTTTCTTTTTTGGAATTTGATGACTACAATTTGCTTGCAACACTATGCGCTGTGAACTAAAAGACAACTTGTTGCACATATGTACATAATATACGAGTATACGGGCATATTTTTGTTGTAGATATATGAATATTTAATTATTGCATTACAGTCTGAAGTACTCAAGTGCGCGCATTCATTAGAAACTCGGCAGACACGTCCGAAGAAACAAAAGCTCTGCGATATTTAATTTTATTGCTTTCGAGCGTGCTTCTAATTACTTATGCATGCTGGTGTGCTAATATCTTGCCACATATTTCTAACTGTTTGCTATCGTAAGAAGGCGAAGCCCGCTTATGCGATTGTGCGTTGGGTTTGGGACCCACCACATAAAAACACCCCCCAATGAAAAATCTACGAAAGCCTCGGATGAGACACCCCCCTTTTGATGACGACCACTGCAAACGTTTTAAGGATAATGATATAAGGGCATGCACCTGGAATGTCCGGACCCTTAATTGGGAAGGTGCCTCTGCCCAGCTGGTTGATGTCCTCATACGACTCAAGGCTGACATCACCGCCATCCAAGAAGTGCGATGGACGGGACAAGGACGGAAGAAGGTGGGTCCTTGTGACATCTACTACAGCGGCCATATAAAGGAGCGCAAATTTGGTGTTGGATTTGTGGTGGGAGAGAGACTCCGTCGCAGAGTCCTGGCATTCACCCCGGTGGATGAACGTCTTGTCACAATCCGCATCAAAGCGAGGTTCTTCAACATATCGCTGATTTGCGCCCACGCCCCAACGGAAGAGAAGGACGATGTGACCAAAGATGCTTTCTATGAGCGCCTAGAACGCACCTATGAGCGCTGCCCCCGCCACGATGTAAAAGTCGTGCTTGGCGATTTTAACGCCAGGGTGGGTAAAGAAGGTGTCTTTGGCACAACAGTCGGAAAATTCAGCCTCCATGACGAAACATCGCCAAACGGCCTGAGGCTGATCGACTTCGCTGGGGCTCGAAATATGGTCGTCTGTAGTACCAGATTCCAGCATAAGAAAATACATCAAGCTACTTGGCTGTCTCCTGATCGAAACACGCGGAACCAAATCGATCACGTTGTGATAGACGGAAGACATGTCTCCTGTGTTTTAGACGTGCGTACGCTCCGAGGACCAAATATAGACTCGGACCATTATCTGGTCGCAGCGAAGATACGCACCCGCCTCTGTGCAGCAAAGAACGCCCGTCAACAGACACAAGGAAGGTTCGACGTCGAAAAGCTGCAATCGCAACAGACAGCCACGAAAAACTCTACTCGACTTGCACTCCTGCTCTCTGAGAGCACTCATCAGCATCTCGGTATAAGGGGACTGTGGAACGGCATCTCAAACTCACTGCGTACCGCTGCAGCCGAAACAATTGGTTTTCGGCAACGACAAAAAACAAGCTGGTACGATGAGGAGTGCCGTCTCGCAGCGGAGAGAAAACAGACTGCCTACCTCGCAACGTTGCAAACGACCACAACACGTGCGGGATGGGATAGATACCGAGAGCTGAAGAGGAAAGCGAGACGCATCTGCAGACAAAAAAAGAGGGAGGCCGAAATGCGTGAGTACGAAGAGCTTGAGAAGCTGGCAGACAGAGGGAATGCTCGAAAATTTTATGAAAAAATGAAGCGACTTAACGAAGGTTTCAAGACCGGAGCATCCTCATGTAGAGACCAAGGTGGTAATCTGGTAACCGATGTCCAGGGCATACTGGGATTATGGAGGGAACACTTCTCCGACCTGCTGAATGGCAGTGAGAGTACAAAACCAGGAGATGGCGAACCCGATCCCCCAATCGATGACGATGAAACAGATGTTCCATTACCCGACCATGAAGAAATTCGAATAGCAATTACCCGCTCGAAGAACAACAAAGCAGCGGGGGCCGATAGATTACCGGCAGAACTATTCAAATACGGCGGCGAAGAACTGATAAGGTGCATGCATCAGCTTCTTTGCAAAATATGGTCGGAAGAAAGCATGCCTGACGATTGGAATCTCAGTGTGCTCTGCCCAATCCATAAAAAGGGAGATCCCACAATCTGCGCCAATTACCGTGGGATCAGCCTGCTAAATATCGCATACAAGGTTCTATCGAGCGTACTGTGTGAAAGACTAAAGCCCACCGTCAACAAACTGATTGGACCTTATCAGTGTGGCTTTAGACCTGGAAAATCAACAACTGACCAGATATTCACCATGCGCCAAATCTTGGAGAAGACCCGTGAAAAGAGGATCGACACACACCACCTTTTTGTCGATTTTAAAGCAGCTTTCGACAGCACGAAAAGGAGCTGCCTTTATGCCGCGATGTCTGAATTTGGTATCCCCGGCGCATTCGCGTCTTGGCTCCCACGTCACTGTTGACAGTCATAACTTCGAGGTCGTAGATAATTTCGTATACCCGGGAACCAGCATCAACAACACGAACAATGTCAGCCTCGAAATCCAGCGCAGAATAACTCTTGCCAACAGGTGCTACTTTGGACTGAGTAGGCAATTGAACAGTAAAGTCCTCTCTCGACGAACCAAAATCAAGCTCTACAAGTCGCTTATCATCCCCGTCCTGATCTACGGTGCAGAAGCTTGGACGATGTCAACATCAGATGAGACGACACTAGGAGTTTTCGAGAGGAAAATTTTGCGTAAGATTTATGGCCCTAAGAACATTGGCAACGGCGAATACCGCAGACGATGGAACGATGAGCTGTACGAGTTATACGACGACATTGACATAGTTCAGCGAATAAAAAGACAGCGGCTACGCTGGCTAGGTCATGTTGTCCGAATGGACGAAAACACTCCAGCCCTGAAAGTGTTCGATGCAGTACCCGCCGGAGGAAGCCGAGGAAGGGGAAGGCCTCCACTCCGTTGGAGGGACCAGGTGGAGAGCGACCTGGTTACACTTGGGATCTCCAACTGGCGCCGAACTGCGAAGGAGAGAGAGAGATGGCGCACTATCGTCGATTCGGCTATAACCGGCTAAACGGTTGCAACGCCAATCACATACATACAAGGGTTCTTGGCTGTGGAAAGTCAGTCAGTCCGACAAGTAAAGATATTAAAGGAGAAGAGTACGGGTCATTGAGGAAAATTCCACCAATAACCTTTGAAAAACATCGATGTTCTCCTACGGTAATTAATTTTATATAGCCCAATATCCAGCAAGTTTCACAGTAATAAGAAAATTGAATACGAGGAACTAGGAATATTGAGATCTGGCACACACTATTTTAAAAAAGGTGGTTTATAGAAGACTTAAGGACGGCCGGTTTCAGAATTAGATGGTGAAAATGGCGATAGTGGGGTAATGAATGTTATTACTTGATCTGAACGAAACTCAATTAACGAAATCGAGGCTACAAACAAAGATGAGATGGTAGATAGATATTTGGTCTCAGTTCTAAGTTCGGAAACTCGAGCTCAAGTTTAAGGGTGGATGCATATTTTCGCCATGATATTTCCAGTCTTAGATAGAGTAACTATGCCAACATTTTTGAAGGGATTAATTGTTGTTGCTAACAATTATCGAATATACATACTTAAGTAAACGAATAAATCGGTTGTTGTTTCAAAACCACTGACCGCTTCTCAATTTCTGCGGTTCAAGACAGCAAGCTGTGGCAAGCACGCGCCGTCACAGAGCAAAGAGTAAAAGCACCGCACAGAGTGATGTTAACCAAACAAAAGCAACAATGGGGTTTATGACGTTTACTAACACTGTTCAGAGCTGTAGTAGTGCTCTTCAATAGGCTATGTATGATACAAGACATTTCTGATAAATACATACGAGTATGTATGTAAATATATAACCGTCTTTTGTTTTTGTTTTTCTACTTGAACGCTTGGTAAACAAAACAATTGTTGCATTTTACTTGTAAATTAAATTTAATGCAATTTAATTGTATGTTGTCGCGGATGGGGTAATGGGTAATGGTTAATGTGTATATCTGGTGGCTGACAGACGACAAGCGTAGCTGTCACAAGTCACAGCGAACGGACAGACAGAACGCCAGTTGCTCGATATCAAGAAAGAGTGTTGACAGCGGTTTTTGCACATTTGCCACAAACTGGAGCAAGTCGGCAGACAGACGTAAAAGACAGTCATTAATACACCCATAGCATACAAACATACATATATCGGCAGTGATTTTATGTTGACGACGGCGTTTTTTACTTATTTCTTTACTTTTGTATTGTTCGTTGTTATAGTTTCCACTGTTGCTTTGTTGTTATTGTTGTTGCTGTTGACAGCACAATATCACATTGACAGTTCTTGTCTGTTGACTGACTGCTTACAGCTTTCGGGGCGCTTAATTGTTGTGGGCTGCCGCAGCTTGTTAAGTTGTTGCAAAATTTCGGCTCCATCGCTTCACTTTCAACTCAAGTCGTCCGCATGCAACATAATACCTTCGCGAATGCGAAGAACAATTGTAAGAGAGGTGAGGTTAACACAATGGCGGTGATGCCATCTCATTCATAAATACGAGTATGCTGAATTTTTTTATTTAAAGCAAAAATCGGTGTAATATTGGATAATTGTGCGAAAGATTGCATAACTCAAAAAAGTGTAAATATATTGCAATGTCTTGTGCGAAATCTTGATAAGAGACTAGGTGTTGCCACATGAACGTTATTTTTATACTCTCGCAACAACAAAGTTGCTAGAGAGTATTATAGTTTTGTTCACCTAACGGTTGTTTGTAACACCTAAAACTAAATGAGTTAGATGTAGAGTCATATATACCAAAGTGATTAGGGTGACGAGTAGATTTGAAATCCGGATGTCTGTCCGTCCGTCCGTCTGTCCGTCTGTCCGTCTGTGCAAGCTGTAACTTGAGTAAAAATTAAGATATCTTGACGAAACTTGGCACAAATATTCCTTGGCACCATAAGAAGATCAAGTTCGAAAATGGGCGGAATCGGACCATTGCCACGCCCACAAAATGGCGAAAACCAAAAACACATAAAGTGTCATAACTAAGCCGTAAATGAAGATATAAAAGTAAAATTTGGAATAAAGGATCGCACTAGGAGGGGGCATATTTGGATGTAATTTTTTTGGGGAAGTGGGCGTGGCCCCGCCCACAAATCGGTTATTTGTATTTAACTCGCAAACTAATAAAGCTATATAAACCAAACTTTCTGCAGTCGGTTCTCTTACATACCCCACCACACACCATGAAAATAGTTGAAATCGGATAATAACCACGCCCACCTCCCATACAAAGGTTAGGTTGAAAATTACTAAAAGTGGGTTAACTAACTAACGAAAAACGTCAGAAACACTAAATTTTGCAGAAGAAATAGCAGAAGGGAGCTGTACTCAGATTTTTTTACAAAATGGAAAATAGCTGAGGCAGTAGGTATTTCAAAATGCCATTGAGGTCACATCCTGCATGAAATATAGGGCTTGAGAAATCTGCAGCAATTGCTCACTCCAGACAAGTACAACCCCGTGACTACATCACAGCAGTGTCAGACGTTTAAGTACAATCCGAAGGAGTTCCTGCACCGAAACACTGTAAATACCAGATATCAAAGGACAGTTCAAACAGTAATATTCACTCTACTCCCAAACAAGCGAAGACTATCGTCTCAGCCGGGAAGATGATTGGAACCGTTTTCAATGACATAAGGTGTGCTTTACATAGACTACTTGGAGAAGGGCAAACGGTTTCACGGATCTACTATGCTGAATTGATGGTCCGATTCGGGCTAGGATTGAGAATAAATGGCCCTATTTGTCGCAGAAAAAGGGTTCTTCGTGTATTTTTGGTGATACGATGTTCAACGAGTATAGGGTATTTATTGGTGTGAAATGGAGATGGTCTATAAAATTGATTAGCAAATATATTTCGTATATATACTTGAGAGGATATGCAATAATTGAACGGGTAGATGAGAACAACGACAAATTGACAAAATGCGGACCGGAAAGTAGCACCCATTACAGATGAATTATATATTATATATATCTTTATACCCCGACAATAGGATTATAAATCGGGTGCATAGTGATTCGATATTGTACAGAGTGATGAATAGCTGAATAAGGAAACGAGAATTTCGAGACATTTTTTTCAATTGAGTAAAGAGTTTTAATTTCGCAAACGAAATGAAGTACATATTTGAAACTATTATCGCGAAATGGTGGGTGTTCATGCCAAATGTTATCTAAAATGTAAATGAATCAAGTTTAACCATATCTAAATTAAAGTTCTCACCAATAAAAAACGCTGACAAACGCTGGAAAGGTCGGTAAACTTTATACTTTTACATAAATAAATAAAATTAAAAACAACAACACCAAAGATAAAAAGTGCAACTAAGAAATATTGTAATACTACACGCTAAACGTTGTCAAAGAGCAAACAAACAACAAAAACAACAACCGCGAAGAGTGATAGTACATGAATAAATGAATAAACAAATAAACGAATGAATGACTTGTCTACGCAAGCGAGACGAACAAAGTGTAAATACAAAAACAAATATGTACATATGTATTTAAGTAAATAAATACATATTTACATAAAATATATATAACAAGGATTTAACACATAACCTCCTCAAAATTTACAACCAACTGAAGAATAAGACAGGTTCGTGTGTTTTCTTGGGGGTAAAAGAACGAGGCGGCTGCATCAAAAAAGGTAAAAATATGTGTGAGTGTGGGAAGTTTGCCAAAGGCGAGCAATTCAGACAACCAGACAAACGCACATCCAACGACGTATCGAATCTCATTAGAGCGGCCAAAGTGCACGAGCAAACCAATAATCATAATTATAATAGTAGTAAAAGAACAAAACCAACAACAACCACATTTCGAAGAAATGCAATTAGCCATGCCACAGATCCAATTGCTTTAGAACATGGCTGTCAAGTTGGCTAGGGAGGTGGTTCGTGAGAGTGAATGAGTTGAAATAATTAATTTTGTTAAGAGATTTGGGCACATCAAACGCAACAACAATAACAAACAACAGCAAACCAAAAATCCAATAACACACAAATTCATTAGCGGCACTACAAAATAGCAATAACAATAACAACAAATAAACAAAATTGCTTTGTTGGTCCCTTTGGGTTCGTCTTCTTCTTCTGTTAAAGCTTCTTCACTCTTGTTTTGCAAACTCAGCATCTTCTTCAGATTGGAAAATTAATTTGCTTGCGGCAATTAAATTGAGTAACTTTTGTAAGTTCGGTTTTTGGTGGGGTCAAATGTGTTTTGTAGGCGCAAAGTTTGATGGGAATGGGGTAAAGGCATGGAGTTGATGTTAATGCTTATTATGATAATCGGGTTTTTGGTACCTCAACTAGTATACATGAGTGCATGAGATGGCGGTTTTAAGTTTGCCACTATAATTATGTGAGGTGGTTAGGACCCGATCATGACTGATTTAGAATAGCAAAAGAGCTAAGACCGTTGGAACATCTTAACCGTTGTTATTAGACAATCTGAGTAGGTATTACGGAGAATTCAAAAAGGAAGTCGGTAGTTGAACCAGTAATTTTTTATAAGCAGAGCTTCGCTTCTTAAAGACTGTAAAAAAGCGTTCCGAGGGACATTCCAAGGCCAAAGACGTCCGAAATGTCTCAAATTTCTATGAAGAAAATATGAAGAACGAGGATGTAGGCCACTTACCAGACTGTTGCGTCACAGTTGAGAATAGTATTTGGCTAAAAAAAGTAAGTTAGGGAACTTTATCGCATAAGACCATATCGGAAACAAAGGTACAGAGAAAGTATTGGATCTTTCTCTTTCTTAGCTGTTGTATTTCCATTTATTGGTCGAGAAACGAATGTTCATTTTTTGGCAACCGCTTGGGCCTTTTGTTGGGCGAAACGAGGGCCAGGTAGGACTAAGCTTATTGGTACACAGTGGGAGCACTGTTATTGGTTTCGATCGGGCTTACAAAAGTCGAGTATTTGTAAACGGAAGGACTCAGATTTAATTACAAAAAAGTGAGACATCTCACGAGCATTCCCTGAAGCTATTTAGGATACTTTTTAGGTTTCCATAAGACAGCCAAATTTATATTTCGATTGAAGGATGATACGCAGAGATGTTTAACTTTTTATTATGCGGTTCTCTGAAGATTGCATTGACTAACCCCCTTAAAAATTATTATACAATTTTTTTCCACTTCAAACAAAATCTGAATTTTTCGGAAACCTTTCAAATACACCAGCACCATGTTAAATAACTATTGTAACGCAAGAATTCATGTTTTGCTGCAAGTAAAGTGGCACTCCTCAAAGCCAATACCCAAGTGTATACCATGGCATAAGTCACTTAATGCTCATAAATGCCAAAATACTAATTTGCTAATGAATGCGAGGCACAAAATTGATTTTTGATATGCATTCGTTTTGGCCAAAAACAGCCTCAACTCACTTTACTCAGAGCCAGCCAAATTGACGTTATTGACGCACCCAAAATTATTTGGAGAACCAACAATGGAGGTGCCACTCAAGACAAGCCACTGGGAAGAGTAGTGATTATTTTCGAGAGGGATAAACGCTTCTGTTGCTGCTTAGTAATATCAATAAGTTGTAGACATACTATAAGAAATATATATGTATGTACACACGAAGGAAGCGCACAGTCGGCAACTAAAAGAAGGCGGTTGCCTTTTTTGTTTGTGTTGTTTTTTCTTTTGCTTTTTGGGCAAGCTTATCACTTCTAAGCCAAATAACCTAAATAAATTTCTAAATATTTACATGTAGACGAAACAGATGCTGCATACAGTACAGCGCTGCTGCTATAAACATCACAACAACAATAACAAATACTTAAAGCAGTTGGCAAGCGAAGCAGCCATTCACTTTGGCCTCCAAGCGCACACAATTTTCCACCAACACGAAATGCCAGCAGCCAAAAAAAGAAAAAAGAAGTCGAAAACAGCAACAAAAAAAAATCACAAAAAACATAAAAACAACGAAAAAATCTCGATTCGATACATTGTAGCAAAATATGGGAGAAAAAATCGATTTTGATATTTTTGCCATTCGCCTCCTTTCCCTCGTATCACCAAAAAGAGGCATCTAATTTAGTAGCAAAAAGAACAAGCAGACACACTCAAACTCATAAAAAATATATGAAAAATAAAAAATCGGGCAACAACGTGCGAACTACCCGGCCGGCGAAGCAGCGACAAGCGGGCAAGTGTGTGGGGTTGCCTTGGGTGCACATATCGTGTCGTGTGGGCGGTAGGTGAACGCGTCTGATTTATTACACGGCGTTATTTTCTTTTATATACACACGTACATATTTTCCTTCGATAAAACTCTTAAAGCAAAACCAATAAAAGACGAGAGCGCACGCGTCGACATATTTAGAAAGCAAAGAAAGTCACTCATTCAACTTTTCGATGTTTCGGCGCTTTTCTTTCGCCACTTCCAACGCTCATCGTCATGTGTGTGTGGGCAACGAATATTTTAGTCAATTTAGAGGCAATTGGACCACGCCACACGTCATGTTACACCATTCACCAAAACCACGAGCACGAGAGCTCCATCAGCGCAATCAACACTCGATGCAGACAGCTTTAGCTGTCGTGTGCGCGGCATTTTGGGACGCAATTTGTCGTCAGCTATGGATTTGGTAATTCAATTGTGGGCTTTTAACGTAAACACAAAGTGCAGAAAATAGATTCCGTGCTGATAACAGGATGATCGAGGCGTTTTTTAAAATGGAAAGGCCTTATAATATGGATACCACTTATTTCAGTTGAAAAAACATCTCCATCATTTTCAATACTCGAGGAAGTCCGAGACCAAAGAAACTCCACCTAAATTCAACATCGGGAGAGAATCACTCTGCTACCTGGGATGTATTTTTGAAAGACCACTAGAACGCACAGTAGTTTCATGTGGTTACCACGAGCTGTAACACCCCAACTCACCATATATGAGAAGCCATTAAGGTTGTGAGAACTATGCAAGTAAAAATAACACTGTGCTCAGGTTCAGAGCCAACTTAATTCCGAGGGGAACTCGCAGCTGCACCAGGCGATGCAAGCATGATTTGCTAAATTCGGTAAGTTCACTGAACACCGAAGACGATGAACCCAAAAGGGAAGGATTCTGTGAGAGAGCCCTAGTTCGCGAGATCACAATCGACACATTAACGTTGTTAGAAATCAATGAAAAAGATGATATTCTCGGGATCTGACCACAACCGACATTTTCTTGTTCTTAGACTTCGAAGGAATGGTTGCAAGTAAGGAATCGTTGAGACTGAGTCATTTTTTTAAACAAAAGACCAATCATACTACAGAAATGTAATCGAAAAATTATAAAATTGAAGAAATACCATTGAAGTTCAGGATGAACATTCACGTACATCACAGTTCGAGGTTACAATCAAGAAATAAGCGATCTCTTTAAAATTTCTGTTATTTTTAACATCAGATTTCGCACAACTTTCGGTTTCCATACAATTTATGAATGCATGTGATTATTCGCTCAACGATTTTTAATATAAATTGGTACTTTACTGTTAAATTACTGTCAAACTAGGTCGTTGCTTGCCGCCAATTACCGCTCATGTTGCAAATATATTTTAAAATGGCGTTAAATTACTGATTGTTCACTTGAGCAGAGTTTATTATTGCGCACACTCACAGACATATTTATGCTAAATTTTACTCAACAGTGATTTTTCAATTTAAGCCGACGAATCGATGTCACAAGTATTTCCAACTGCCACGGATGCAATTGAAATTATTGCAACAAATTGTTGATTTTCACTATATGAATACAAATGTATATAAATACGAGGTGCAATGGATAAATCGTTGGGTTTTTGTATTGTATGAGTGGATCAGAGTTGGTGAGTTGTAAGATATGATAATCTTTCTAGGGATGGCTGACCTTAAGATAAACAGGAAAGATGATTTGAAATGATTTTTTTTTCGGATTGAATTACTTTTTGGATCATTTATAATATGTTTCACTAGTTTTTATGTACTAAAGATCATCGATGAATACGTCAGGGGCAAGAAACATACCTTAAGGACAACCAGGAGACTTGAAGTCAAATAAGTTTTCTCGGTTTCTCTTACGTTTTTGGAACATTTATTGGCTATTGCAAATACCTTTTTGAAACTAATATTATCAATGAACACATCAGCTTTAAGGACAATCAAGAGGGATGGTTTTTTACTTCCGGTCAAGGATCATCAAAGAATACATAAGAAACCAGAAAAACGTACCAATAGAAAAGCAATTGCGTGAAAAATTAATTATTCTATGCTTTATTTCAGAAGAAAAAACGCACCGCTACCAAGCTAATGGTGGTCTGAAGAAAAACTGAGATGGTAGAATATTAGTTGGACACTAACCCAGAAAAGTAGTTAGCCTTGGTTAACAAAATTGAGTGTTAAATTTAGAGAACACCATGTACCGTCTTCTTGGAACCTCACTTTTTCATCGTGAAAGTTATTTTATTCAAATATTCACTGCGTTATCAAACCACCCTCGTAAATGTAGGCATTATTGAAGCTAAATGTACGCAACAACTGCAAAACATCCCATCAACAAGTATCCACATACAAACAAGTATGATACCTAATTGGCAACGCTGGACTGCGTCGGGCTGGCAACACTCAGCTGAGCTGCGTCAAAACGCACCAAAACACACACACATAAAAACAGATAAGCAAACAAATATATGCACAATTTTGCAGAGATTGCCATTTCATCGAAGGCATCCGTTCTTCGTACTGTATCGCCATAGAGTAGTTCATTGCGTGACACGGCAGCTGAACGGGGGCTTACGGGACAAGAATGAATTAATAAAATGGCAAAAGTGACATTGAAAGCTTATTCAATTCAATTCAATTGAAAATGATTATGCGGTTCGTTGGCAGCAGCGACTGCGGCAGTGAGGCAGCAGCTGAGGCAGAGAAGGTGCAGTTAGAACAATAATATTTCAGCTTCGCGACAAGTACGCGACGAGTGTCGACTGCAACAACTTGCAAGTAGCAGCAACAATTGCTTAAATTAACATAATTGCGCATGTAGACATTTGACACAACAACAAAAGCAACAACAACAGTAGTGAGTATAGCAACAGCGCTGGAAAATAGCATTAAAATGATCAAAGGAGCTTCACTTGTGTCTATTTGTTGTATAACAAGCAGCATGCAATAAAAAAATATAATAATAGAATAAACAACAACAACAAAAACACACACGTGCGCGCTGTAATTCTATGTGAAATGCGACATATTTAAGTGCTGCGAAAAAAATTCCAAACAAATTTAACTTGCAACAAATAATAAAAATAGTCTAAATGCTATTTATGAGCTACATTTGAGATAGGGATGCATGTGAGATCTGAAATCTGCGTGTTGTTGCAAATCTCAAAACTCAACTCGCCGGCTTGGCGCAATTTAATATCCATTAAATTTAATTGTTGTTGCCGAGATACACAAATACAAATGTATGTACTACAACAAATATGCATAACGAGTCGATCGACGCTGCTTGTGGCAATGTGACGTCGAATGCCTGTAGCTGTCGTGTTGAATTGAGTTGAGGCGCGTCGAGTTGAGTTGAGTTGAGTTAAGCGTTTAGTGTTGGCGATGTTCAGCGGACATGCCAATCAAAACGGCGATGGGCAAGATGGCATTGCAGCAACAACAAAAATAGCAACAAATACAAAGAGTCACAACAACAACAATAAAAAAACAAAGAGTGTGGCTGCAACAACAACAATAAAAAGCATGTGTGTTTGTGTCGCCAATGTAGCAATGACACCGACATCGGCACCGGTCATCAGTAGCCGGCATGCAACAACAACAACAGTAAAACCAAAAACAGATCTCGTCCGACAGCGGCAGTAATTGTTGCAGTAGCTGCAAAACAATTTAAACAATAAAGCAAAGTAATTAATATGGCTACTGATGAATTCATTTCAAACAACTACTGTTGTTGTTTTTGTTGCTGCTGATGAGTTATCGGATATGATGGGGCAGAGCTACTTAGTACTTTAATGCCGGCGAGATATGCACTTTATATATATTTATACCCGAACTATATGCACTTACAGCTACGGCCACATTAATAAACGCTCCCTTTATATATTTCCAATCGAGTTTCTTTCCCAGGAATGGTCCGGACTTATACATTCGATGTGGCCTATCCACAAAATAATCGGTTTTCCGATAACCTAGAAACTATCCGGATTTATACTTTCGAGACAGACTATCAAGATAACCCAAGTTAACGGTTTAACCTACAAACGGTCAGGATTTATACTTTCGAGACAGACTATCTCCAAGATAATTGTGGTTCTCAACCTAGAAACGGTTACGATTTATACTTTTGAAGCGGACTATCTCCTAGTTAATTGGTTTTTCTAACCTAACAACGGCCCGGACGGTACAGTACAACTTGACTTAGTACTTGCCGATCCAAACAGGGTTAGATCGTCGATAAATCCGGTTCAATTCCGGTGACGTAGAACCGGCTGTATTGAGAATTGAACGGTCTGGACGGTCGATAAGAACGGTCTCGATTTACACTTTCGAAGCGGACTATGCTCCAGATAATTGGACTTTCGAGACAGATTATCTCCAAGATAATCGAGTTTCCTAACGACCCGGATTTATACTTTCGAGGCAGAAAGGAAGTTATAAATAACGGTTAACGAAAATTCTTAGTTTTCCTCGAATAAAAAGTATACAAAATGCTTAGTTGGAACTTATTGTAATAGCAAGGTAGGTGAGGATTGAACTCAGTGAATCTCAGTTTCATCAATTATACTTTTTTGTTGTTATAATTAGGTGACAACGCGTTCGATTTACAGAAAGACTCAATAGATTATTTATGGAGACAATTTGGGTTAATTTCATTTCGCAACTTTAAATAACATATTAAGAGTCTCTATTATCTTATACGCTACTGTATGTAGGTAATTTACAACGCACTAGCAACATATGTAAAACTCAGTGACAGTAAAGACGTAAAAATATTTGCAAAGTAAAAACAAAAAGAAATACCCCATCTAACTGTGTTTATGAATAGCGTAATGTTGGTTGTCTATTTTCCATTGTACTGTGTCTTTGGCGGATGTCAACATCACTTTGAGTACAGTTTAATGGGCATAAATGTGCGGCGACAACAATTTCACGCTTTTCAGCAACAATAAAACGATCCCACCGCCCCCTGGCAAATACATTTGTAGTGTACTTAGTAATACGTTTGTAGGTGCTGGTGCTAATGCTCTTGAATAATTTGAGACAATTTAGCTGTGTAGTGCAATTACACACTGCGTTTGCAACCATTAGCAGCGACATAAGTACATGGACTGACAGTGGTTGACAAGCAAAAGTAGAAAGGAGTTAATGTTCGCACTTTATCGCTACATACATATGTGTACGACGAGTATGTGCCTCTCACGGAGTGCTTGTCATTACACTTCCGCATACAACTATGTGTACTACTGTTTACCGTTACCCGTTTCAAGTTAACATTCAACATAAATTCCTGTATTAAAGACGCCTCGGAGTGGGATAAAAAGTGGAAAAAGTTTAAGTTGATGAAAATTGTACCAACAAAAACATATTTTAAGTAAAAATGTATATACAAATAAATATTATATGAATAATTTATAGTAAATTTTTGAAATGATTTGTAGTTATATATGAAAAACCTGTAATAACGTTGAGAGATATCTGGAGAAAATTTTCATTATTTTTGGACATACCTGGAATGAAAGAAGAAAAAATGTTTTTAATATAAAGTAGAGTTAAGTATTTAAAAAAGCAATATCAAATTTAAAATTAAAAGTAAAAGTAATAATCTACGGAGTATCACAATAAAGTCTTCGACAACTAACCGTTTGTATGAACCTCTTACTTAACGATATATTATATATTATTTAATGATATATTTAGCAAATTTTTAGATAAAACCCTTGGTATGATTCCCGAAATCAACAAAATCGCACAGTTTACTTAAGAATGGATTATAGCGCCATCTTTAGAAATTTTTGTAAACCCAGACTTATCATATAATGAATTTTCAACAGATTTAAGGCATTAGTCTGCTTTAGAAGCCGAAAAAAGCGTTTTTCTAGTGTTTTTTTGAAAGGGAAGGGAATTATTGCGGTAACGGAATTTTAAGACGATAGTGTTCTATATTTAAAGCTTAAAAAACAATATTTATTATTAAAAAATATTGAAATTTTTTCAAAGTTGTAAGTATTTTTCTGGAGCGCCT
Organism: Zeugodacus tau; assembly: GCA_031772095.1. Taxonomy (NCBI): domain Eukaryota; kingdom Metazoa; phylum Arthropoda; class Insecta; order Diptera; family Tephritidae; genus Zeugodacus; species Zeugodacus tau. Next base: position 23,845,876 of record CM062652.1, read on the forward strand.
GGAGTCTGCACTTGTAAATCGGTGCCGGTGATGGAGGTCGTGCGATGCATCTGAAACAGTCGAACCAATTTTTTTTTTTAATTTTTATAAGTTTCTTTTCTTTATGAACTAAACAAATACCGAAGAAGTTATAAAATTCGAAATTTTTTCGAAGTTTGAACAAAAAATTCACTTTTTTAAGAAAAAAATTTACTTTAAGTTGCAAAACAAGTAGTTTAATTAATACTTTTGTCTAACTTCAACTTCTTTTGTCTAGTTCAAATAGAAGATAATTTAATACTGAAGCTAGATCACTTTGGTTTTTTTCGATCGGACATATATTCTTTTTGCTATCGCCGGCACCGTTTTCTAACACTTGTGAAAATGAAAACTCGAGAAAACGCGCTTTAAAGTTTTCAGTATCCATTCGCACCTGCTCGACGCTCGGCCACTAAAACTGCTCTAGCTTCGAAAATATGCCGAATTAGCCTCTGGAATTTTAAAGACATATTCTTGGATAGTTTTGGAATAGATTTAAAACAAAACAAAAAATCGATTTTTTGAAGCCTGTAAAGCAGACTACTGTTGTATAATAACCTAAATTTTGATATAATAAAAAAAAATCTATTTTAACAAAAAACAAAAATCGTATATTTTTTTACCCTTCTCATTAACTATTTGAGGTTATGGACATTATTTGCAAAATTTAGATACAAGTTGGGAGACACCTCATATATTTCTTGAATTATATAAAAATATTGTATTTAACTTGGACGAATTTACCAACATATTCGACAAAAGTCTTCTTCAGTAAAGCTTAACTCACAGAGCTATTTAAGGCCAAGATAATGAAGAAAACGCTGATAATTGGTGGTTCGTAGTAACGCAATTATTAAAGAGATTCGTCATGGTGCTTGATATTTAACTGAGTCATATTGGGTTGTTCCTATTATGCCCGACTCACGCTTGTAACTCCAACTCTTAAATAAATATGATCTTATTCGATCTTTAGATGTAACAATTTCACCACGGAATAAAAATATGATTCATCAGAAAATGAGACTTTCCAGACAAAGTCATTTGAGAATAAGTTTTTAAATATTTCCTTATCATCGATAAAAAAGTTTATATTCGGTTCCATGGAGCTATTATACTGATTTTCCATTCAGATCTCTAGCATAAAATCATTCAAATACGAAAACCATATACATAATAACCACAAAATATAACATTCTACCTGCTCATTATACATACAGTGGAACTTCTCTAACTCGAATCACCATAATCCACAAAAAAACTTCGAGTTACAGAGACTTCCGAGTTATAGAAGGTAATTTGTATGAATTTTGACTTATATTGCCAATTCAATAGTTCGAATTATGGAGAACTTCGAGTTAGAGCAGTTCAAGTTAAGGAAGTTCAACTGTATATCTATCGAAAATTCAATATATTTACTAAATGAAAGTGTTTCTTCCTGAACTAAATTTAATAATCAATGACTCTCTACAAACATTAATAACAAAACTTAGCATAATCGTCAATCGTCTTTCAGCAGCCTCTTTCATCTATTATATTTTCTATTATTCATAATGTGTTCTTTAATATCGAGAACAAGACGTTTTGACACTCAAAACCGGGTGGCCAATCTATCAATCATGTATAAGCCGATTATCGCAGACCAGTTCAAAGTTAAAATGAATGAAACAAAATAAGTTTTTTAGACACATATGTATAATTGAAGTGTTAATCTATTAGCTGCTTAATATTCTTGTTTTGAATTTTATGCTAAACAATTTTTTATGTGCGCAAATTACGTCACTGCTGACCGTCGCTTTGAGAGAAGGAAAAAGAAACGCCTTCAAATGAGCTCACCTGTTTATGAATGCACATATGTGTGTATCTTTTATGGGTATATGTATAGTGATTTATGAAAATACATGCACAAAGGTGATGTAAATGCTTTCGTCATACATATTGCGCATTCATACATATCCACATGTATTTATATATGTCTATATATAAATCACACAATTCTTTATTTAACTATTGCATTCTTAATTTGCAATTTTTCCTGTACTATACATATGAGTTTATATGCGCTGTATTTTCTATTATTTTTGTAGTACTGGATTATCATAGAAATTATATTAATAGTCGTTGTATGAATAAATCACATGAATGACTGCATTAATTGCTTGAAATCGCTCATAAATGGAATACATTATACTTATATATAAGTAATTATATACAGAATACCTATATATTGTACATATGTGACTAATTTATAGGACTGTGATGCAAACACTGCTGTGGATCATTGCATACAAATTTTAAAAAGTAAACGCGCAATATATTTTGGATTAAATCACCCCTGTTATTAAATGTATCACACATGCAAGTAGTTTTAGACCAGATTACTCAGCAGTTTACCTCTCTTCTGATATTTTTTTAAATAAGAATACTTGTTGCGAGATGAGAAATTGCAATATTTTCAATCAAAACATACTAGACGGAGACTAGTTCTAAATGCTTGTTTAAGCTTTGTGATGTTTTACTTAGTTCCTTAACTGTACTTAGAGGTAGTGTTCCACGTAGGGAATATCACTGAAACCGTAGATTCTAATATCGTTCAAGATCGAGGTAAACAAAAGCAAGTGTACACATGCATAAAACTAACAAGTAAGAAAGGGATATTTTATACAATAGGTTAGGTTAGGTTATGGGATAGATCTCCGCAGCTACAGAGAATCTCACTTAGACAGATTCGACTGTCCTTTGTGAAACCCAGAAAACTGCTGACGGAAAAGCGCTTGGACCCTATAATAAAGTTCTTAAGCTGGCTAATGACGATTCCAGACTTCACTGGGTTCGCCGAAGAAGTTATTACCGAAGTGCTTTAACCAAAGTCTAGTGAATTCTGGACATTGAAGGAGGAAGTGCGTGGATGATTCCTCTTCACAGTTTTGGCAACTAGCGTCTGAATTAATCCCTAGCATCACCACGTGTGTACCTATTGGACAATAACCAGTAAGCACACCAATGGTTGCGGAGAGATGACCTTTACTAAGTGGCAGCGGCTGAAAGCACCGTTTTCGATCCAATGCGGGTCAGAAAGACCTCACTACTGTGCCGGTGCTGGTTCTTCTACAGCGTTTCGCGAGCTTACTTGAAGTCAGTGTGTTCAGTGCTCTAGCGCAAGTGGACCACGAACTACCCACACGATTCCATCACTATAGCACCTTTTGTCTATACACAATTTGGCCCAATATTCGGCATAAAATCAGCTAGTATAACGAAATTAATTATACACATTATGTAGGGGCTGGGGTAATTACTGGACCGATTTTACTCATTTTCGCTACTGGTACTTGATTCATATATTATAAAGTGAACCAATCAGATGGACTTCAAAATTATGTTATATGTATTAGGCACGGTTGTGAATCGATTTTCGATTTGAGACATCAGGGTGTCAAGGAAAATTATGTACGTAATTTGGTTGAAATTGGTCGACTAGTCCCAGGTTTATAGTAACTAGTACGACTAGTACTAGGTTTATTAAACTACCATATTGAATTAATTCGCATTAAACTAGCATACGTCTCACCCTTTACACTAGAAGATTGCTATAAGTGTTTATATAATGTTGGTTTAACCATTGTGATTTTTTATATAAATGAATCATTTAATTCAAAACCAATTGAAGAACAAATAAACACGCAAACCTTTCACTTTCCCACTTTCTGTTTTCCATACAGAATATCTAGCTTTTTATGCCACTCAAAGGATATGAGTGTTAAGACACACACCAATACACATGTGTAGTAAGTAACTAGTTCACACCCTTCCCTTAGTGCTAACTGCAACTGAGTATCGAGAGCTGGTACTCATTAGAGACAATAAATGGCTGATAATAGACAGATGGACGAATGGAGGCACCACCGCTGAGAGCTCCTCATATTCATATTGGCAAACGAATGTGTGCCAGTCAGGCATTCAGTCATGCAAGCTTTCATTCATTCATAGAAATTGAAGTGTGTGTGTACGTGTGTGAATGCCAGCAATTGTTCTCATTTTGCTTATTATTGTGGTTTTCTTGTTTCCATTCCATTTCTTGCACATTTTATTTCTACGCAAATGGGAATTGCCACTTTTATTAACTATCATGAGTCCTTTTAGTGGCCTATCTATCGTCGGTATCCCTGCGTGCTCTCCGGACCGGTGTTCCACATAACTTATTGTGCTGAATGATAACAAAAACCACAGCCTGTGAGCAATGCGTGTTAGTGTGTCGGAAAAAGTATACAGTTATGTGTAAAATAAAAGCAGTATTTATTTATCAGAAAAATTATAAGAGTGTTTTTCTTAATATAACGGCACTCAGAAGATATTAAAAATTTCTTGTTTGATAAATTCAACTGACCTAAACATGAATAAGACTACAAAATTTATCAACCTCAAGATTTAATAAACTATGAGGTGACCCACCCATCGTGGGTGACTGATATGTAGATTCGCCAAGACTTATTGGGTTCTCGACCACGTTTTTATTGTTTTTATGTAAAAAGTCACATAGAAAGAGTAGAGTCCAACGATGATAGAGTTCTGGGTCCATTGAAGAGTAATTCGTAACGATACTAAGGAGCAAAACCGGTCGGATTCCACGGAAAAAAATGCTCCAGTTGCGGCAAGAATTATTTTGCTTTTAAATCATTGCAGGGTTGCATTTTGAATGAGTACAAATTGTATAAATGAAGTTATATATAATTTACACACTCTTTCATACTTTCTCCAGATTTAGTCGTATTTGGTGTATTTAATTCTCAAAAAGTAACTCGGAATAGTCTTATTTCGAGGATCATGATATGATAGAAAAAACTGGGTTACTTACAAAGAGCTAACAGAAGTAAACATTGACAAAAAACATTCAAATTTGTAAAAACAAAAAAATATTCGAAAACCTTTAGTGACAAACTGCAATTACTTTGCACAATAATGTAAGAAAATAGAAAAATTCAAACAAACAATACTCAGTCATACATAAGTGGCACACACTTACAATTCTATGTAAATATATACTATTTTGACAGCAGGAAGAAAAATGGGAGCAACACATGGTTCAACCTTGTGCCAGTAACTTTATTATGCAGATGTAGTAGCACAGTGTAATGGTTCTACATATCCTGGGCGGAATTAAATGTAGCAGCGCTGCCTATCATACTTCGGCAGAGATGCGGGTAATATGGAAATGGATAGCAAAAAAAAGTTTCGAATATGAAATTAAAAGAGAAAAATAACATATTGTTTTATCTAATGGCCACCGCGGAGAAGGTTGGAATGAAGTGTCTATTGCTGGCATAGAAATACGCCTACTTTAGGTACTATGTAACGGTATTGTATTTTATTATGATTTTACTAATTAAATAAGACCAACGAGTAAGCCAAGTACATAGTAGCCTTGAAAATGACGAACTAACGGTAGAAAAACATATGTACATAGTGGAGCGATGTGAACAAAAGTAAAGTTGAGTTGACTGGGCGAAGCTGTATTTTGGGTTACTAAGTACTAAACGGAAAAAAATTAAGACTAGACCAATGGAAAGTTATAAGTTTTCCGGATCTTCGCTCCGAAATGTGCTCAGCCGAACACTTAAGATGACTTATGCCAAGCAAATGCATTTTATGAAGGTCATAATATCTGACAATGTTAATAAATGTGTAATATTCACCGTCAAGTCATGCTAAGACCACGGAAAAATAATCTTGGTTAACTATTACATAATCATATTTGCAATAAAATGCATTTAGAATGCGTTCCATCACCAGCAAGCATCGCATGACTTCATGAAATGTTTTTTTAAATTTTGCAGTACAAGAAAATATCATCATAAATTATGCAGAAACAACAAATTGCAATTAAGCGGTCGTGTAAAGATGAACCAAACTCGATTATGTGATTATATATGGTATAAAGAGAGAGAAATAATAAGTAGTCCCGAAACCACGGGACTAAATCATTAGAAAGTCGAAATACCATAGAGCCTCAAGTTAAAGTAAGAAAAGGAATTCGGACCAACTTAGTGCAACTCATTGTTATACTGTCTATGCAAAAGATGAGCAAAATCGATCTCTTTGACTTTCGACTAACTTTTGTTGAGCCATGTCGGTAGATGGGTCACGATCCTAACGGAAATTAAGTATCTGCCACTGCCTAAAGACGGTTATCTTAAACGGAAGACATGGTAAGCCATTACATCTGCCAAGCTTAGATTAAACAAAAATAAAAATCAATATGTACGTTCTCCCTAAGTCGTAAAATCGGCAAAGCATTGTGGCAATAAGAAAATCTCTAATAGACAACCTTCCGTATTGAAACATCGAAAAACCCGAATTGGATAAAGTTGTTCGGGATTACCCGTTACAGAATATAAACAAAACAATTCTTTGAACATGCAACATATATTTCACTATATAAGGTTCCGACAAATCCATAGAACAGTCAGTAACTAGTAAGCTCAGCACCTATATTAAGGACAACCTCGACTTTACATGTAAATAATATGAATTGCGCTACGTTTGTAAAACGGAACGTCAACGAAACCGGCATACACGGTTTGCCCTACTTGATGCGTAAGGACTTGCATTGGGCGGAGCGCCTGTTTTGGTTAGGTATCATTGCATCGGCGACTTATTATTCCACGCACATGGCTTTGGATCAATTTGCGCGTTTTCGTGAAAACCCGCTTGTCTTTGCCGCCGAACTGACGTGGGATAAGAAGAACTTCCTCTATCCGGGCATAACAATGTGCAGCGATTTTCGAAATGAATTGATGGCAGAAGAAATAATCAAGGAGTAAGTGACCTAAAGTCAACTGCTTGAGAGTTTTTGAAGTAGTACCAAAACTAAATTTGTAACTCTTTAAAACAGTTTATGGCAGCTTACGCCCAATGACACACGTTTCGACTATTACTCAGATTTTTTGCATGCCTTAAATGTGCTACATTATGATACTCTGGAGACACTGTTGCCATACAAGAATGACTCGACTTTGTGGGGCATAGATTACGTGGATATTTTAGGCAAGGTAAGTCCGGATAGGGAAAGGAACACAAAAATGTTTAGGGGTTAAGCATTCATGGTTATTTTTACAGTTACATACAACAGACAAACCAGAGGTTCAGATCTCCGAAAGAAAGAACATGATATTCGCACCAGCAATGACGGAGGTTGGTCTGTGTCGTACCACGTCACAGCTCAATAAGTACACCAATCCTAGTGGAGAAAAGTATGTGTGGTGGAATATAGATAGTTTCAACGTGGATATCAGCCACAATCTGCCAACTTTATTCTATTCCATTTCAGAAAATCCGTCGAGGTTAGTCCAGTGCAATACTGTCTTTTTATGAGCATTTGCATTACCAAACTGTATCCAGAATATTCAGATGATGCAGGCGTATTTGTGGTAAGTTCATTGAAGATTCATGCAAACTTGAAAGTACTGGGATACTATAAAATATTAGTGGTCGAAATAAATCTGTACTTGTTACTTAAGGTTCAAATAAAAAAGGTTTTAAAACATTTTTAAAAAATTCTCTATATTTTACCAGTATCTGCATAACCCCTTCGATGTCGTAGCGCCCAATTACATAACCAATGTCTATCAGACCGCGCCGCAAGGACGAGTTTTAACTGTGGATTTGGAGATAACATCATTCAGCGCTGAAAGTCAGGTGCGCCGAATACCGATAGAATACCGAAAATGTCGATACCCTGAGGAGAGTAATCTCGAGTACTTTGAGGTAAGTTCGTCCTGGCGCATAAGGCCATACTAAATGCATATTTTTCCTTTTGCTGTCGAAGACTTACACCACCGCATTGTGTTGCATGGATCGTCGCATACACAGAGCCATGGAACTATGCCATTGCAAGCCACATTTCTACGCAGTCGCAGCCGATCTACCCGTTTGTAATATCGATCAGCTGCTGTGTTTGCAACGGCATAATTGGGCGAAGACAAATTGCAGCACTTGCGTTCAGCTCTGTGTGTCCATGTTTTATGTGCAGCTACAGCAGAGCGTTTCGCCGCCGATGCAGGTGAGGGAGACCATTATTTAATGATGTTAGAATTTGTAAATATATATTCCCGAAACCAGGTTGAGGGGGTACTGAGTCAAAAATTTGAACGCATCGTTGTCATACAACTCGAATTGCCATATCGCGGCATACGTCGCCGTGTGGTCTTCAGCTACGACGAGCTGATCGTGTCGTTTGGTGGGGCATTCGGTCTATTTCTAGGCGCCAGTTTTATGAGCGTTCATACGATGGTCAAGATTTTCGGCGATTTCGTAGTACTCAACTGTCTGCAATTTTGGCGACAACGTAACCATCGCAGACGAATGTTGCGTGTTCGTGTGATTTAGAATGCTGCGCGAAACGTTAAATGCTTCGAGAACAGTGGCTGTACCTTGGCTAGTAATTAAATAAGTCAATTGAATTTGTATTGCTGTCGCAATCAACTGAACTATCGATTTTCTCTGACATATTTCCTTTCTCTTTTCGCTTAACTGAAATGCCAAGAAAGCTACTGACACCTAACGAAGGCATGTCATGATATAGTGGTACAAGTTATGAAGGTAAAATACAACAAATGAAATTCAGCCCATTGTGAATTCCATAAGAAATTTACACATGCTTACATTTTGCTTGCAATGCATGTAATACATATGAACCTTTAAAGAAATGTGATTAAAATGCATTTGCGCATTATTTTTACGAATTCGAAATGACTATATATATAAATAAGCGTTGCATTAATGTTGAATTTAATAAAAAATCATTGCTGACAGCTATGGAATAGTAAATTATGGGATGTGTTTGGAATTGTAATAATTAATAATCTTAACATGGGAAGTGAGCCCATAAAAAGCTGTCTCATGAAATTCATCAAACGTTATGTATGTAGTACAAAATAGATTGCTTCGCTATAAAGTTTACTTATAGTACCTGAAGATACAACTTCGTGTAATCAAATTTTGAAGACAGAACTAATATAATATGTGAGACAAATGAAATCCCATAGAACTGCACGTGCCATGAAGTTTATTTGTATTTAGAGCGCCGAACAGGTTTCAGGTTTACTAAAATTCTAACTAGTAATCTTCCCTAGTCTTTAATACTTTAAAAACAATGATAACTCGATTGGTTATGCGCACTCTTCTCCGAGTCTTAGGCGACCATATACTGAAACTTTACAAAAACTCCAAATTCAAAGTGCAGTCAACATAGTGGTTCGGCCGAAAAAAATCAAACGGAAAAGTTCAGTTAAGAATAATTATGAAATAGTTCTTTACTATGTACCCTCTAATACGATCAGATTTTTTAGAAGAAATACGGTAGGTAACGTATTAACCTTCGAGTGAGAATACGTTTCTCATGCATCGAGTACTAAGTGTTGCCAGGTGCAATCTGACATTTCCATTGGAAAGTTTGACATTTTTTAGCATAACATCACTCAGAACGTTTTGTCATTTACATGAGAGTCTTGTATTATTTACAGGGAATTGAAAAATTCATCTCGGCCAAAAAATGGAATTAACTCGTGAACATTGTCGTGCGATCATTTTTCACAAACTTTCGACGTGGATTATCGTGTCGCACAAGAGTGCATCGATGAACTAAAATCTTTGTATGGCTATGAAGAACCATCCTATAGCACTGTGAAAAACTGGTACAACGAGTTCAATCGTGGCCGACGCTCGCTCAAAGACGATTTCGGTGAAGGTCGTCCAAAAACAGCCGTTGTGCCAGAAAACATCGTGCCGTACGTGAACTGATAATACAAGACTCTCATGTAAAATACCTTCAGATAGAGGCATGCCTATGCATTTCTCCCACCAGCATACATTCGATATTGCATGAACACCTGGCCTTAAAAAAAGGTTTGTTCTCGTTGGATCCCGCACAATTTGACAATCGCTCAAAATAGGCTCAAAAAAGTGCTTCGAAAATTGGTTTGAGCACATGCAAAAGTGTATAAATCTTGATGGAGAATATTTTGAAAAACAATAAAACCATTTTCGTTGATAAATATTCCTATTTTCATTATTAGGCCAGAAATATATACATATAGCAGCCCTCGTAGTTTTGGGGTCTGTATAGCACAATTGCTAAATTAAACTCATCGAAGTAGTATGATTCTATAGCAAAAACCTGAACTGAAGAAAGTATGAACGACCTTTTGGATATATTCAAGGGTTAACATTTTATTTTTTACTGCTCAGTTTAGATTCGACTACCATTGACGTGATAGATCCTTAAATATGGTAATTAGCTCCAGACGATGTTTCGAAAAAGTAAAATTATGTTAATGACGGAAGCAACAACTACTACTACTATCCAAACTACCGGAAAACTAGTGAAAACCATTTTTGTTTAATTTTATTCACTAAGCGCTCATATAAACCATGTATTTACGTACAGGGAAATGTGTATGAGTATGTATAAGAGTAATTGTATTAAATTCACGCAAAGAAGCCATATAAAGGTTATACCACCGAAGGTACCTCCGTAATTCGAAATAATCACAAATTATAAAATAAAAAAGAAAATGTTAAACCACCAACAACACACGCTAGACAGACATATACATATGCCTATTTGCAGCATTTCACTTTTGTTAAATATTACTATATGTGTTGAACGATTTTCTCGCGTGCCATGAAACGATGACGTTTGCTACACCAAAGCATAGGGTAGTCCTAAAAAATATACAAATAAAATGTGTTTGTAGTTTTAACCTTTATAGGCCACACCGTGAACAACAGTATCAGGTCCACAGGTCCTATTTAAAAAATGTTAAGATCTTCTAGGACTCTGGATTCAAAGATCAGGCTACTTTACTTCTGATCGAAATTTCTATTACCAGTCGGGTCCAGACTTCATAGATGATATGTTACACTACAATAATACATATATAATATCGAGGGTAAATATTATCTTCATCCAGCTAAGAACCCCCCTAATACATATAAATGTACGGTACGATACATGTACCGCTTTCATCCGCGTACTTCAGCGGTTTAAGTTCTTCGTTAATCGGTTTGTCTCATGCCAAAATGTTGGCTCATGGCTCATGACTGCTGGTTGCTGGCTGTTGGCGGCTGGCGTTTGGCTGACGCCCGATGACTACAATCCACGTCATTATGTTAGTGTTGATGGCAAATATGATGAAGATGGCTCATAATAAGTAAATCTGATGCGATGCCGTGATGGCGTTAAAACTAAACTAACGATGTTTATGCGCTGCGATTTAAGATATTAACGACGCCTGCGGTTACCAATTATATTTCCTTCCAGTGCGGTTGCGCCTTTCTATTTGACGCTTAGTCTGCCCACAATCCCATCCACATATGTGTGTGTGTTTGTATGTAGGCAGATAGATGGCTATAGTTAGGCGAACTTTGGTGGCGGTAAAATGCAGCGGATGTGCGCATAGCGTGAAGAAAATGCCCACAAAACAAATAGTTAAAGCTAATAACCTTCATTTTTTGTTTTTTTGCCTTTTTATTATGTTGCCAACAAAAAGCAGCGCCAACTTTTATGGTTGTTGTTGTTGTTGGTGTTGCTGTGCTGTCAGCATGTGGAGAGTAAATGAAGGTTAATGGCAGTTTTAATTTTGAAAATTTTGTACGTATATGTATGTACTTTGGTACTTTGGGACTTATTAGAAGCGAGAGACTGAAATGTGGCTTAATTGCTTGTATGAGTACAATTGTATATAGCACAAAACAACAACAACAATAAAAATTGAGTTCATAAAAATTCTAATTTCTATAATAGTTATAATGACAGGGAAGTAATTTTTCACACCGATGTACTATTTATGCTTTAACGAGGTCACAACTAATTTTTGGCGCGGTGGGTTCCAAGACAAAATAATTTGCAGAGGTCTATAAAATCAAGTAAAGGCTTAAAGTCTTCTATGCTAAAAATGCGGCTTTTAATTGTCAGTTAGGAGCTTCCAATCTGCGTGTATGGACCGTAGTGCCGAATCTTAAGAAAAACGAGGCTAACAAAATGTATGAAATTTTTAAAAGTCATGAATCATCAATTGAGAAAAACAAAACTAAAAGCAGCGAAAAGAATGTTGGGAAAAATACTAAGGAATTAAGCTTATCGGTTCTATTAGGTCAGCAAGACTCAACATTTCATGAATGACGAAAATGACGTTCGTAGAGCTGGCATTTGATAAAACTGTTGATGTAATATGGACTTATAGTTAAATTGGTGAATCAAAAAATATTAATGACGACCGAAGAATTCTGAAGAACCGCAAGATTGCACTGACGTGACCGATCGTCGGTTCTTTGTAAAGAGTAAAAAAATTTAGTTAACTTTTGAATGATTTATTTATAAAATTTATTTAAACAGAATATGGATTAATATGTACTGTGCCAATAGTGAATACTTTTTACCAACTGAACACATTAAATGAAGTTTCAGTACTTTTACTTCATTGAACTAAGCTGAAATTGTTACGTTGTCGGAAGTTTTCTATGCAGACGTAATATAACCCTCAACAAAGTCGTAAAGAGTGATCCTACTTTTAATAATTTAATTATCATCATAATAGAAACAATAGGCAGTCATATCCTAAATATATAGTGCCCCCTTCTCACTTTAGCTCACCACAAAACGGAGGCTTCCAGGAGATACTTGATCTAAAACCGGAAGATCGGATTGGATCGTGAGCTGCTTGAACCATATGTAGAAGAATCGTTTTTGACCAACGAAACAATCCAGTTTAGAGAGGGTTCGATGCAGTACCCGCTGGTGGAAGCCTAGGAAGAGGAAGACCTGCACTCCGTTGGAAAGATCAGGTTTAAAACGACCTGGTTTGGCTTGGAATTTCCACCTGGCGCCGAATTGCGAGAAATAGAGAAGAATGACGTGCTATTAACGCTTCGGGTATAATAAAAAAAAAAACGGTTCCGAAAGCATTATGGTCAACTATGCTATCCAAGCTTGTCCAAAATTATCAGTTCAATAGAAGACTAATGATCTTATTTGGTACGGAATCCAATGTGAAGAAATTTTTTTCTATCTTAACAACTCCAGTTTCAGAGAAAGCTTAAATAACTTTAGGGTTAATTTAGTCCATACAAAAGGAGACGTGTGTAAAATGTTTCCGCGTTTGATTTAATTTGTCCAAAAATCAGTTTGGAAGGGAAGGTAATTTCAGCATATAAGAATACTAAGAACTATTTTTTGTCTTTTAGGAAACAACAGGTTTTTTATATGGGCGCTCTACTATAATTTAAGTCTAAATTCTATAGACAAACGCTCCTTTTGGCATTGTCAGAGGGTCTAAAACATTCAAGTATACCGAGCATTTTTATAAGAAACTGAAATTATGTATTCGTAATACAAAATTCAAACCGCTAAAACTAATATTTTTGCAATAATCAAGCGTTTCGCTTGTCTGCAAACCGAAACGGTCAATTCGTATAAATTTGCCACGGTCTAGCAATTGCTAGTTCAATGAACGCCGCAAAATATTGCAACTTAAGTGGAAAATTAAAATTTATATACAATATTCTGACGAGTATGCGCAATAATTGAGAGCTGGAGTGTTGAAGACACGAGTTGGTGGTGATCGCAGAATTACTGAACTGAACGTGTGGAAACTGTGGTTAAAATTCAATTGAAGTAAAAAGGTATTTGTTCTAGATTTCACCAACACAATTGCTTCCTTCACTGGATAAAGAAATGGAATGGATCCTCAGATTGATAAGGATGAGTCGAAACAAATAGTCAGCTTATTACCGACTGAAAGATCTGGATGTGGGGAATTTTGGAACGATAGATTGCTGTTCGCTTCTCGTTATGAAAGCTTTCTATACGATATAATTGCTTCTGGATTCTTCTCGGTAGTGAGAATATCTAAGAAAACCACAAATCAATGTAACGAAAATAGGAGTGGTTCAGTCTTCCGTGGATCCAAGGATTGATTACTAGTGGTTTGGATGGGCTTTGATACTGCGAATTGACTCTATGTAGTTCCATGTCGTCCTAGCGGTCTCAATAAGAAGGACGTGTAATTTATTTTAATTTGGTTCATTTTATAGATACTTTCCTCAACATTCTTGCCAGAGAAACGTCAAGACGCCACCATGTTTCGGTATTTCTATGCTAGAGGGGTATTTAAGAGTATACTCATAAAGGCTCGAGCTCTTAAATACCCCTCTAGCATAGAAATACCGAAACATGGTGGCGTCTAGACGTTTCTCTGGCATATTAACGCTTTGCTTTGATGACTTTGCAATAGCCTTCACTTAACCAAGTAAATCAACAACTTTTCAGCTAGTCTCAGTCTCGTTGCTACAGCGCCTGACGGCCTATAATTTTTCTGCTCTGATTCGCACTCAGGCCAAAGTAAAAAACGCATAAAATCTAATAACAACAAATACGCATGCGAGTAGAAACAGCGAAGCGGCAAACTAGACGAACAAGTTGCCAGTCCGCCCAACACAAGCAATAGTGTGGAGCTCATGTGCAGGGGCAGAGGAACGTATGTATATGTGTGTTATGTATGGGCGAAGAAGGCAGAATTACGTGCGAAGCAAATGTCTATTTCCTCAATGGAAGTAAGGCGCGCGCACACACTCCCACAGAGACAACTAACTTCCAATCTAAAGTGGCTACGGAAATCTTCCAATAATTTAATAATGTAATATAAAGCATATTAAGCGAACTTAAAGCAGCGAAGGCAAGCAAAATAAAGCACAGAAGGCCATACGTAAGTAGTGCAGCGGCGACACAAATACAACACTAAAATGCGCATAAATTATTAGAAGTTGAAAGAAAAAGCCCAACAACGCACGGAACTGCCTGTCAGTGTGTGAAATACTACTGCAACGCTGGCGAAGTTAGACCATCCGAACAGTCAGTCAGCCACAGTGGTGGCAGCCAACAAATCAGCGCCTTCATTTCCACGAACAAACTATTCACCGCATTTCGAACTGACGTTGAGGTTATGTGGAACTTTGGTCTGTGCAATGCGGCGCACGAAATGCCAACACTGCAGAGAGAGGTGGTATTAAGTGGGCTGCATGTCGCAAAGTGTGGATCCTCAGAAGACATTAGTAGTAGACGAGATATACCGTTGATGCAATTTTTGGCTTTCATTTGTTCTTGGGAGGATTTGTAGATCCGTTTGAATTTTTTGTTTGTGAAAAAAAAGAAAAAAAGGTGAGTATATCCAAAAATTAAATGCATAGTGACAGGAATGGGCATTCAATTACTTTGAGGAGAACATTGGGAGGTTTAAGAAAACCTCGGTGAGCTTTAATCTTTCATATCGGTCTAGGTGAGCTTGAAGCTCTCACATAATAAGCTCTATGGACCCTTATATCTGCATGTTAACTGGAAACATTATGGAATTCTCGGGACTATGTTTAATACAGCATGTGTAGGTTTGTAGTACACCAGCCGGGATTTTAATTGCAAGAATTTGTAACTTTCGTAAAGCTTGCCAAGCTCTTTATGATGGAGCAGTTAGGACCTTTCTTTTGAGTAAAAAGTTACAGATAGAAACTTCCAAATCGTACATTATTCGAGGAGATAATTGTTGCAACAGAAATTCTCTAAATCTAACAATATTCTATATCCTATGATAAGCTGGTTTTCTAACAGAAAGATGTTGTATCCATTGAAAATTGTGAAGGATTCTGTCAATGTCAAAAATATTAAAAGGCACTTAAAAGAGGAAATTTGCAAGCAATTTTGTTTTTGCGGCTTACACATGCCTGTAATATTTAAGCGGAGGCTCTTAAGCGGGGATTTTTATATGTAAATTTAAAGAAAAAACAACGATGCCGCAAAATATGGTCACTTAAGCGGGAAAAGCACTTAAAAGGGGGGTCACTTAAGCGGGGATTAACGTATACCTTTCTTCATTTTCATCGACTGTTACTTTGTCTTAAGTCCATAAATAGAAATTTGCTCGAGAAAACGTGAATTTTCGACAACTGGATCAAGGAAAAAGGCCTATAGGTCGAATATCTAAAAAAAAACTTACGAACACAACGCCGAAATAAAAACCAAATTGGATATATTTGAGAATTATTGTTAGGACCTCCATACATAATTTAAATACATTCAGTCGAAATGTATCAAAAACTCTTCTTTGAAGTAAAAACGTACGTGTAGGGTATATGCATAGCAACATAACTCAAAGCACATTGTTGACAGTTGTGGCAAGTTTGTAGCAGAAGCAGCGGCAGCGGCCAAAGCAACAAAACCAGCAACTTTTTAAAGTAGAATGCGGCATATGTCAGAGGCTCCCAGTCAGTCACTTAGTTCATCAGTTCATCAGAAGACATTTTTTTACTTTGCCAACAGTAGCTACAGCTTCCTGGTTCATTCAGACTCACACGCACACTAACGCATGGTGGATGCACTTAAAATGTGTGTTATTTTTAGTATAACAACATTTGTAGGGCTGTGTGATTTCTATTTTTTCAAAAAAGAGGGAGGGAAGAAATCACACACACACATTAACACCTGCTGCACACATTTTTTCTTTGCAGCTATTTTTGGGTATTTGCTTTGTTTTTACTTCACTTTAAATAGACCGCTCGTTCCACACCAACAACAGAAATGGTTTTGGCAGCGCGTGCGATTGAGGCTGATAAAAGCCATGCAACCGAAGTGATAAAGTTTATTTGAAATGAAGACAATGTAGCTGAGGAAAGGAGAAGCAGAGAAGAGAATACAAATTGGCACACAAAATCTTATAATAATGCGTTTAGTTGGCGCAAAGTGTTTTAAACGGTGAAGCAGAATTCCCAAAAAGTGGTCCGTGTGTGTGGTTTGAAAAGCTCTACCGATTACCGAATTTGCATAACAATTGCTAAAATTAGGTGACATTTTTGCATTTGAGAGTATTTATGTGAGAAAAATATAGTTGCGAAATTGTAGTAATTTTTTTACCACGTTAGATTGAATTTCGAAATTTCTTATTTCGAAAAAGGATTGGTGAACATTTTCTCTTAACGAAATATTATAAGCTAGGGTGGTGAAAGTGGGTACAGTACCTATCACATAAAAGCCTAAAAACACCTCTTATACAGGTCAGAAAAGATTATCCAATGAAAAATTAGGAAGATAGATATCGATAAATACAGTAAAAAAATTTCGATAGATGCAGTAAAAGCCATCGATAAATATAGTAAAAATATCGAAAAATGCAGTAAAAACCTTCGATAAATACAATAAAAAATTATCGAAAATGAAGTAAAAGTTATCAACAATTGCAGTTAAATTATCGATAAATACAGTAAAATATGTCGATAGATAAAATGAAATATATCCATAAATTACTGTATATTGATAAATACATAAAAATGTCTTCATTTACTGAAGATCGTAAAATATTCAACATCCTATGACTTCGATAGACGGAAATATCGTATATCGAATATCGATATTTTAATTGTTTCCTGACGAAATATAGATCGATCGATATTTTTTGGTAATCCTGACTATCGTTTTTCAAAGTTCTGTAATAACGGGTGATTTTTTTGAGGTTAGGATTTTCATGCATTAGTATTTGACAGATCACGTGGGATTTCAGACATGGTGTCAAAGAGAAAGATGCTCAGTATGCTTTGACATTTCATCATGAATAGACTTACTAACGAGCAACGCTTGCAAATCATTGAATTTTATTACCAAAATCAGTGTTCGGTTCGAAATTTTTTTATCGACAAATTTTGTTCAGCGATGAGGCTCATTTCTGGTTGAATGGCTACGTAAATAAGCAAAATTGCCGCATTTGGGGTGAAGAGCAACCAGAAGCCGTTCAAGAACTGCCCATGCATCCCGAAAAATGCACTGTTTGGTGTGGTTTGTACGCTGGTGGAATCATTGGACCGTATTTTTTCAAAGATGCTGTTGGACGCAACGTTACGGTGAATGGCGATCGCTATCGTTCGATGCTAACAAACTTTTTGTTGCCAAAAATGGAAGAACTGAACTTGGTTGACATGTGGTTTCAACAAGATGGCGCTACATGCCACACAGCTCGCGATTCTATGGCCATTTTGAGGGAAAACTTCGGAGAACAATTCATCTCAAGAAATGGACCCGTAAGTTGGCCACCAAGATCATGCGATTTAACGCCTTTAGACTATTTTTTGTGGGGCTACGTCAAGTCTAAAGTCTACAGAAATAAGCCAGCAACTATTCCAGCTTTGGAAGACAACATTTCCGAAGAAATTCGGGCTATTCCGGCCGAAATGCTCGAAAAAGTTGCCCAAAATTGGACTTTCCGAATGGACCACCTAAGACGCAGCCGCGGTCAACATTTAAATGAAATTATCTTCAAAAAGTAAATGTCATGAACCAATCTAACGTTTCAAATAAAGAACCGATGAGATTTTGCAAATTTTATGCGTTTTTTTTTTTAAAAAAGTTATCAAGTTTTAAAAAAATCACCCTATATTAATGATACAGCGGTATATAGCACATCCATAAAAATAGGTTCATCAAGAATATAAAGCTTTTACAATCGATAACAAAAAAGTTGAAGATGAAAGCAAGAATTCTGAATGCACAATCGAGAGCTAAAACCTGTGTACGTTGTTGAATTCACAATATTAACATTTTCGTCCGCAACTAGTGCTCTCTTACTTGCGCCGACCTGCCGTTATTCACAAAACGTAAAACGTTATAAAGTATTTAGGGCAGAATTTACCAAACGTTCATTGCATTGCCCGAAATAAATGAATAGGAAATCTAAATGCCGTGAGCACTTTATACAATCCGAACGTTTTGTAAGCTTATCGAAAATGAAATCTCGCACAGCAGACCGGTATGCCTGTTGAAAGCTTAAGCTGCTGCTGTTGACATTTGCCATCGCTATGTAATGACATTATCGCAGAATCGCCGCAGCGGAATGGGACTTATGGCAGCAGTGAATAGGCATAAAGGTGCAATGCTGTAAATACTCGTATACAGGCAAACCAAAATTTAAATGCGCATTCGTTCAGCTTTCAGAGCGCCATCGATAGATACAGCTGCAGTTACTGCCGAGTGGGGCAAAAAAACGCAATTAAAACGCAGTTACAGTTAAATGATAAAACAATCGCTTGCTGAATTTCAAAGCAGGTATTGAAAGGATGTTATATTGAAGTGTACAAGTGTATGTGTTAGCTGCATAAATACCGTACGCTCACAGGGTGCAGCTAACAAACCGGCATTGAATTGCATTAATCATTAAATGCGACGTTTTATTTACTAAAACTCGGCCGTTCGAACGATTTATTGTTGCTGATAGGTGATAGAGCGGGAGGGATTCGTGGAATATTTAAGTGGATGCATTTTGATTTTATTTATAAATGTCAGCTATATCATATTTGAAATAAAATGATAGCTGTACTTTAATCTTAAAATGCTTGGATGAAAATAAACTGAATATATGATAATATAACTTTAAATGCAACACTGTTCTTTTCAACTGACAGATCTCAAATAATATTAGTAAACTAACCACATTCATTGGAAAGGAATTTGATATGTTTTTATGACCTTTGACCTGAGTACAAAAATTTGAACAGGACTTCTTCTTAACAGGGACCCCAATTACGCAAATGCGACTATACTAAATACTAAAGACTCTTCAGATTGATTTAAAATTACTTTGGCCGGGGTTTAACAAAATCCGCTAGAGTTTTCTTAATTTCCAGTGGATAATACTTGACGTATACGAAATTTGGACGAACAAAAAAACAATAAATTGTAAGGAATACTGGAAATGAATGAATTTGTTGCAAATGTACTTGTCCCACAGAAGAGAAGTATTAGAAGATAATCTTGTCTTAGATCTGTCTTCTCTAAATGTTGCAAGCTGTATTATAGGGTCTTATTTGTAAGTGTTTCAATATCAATATTTCTATTATTTCCGTATTAACGGATTGAGCTCTCTTGAGATTATATTACCAACCACCTGTAGATTACAATATTATCATAAAAAAATAAACAAATCTCTGCTGGTGGACTTTAGCAAGCACAATAATACTTGAGACAGATTTTTTGAAGCAAAAAATCAAAATACTTTTACTCTTTAAGTAGTGAACTTCAATATTTCGATTCAACTATTCTATTGCCGAAAAGAACTGAAGATCCTTCAATTTATTAGTAATTTTAGATAATTGCAGTCAATCTCCGAATGTGCTTCATCAAATAAATTAATTTCCTTGCATTTGCATTTCAAGGTCACGAAATTTAATAACAATTCAATTTCCGAACCACATGGCTAACCGACGAACAATTAATTATGCGCCACTAATAGCGTTTCCCAAATTGTTTTTTTTTTGTTTTTGTAATTATTACTTAATATTTTTGTACAAATGAGCAGAAAGCAATTTTATAAATCAAAATCAAACTGCGGGTTTGTTATATTGAGTGTGTGTCTACCCTTTGATTTCTAGCTAAAACAATTTGAAAAAAAAAAGAAAAATATAAAAAAACAAAATAACAACAACAAAGAAGAAATCGAAAAACGCTTTCGGCATTCATAATGCATGCGTGAGAAATATTGAAAATGACACAGAAAAATAAATACGCACACATGCACATACAGTTAAAGAGGAAATATTTAACGTCAAATACTTTTGTTTACCAATTTCGTACGACTTTCTTGTGTGCAGCGTTTATTGTAATATTTTTTGTTTTTGTTTTCGCTTTTTGTTTTCAAATATTTTTCATATCGTATGTTCGAAAACAGCTGTACCGACTTCAGTGATAGACGTGTCGTGGACACTTGAATGCATCCCGAGTAAACGAGTGAGCGAGACAGAGCGACGCTTTTGACCTTGCTGCCGCAATTCCTTTTGTTCTTCGATTTCACTTTCTAGATTTAGACTTTTTTATTACAGACCTCAGCTGTTGCCTCTGGCTGTGCACTGAATTACAAATTTTTGATTGCACTTTGTGAGGTCTTAGAATAAACAAATTTAACGCAGCACGAATATGGCGAAGCAAACAAAGGAGCAGCCCCTATATTGTCTTGCCTTGATATGGTCTTGCACATTTTTTTGGTTATTTGATATTTTTATTAATACAACAAATATGTATATGTACACATGATCTTGACTACGGTCTTTGTTCATTTATGAGGCATAAAGGACGGTGGTAAGAAGTTGAGAAGATTGAAAATTTTACAGTTAAAGGACATTACCCTTCTTTCTTGCAATGAGGTAGATACAAATATATTCAAGACAACTTCATTAAGCCAAGTACAAATTATGAGAAGGGTCTGAAAACAAGTCTTGCTAAACCCTACTATTTGGCGAGAGGTAATTTAATGAAACCTAAAGTCGGACGTGAACTGTTCTACTGAAGATAGACTTAAGATGTGCAGCAATATATAGGGAATAATGATTACTAATCGTAATTATCATCCATACAATCTTTTTTCTTTTTGTTCCAGAGGAGTTAGCGTAGACGATGACGATTTTGATCTCAGCATAGGAAAACCAAATCTTTCTGGCATCCTCAAAAGATGTTTGTACTCTTTTATTCGGGTACCAAAGTCTACGACAACAATTAGAATAATTTTTTGGAGACAAAGCGATAGTAAAGCGGTTTCGCATAATTGTTCCGGGCCGATATAGCCCAGAGATGAGCATACTCTAGCATAAAAGACGAAATAAAATAATAAAGGCAATAGTCTCGAAGATCTATGTTTTTGTGATCCCAATCTATTTTTATACTCTGAAGACAGTTAAATGTATGACTGAGAAATATAGAAGTTCCCTTACTCTATGTAATGGGATAATAGTTTCTGTAGAGTTTTTGTGCAAGATTTTCCTAAAGATGTTCTAGTGCTCTCTTTACCCCTTTTATATAAATTTTGACCCAAGAAATAGTTAAAACTATGATAAAATATTATTTAGAAATAAAAAAATGTAACTTAAAATAAAGAACAAATCCACTCACCTTCAAATCATTGATGATCTGCTGGAAGAGACTGCCCAGCACAGTGCTGCTATCGCGTTCTAAGCTCAAATCCATCGTGATGAAAAGACACTATATTTGCTTCACAAAAAAAATCACTTAACCCCAAAGTAAAAACACTGAGGCAACACTTTTCGGATATTATTTTTTCCAACTATTTCTAGCGGCGCTCAAGAATGTTTTGACAATTTTAAGCAATTACGTTAATTACCGCTAATTGCTAGCGCTTGGTTATTATTACTTTTATTATTACTTGTATTGTGGTTTCTCTTTATTAATTTGTGGCGCCGCTTAATTTTGTCATTGGCAGATTTTTTTTCACCGACAAAAATATTATATCATCCAGAAATTGCGTGAGCTATAAATGTTGTTAGTGTACATTTAATAATGTTGTTGTTGTACATGAGTACAAACAAATATGTTTTAAGCCAAATTGACGGGGAGCACCATCAGCGGGCGTATGATGGGGGCTCAACCGCTTATATCTGCTCTGAAAATGCAGCGCATTAAAAGCTGCGCCGAATTATTTGAATTATTTTGACATTTCGACATTTTTATATTTTTGTCTTTGATTGACTGCCTGTATTGGATGTTTGTACTCGCTTTTTTATGGTGTTGCTTCAGCTTTTTAATAATTATTTTTAGGTTAGATTATTTTTATTATTTTTTCCGCTTTTTCCTCACTCGAATGCTTTCTTCAGCGCACAATTTCTTCGACGCAAATGTTTTTAATTTTTTAGACACTGCTTTTTTATTATTATTATTTTTATATTTTCGTGCTTTACGTTTTTTTTTATTTTTGTTTTTGTTTTTATTATTTGTTCGACTTTTTCGTTCAGTTCAGATCACTTGATGGAATCGTTTTGGTTTCGTTGCTGTTCTGCTGCTGTTGTTCGCGTGTTTATTTTCATGCTTTTGCTGCTGTTGTTGTTGTTCTTTGCTCTATTGTTATCGTAAAATGAAATTGATCATTAATTCTGTAAAGACAAGAAGAGAGAACAAATACGAAAATTAATCATTGTCTTGCAGTCGACGCCTTAGAGCCTTAGAGGTTATGAAGAGAGATCGGAGCGGAGTAAATTAGGAATTAATTATTCATACGAAACATGCGCACGTACGTTTGAATATATAGAAGTGTGTGTGTGCAATGTGATCTAGAACAGATTGCGATCTGTTGGAAGTAAGGGAGTGCTGCTATAGGTGATGGGAAAAATTTCTTATGTTGAAAAAGAAATTATTATTGCTCGTTCCAAGGTTCGTCAGTATACAATTTATTTACGCACCGCGTTCGGGTTTTCAGCAGCAAAGATTATTTGCTTAGATGGCGCCAGATCATTTATGTATGCGAAAAAAATTTGCAAAACAAAAACAAAAATAGCAATGGTAAATGTTTTTGGATGAAGTTTTTAGTAGATTAACTTAAGAATGAAGAAAGTTTTTTGGAATGAAAATAAAAATATTTTCATCGGTCTTCTTGACCTTCTCATTTGAATAAATTCTCTCCAGCAAGCCAGAGGCTATCTAGAGAACTTTAAGTGGCTGCCTTTAAGACGGTTTAAAGACTTATGTAGTCAGAAGAGCCAATCTACAGCTCTAATTCGGATCTGTGATAGATTTTTTTACAACAAAAATTAAAAAAGAAATTCGTTAGAAAATAATTCGATGTCTTGAACTCATTTGAAGCCTATTTATAGACGTAGAAAACCTATTGTTATAGGAAGAGACATACTTATCAAAACATCTGATAATTGTTTCGAATACTGGAAAAATATAATGACGAAGAAAAATAAATTTTTAATTTTTATTTCTAGACCCGTGAAAGTTTAAAATTCTTCCCTCCTAATTCACAAATAAATTCTCTCCCAAAATTAACAACAATTTATTATTTTATAGCAATATTATTTATTGCCCACAAATTAATAATTCTTTAGGTGTTACAAAAAATAAACAGTAATTTAGCACACAAAAACAAAAAACAATGCGGCAAAGTGCAATGCACTACCAAAAACACATAATTCAAACAAACGACAAAATTTAATATATGGAAAGTAATTAAGCATACACACCTATGTATACACTCATATAGTACACTTAAGTATGTATGTATGTGTTAAAGTTCATTTAGTAAATATAATGACCGCTCGTAAAATATGCTTAATTATGTTTAATGGCAAAGTGCGTGTCCGATTTCGGCTTTGGCCTTTCAAGTGGCTCTTCATCATGCATCATTTGTGGTACAAAGCACAAAACAAAAACAAAATCGAAAAACTATAAAAAAAATAAAAAATATATGTGGCATAATAACAACAAAAACAACAGTGTTCATGTGATTAATGCACCTTTTATCAGAGCAGTAGCGGCTATCCAGCACGCTGATAGCAGAAGCCCAGCGCAAGCGTTGGGCGGCAAAGCAAATGCATTTAAACTCCGACGCCGCCAACTCAACAACTCAAACGCTTTGCATTCAGCCAACAAGCCGGCCAGCCAGCTAGCCAATCGAGCAAATAATCAATGCACTTTCACGGTTTCATTGTGACCTACATAAGTAAACATACTACACGCGTTGTTGTAATTCTTCACTGCATTTTTTTATATGTGTGTATATAACTCTATATTTATACACAATATGTATACATGTGTGTGCGAAGTAAACAAATTTGTATAAATACATTTTAATCCGCTGAATTTAAATGAATTTTAATTATGTGTGGGATGCAATCAGCTTTCTGTGTAAACAAAAAGGCATTCCACAGAACAGATTACAGGGTGTAGTTTTTTATTTTTTTTTTGCTTATCGCAGAAAAAGTTCAAGAAATATTTATTAGCAATTAATTATTTTATATTTTAATTTATCAGAAATACATTCCTAAAATTTACTCTTTTTGTATAAACGCGATATAATGGTGATTCATAATAATGAAGTAAATTAAATTTATTATTTATTATTTTAAAATTTAAATCCTTATTCTGGTTTTCTACGAAGTAGATAAATCTTCGATGTTTATACAGTATTTGCCCCAATTCTTTTAAATTCCTAAATATTTTTTTAGAAATGAAACATAGCACAGTTTTTTTCCCAAACGAATTCGGAGAAAATAAGGTTATAACAAAAAGAACCATTTGAGAAAATTCGAATGGAATTGCTTCATTGAATTCTTCTTCAGTACATATTGGTGTATTTATTAGAAAAGATCAGAAAAAAATAGAGATTAAATAGAAATCCAGCTCGTAACTACCTCGCGACAGTTTGTGGATACAATTTAAATAGTGTGTTTTCATACTTTAGCCACACACTGTGCGCCCATTTGAAGACACCAAAGAATAGTAGAAAATATGAAAATAGAATAACTTAATAATTACAACATAAATAATAATAATGTACATAACTTGGCAAGTGCATCAATCATATGCATATAAATATATGTATGTATGTTTCCGAACATTTGAGGCGTGTAAAAAAGAAGCAGTTTGCTGTGTACAAAAGCAGTTAGCGGAAGAGAGTTTCACAAAGACATTACGGTGTCTAGTGCAGCGGTGTGCTTAGAAGGCCAAAGTGTGAACGTGTTGGCCCCTTTTCGAGGTGGTCGGCTTGTCACCACACCTAAAGCTACTGTAGGTCTAATACATACATACCGTTTACGATGGTATGACGGGGTATATAAGATTTTAAATTACGAGCTTTGACAATGCAGAAAGTGCATAAGTAATGTTCGCAGACGACTGTAAACTCGGCGTACGAATATGGACCGCCGGTACGAATATGTATGCCGGGAAGAGGAGTGCATATTCCCAACTGGGCAGTCAAATGAAGAATGCATTTATGAAAATGTACGCTTTGGCTTTATGTGAAACACAAGCTCACACACACACCATAAATATGCGTACACTTTATTAGTGCAACTGTGGCCCGGCAGAGGGGAATAACTATAACTTCAATTGGTGCGTCTCAAAGGGCCTTTTTACTGTCCATATTTCAATCGTACATTACAAATTTGGAGCTTACGCCAGCAGGCCTGGAAATTGCACTCAGGGGACATGCACTGCAATTGCATTTCAATTAAATGCGTGTCAGAATTGACATTTGTATCCACAACCATGTATGTATGTAGGCGGCAATTGAATTTTTGGTTGTAGCAATGAAAAACTCTTTTTGGTTAATTATTTATGTATTTTAGACTATTATGCAAGCGTAATCGTATTTCGTTTATTTAATGATCATAATAACAAAATGGGTTCAAGAGGATCTTGGATTAATTTACAACAAACAAAACTGGAAAACTTTATTTTATTTTTTTTTGTTTAAATTCCTGTAAGTTGGATTCAAATTGCTTTAAAATTTTAATTATGCTTTGCATCGTTTTAAAAATAAATATTTTGTATTTAAATTCTTTACGTAGTAGCAACACTGCTGCTGTAAAGAATTGTCTGTTAGAAAGAGTTATCAAATTCAACGCCAACTCGTTGTTAATTCGAAAAAATCGTTAAATTAAATTAAAAGAATATATTATAAAAGAAATCAAGACTAGTTTGAGAACATTTTTAAATGGAGTCCAACTATATTTCTTATTGAGTCTTATACAAGAAACACAAGAAATCATAGAAATCAAGGTAACATCTTCCACATATATTAAAAAAAAAATTACACACATACATAATTACATATATATTATGTTTATCAAGCGAAAGCAAAAATATTAATTTCACTTTTGCGCAAATGCGTCAGCGGCGTGAAATTTCAAATCTTCAATGGTCACAAGTCGCAACAAAAAATTAATTGAAAAAGTCATAAAACAAGAAGCTATGACATGCAAATGAAAACGAGAAGACCAAAAGCGTTGGTTTTTGTGATTAAAAAAGAAAACGTAACACGTAAAAAAACACACGAATATGTGGGAATATGAAGAAGGTCTTTGCAATTAATACACAGCCAGTGAGTGAATGGTCTATAACACGAGCATGTGGAAGGTCGTTAAAATGCAAAAGAAATAGATAGATAATAAAGCGTGATGTAAAAGTAACAGATACACAAACATATAAGTGCATAAAAATTACATATGCAAGCAAAAAAAAAACACGAAAATATATGCAAGTAACCAAACTCAAGTTTACAACATGTAACCATAAAAAGACAGCCGCACTGCGAAGTGTTTGAATAATTTTCAGCTTAATGTGTCGATTGACACGCCATTTATGCTTGTATAAAAAAAATCAAGCCCTTTTTAGGTAATTTTTAGACTACAAGCAATTAAGATTTTTCACCTACATGCACAAAAGTTCACTGCAAACATACAAACTGCGATTGTGTAATTTGATCAAATTGACAGCAGCTGTCAAGTAGATAGATATACGAAAAGAAGAAACACAATAACAAATTGAGGCGACAGAGCAGAATGCTTGTCGCAATCAATTAAAGTTCAACGGACATGCCCTTATGTGGTCTAATGCGAGAAAGAAAATGTTTTACACAGCACCGAGTATATGTACATTTGTATTTAAGTAAATACGTATATATAATTATATTTGCATTTGTTTGAAAGTAAATGCCCTTTGACATGCAAGTGTATAAGTAAAGCATGTAAAAAATGCACAATTCACAGGTGAACTGACACATAAGAAATACCAACAAATGTAAACAAACATGCTACAGGGCGACTCAGAGCATTAAAGGTAACCATGGAAGAAAATGTAAATTGGTGACTGCAGAAAATTGCATAGAAAATCATTGTTTTAAGTGAGTGAGTGAGTGAGTGTTGATAATAGCCGGATAGAATATACATATTTAGAAAGAAAAGCAACAAAACAAAGCATAGAAAGAAGTGGTAAATTGATGCAAAGACACAATGACTGAATGTAAATGACCTCTTGAGATAAACTTTGCAGAGCAGCTAAGCACGGAAATGGGGAGGGAGGCAGGCGTTTGCAGTGGAAAAACATTGAAGGGGAGGCAGAATATGCATCAATGATAAAATATACAAATATTATAAAAAATAACAAGAAGAAGTAAAGAACAATAGGGGAATTTACAATTGTTTGTGTGTTTACATAAATATAAAAAATATAATAATAGTTACAACAAAATAGCAATGAAATAGTGCAGAAAAACAAATACATATGTTTGTATACATATACACGAACATTGAAGCTTGGAGCGACGAAAAAAGCTTGATATCCAAACGTCAAAGTAAAATGCGGGCAGAACGCAAACGATGGTAGGCTGCGTATTGCTACCAACAACAACTATGTACACTCCAAGTGAAGTAAAGTAAAGCAAAAAGCAGAATAAAATTCAATCATCGCCAACTTCACACATAATAAATCATCTAGTGCGTCTATGTGTGTGTGTTGGAGCGCGCGGCAACTTTGAGGCTCCCCTCCCAATGCAGACACCGCCACACCAATACTTGGAAGTTTAGTGTGTAAATTGCATGTTGAAGGCGAAACAAATGGAAAAGAAGACATCGCTGCCGACTTAAATATATATGTACATATATATTTTCTTATATACTTCTTCTGTCTATATTTTCCATTTGGCTGAGGTTGCCGCTGCTGCTGCGCTGCATGCTTACTTTGTATGCCTTGTGGGTTGGTTACTTCGTGTGTTGTTGTGTGTGAAGAAAGTGTGAAGCGTTAACCAGCATGCAGCTGCGCGCAGTTGAAGGAAATTGTTGCACGAAACGGAAATATGAGAGTTTGTGGCAAGTAGTGTACGAGTGCTGACTGGGTGTTTGACGCTTTCCTCTGAGTGTGGATCGTGCGGAAATGGAAATTGAGAAGAGGGTCACAATGACACACACGCTTTGGCTTTGGTGTCGTTACAATTTTGATTTGTTGTGATTTTAGAGCATAAATTGTGTAAAAGTGTTGTTGCACAAATAATGAGAAAATAATAAATATTTGGGGGAGAGGGAGGAATATAAAAACAGTAAAATTATTTTGAAATATAAATTGGGCTATAACATGGAAATTGTGGAGCAGCAAGTAATTTAATATAAATGTTTACACATATTTTGTTCGATAAATATTTGTGCAAGTGCAAGTAGTAACAACAATCAGAAATATTTTATTAGAAAAATATTACTCATTGCATTATTGTTATTCAACTTTTTCTTAAAGTTGATTTTGATTGTATTGTGTTCTTTCCATTGCTTGGACGGCTTGAGCTTGTATAGCATTAGGCGGTTTTGCTTTATATTTTCACTGAGTAAATATATTTTCTTTTGCTGTGTGCTTATCAGCGCATAAATACCCTGTAGTTCGGTACCATCGGAGAAGAGCTAACGATATAACTAATTCCGAATCATTAGCACCGGTCCTAGCCCGATTACATGCAGTGGTATTTGACTAACGATTTTTACATTGCAATGTCCTACGAGGGTAATCGAGCGGTGCGACTCTGCATTACCAGTCACTGGTGAAAGGACTAGTTCCAAAATCGTTAGTGAATCGCTAGTACAGAATCACTAGCGTTTTCGTTAATTCAAAATGGCTAGTGATTTGACTAATTCGAACACGCTAGAGGTTTCATTAATTCAAAATCTCTAGCGATTTTACTGGTCCATTAACGCTTGTGGTTCTACGCCTGAGAAAAACTTTTGAAAACAACACTTTTACAAAAAATAAAACAAATGTTTACGAAAAACAAAGAAATATATTTATTTAAGTCATGTACAAATATTCTTATATTCTATCTCCTCCCTTTTTTCGTCCTTAAAAATTATCTTACATTATATTATTCTTATATACTAATTATTTATTTTCTTTATTAATATTACTTTTTATTATTAGTTATTTTAATTAATTTTTATTTATTATTGCAAAATACATACATATGTATGCAAAATAAAAAATATTATTAGTTTTTAGTATAATAATGTTAAATTGATGTACTTATAATAATATTTTTTCAATTATATTAAGTATATACCTGATCTATGGGTAGATAATCCCGCGATGGTTCTATGGTTGTAGAGATGGGTGATCTGCGGTGATTTTGTTGTTGTTTGTGATGATCCGGTGTTGGCGCCTCCGTCCGTGGTTTTTTTGCCTTCTTCTTTTGTTGAGTTTTTAATCTTATTGTATTATTTTTTTTCACTTATTAAATTAATTTTCACTTTTTTGCACATTACTTTTTCACTATATGGAAAAATATTCTATAATTTTCCGTACACAAATTACGCATCTTCCTCTTAGTCGGAAAAACGTGAAATGACGCGTCAAATTTTTGGAAAAAAATTTTGTGACAAAAGAGACTAGAGAGAGAGAGAGCGCGAAATGAAAAAACAACTCAGAGTAGTGTTTTTAGGGGTGGGTTTTGCCAATTTATTTTTCGAGTAATGCCTCATTGCATTACAAATCATTAGCGAAAAGACTAATTACTAGTAATGCATGAAATCGCTAGTAGGTTTAGCGCTCTAGTAATCGCTTGACACCAGCCGAACTACTGGGTACGAACACAAATTGCATACAAAGGCAAATATAATTACAAAAACACTAATTTACTTTATATACATATGTATGTAAATCGTGTAAGCTTTAAAGCAAATTTAAAGATAAGCTCCATTTCTTATTCACTTCGGCTTTGTAATGAATTTATTTATGATGAAATTTGAGGCGAGCGATTTATAGAGAAGGATAAATGAAAAAAGAACGAATAAAATATTATATAAAACGTTGCATACAAAACCGTACGTTTTTATAAAAGATAAAAGTGCTCAAAGAATAAAAAATTAAAGAAAATAATAATAAATACAAATAACTTCAGAAAGCTTATAAAATATTACTGCAAATAAAATATAAATTCCTTGAGATTACCTTACAGCTTTTGGCAAAGAAAAGCAATCAAATTTTAGAAATGTCATTTTTAATCGCATGTCCCTTGCAAGAGACAAACAGCCGGAGAAAAAGCTTATAAATTTCTGACACAATCATTAAGACGCTTAATTACTTTAAATCTCTTGGCACACAAATAATTTGCACAATAAAGTCACAAAAAAAATGTTTGAAAAATTAAAACGACGGCTGAATAAGCAGGAAACTCGCGGGAAATGGGCTTAACTATTGGCAAAGCGTCTGACATGACAGCTCTGCAGCCAGCAGCCAGTATAGCCAGCAGAAAGCGTGACCCAGAAAATTATTAAATGATTATTTTTAAAGCGAACGTCAAGTGCGCGTGTCTATAATCCTTCAGGCGAAATCCTCAAATGAAAATATCCAACGCACAAGCACGAAAACAGACAAATTTACAATGGATGTGATTAAAAAAGGAAACGAAAAATGGCAGATAGCAGAAAAATAGCAGCAAAAATGGTTCTAATATAAAATGTGTATAAATTATTATTTATATATTAAACAAACTAGAAACGATTACACACTGCTACAGGGTATTCATATTATCATACTTCCACCGGAAATTAGACGTTCAATGCAGAAAATTATTCAAACTGCAGCAGCTTGAAAAACGCTTGCGTGGTAGAAAACATTATTTATATACTTTCATGTAAATAAGTAATTTTTTTATAATTACATACTTACATACATAATATATAGTTTTTTGCAGTTGGCAATACTATTTATGTATAAAAATGTATTGAAAATAATAGAAATGAAGCCAAAGCAATAGAAAGGCATTGCCGTGGTAATCGCCGTGGAAAAGCAAAGAATTGGAAGCTTAAGCCACACAAAAATTGTTAAAGCGTACAATTTAAAATATGTACATATGTATATAAACAGCACAATACAAAAATCGCAAATAAAAAATACAACACGTGATTGCTGCTCCAAAATAAAAAAACAACATAAAAAAATATATTCAAATTTATTGCTACAAAAATGTGCCACTGAAGAATTACCAATAAAATCGGCAAAAGAAAATGCGTACAGCAAACTGTAAGAATATGGTTGAGGTGAAGAGTTCACAGGGCCACACGAATGATGAATGAGCCAATGAAATTATACATAGCATAAACGGGTAGAAAAGAAGCTGTTTTAGGATCGGCAATGTTTTCAACATCATTCACAAGACATAAAAAATATATATAGATATAGGTATATCGAAAAAATGAAAATAAAAAAGTAACAAAGTAAATGCCAGGGTACGTCACGCCGACAATGATGTTGCGATTCACTGTTGCTCAGCATACGGGCAAACATACATAGCAAGTTATATGTATGTTCGAGTATAATAAATAATAAATAAAATAAAAAGTAATGCAGTCAGCCAGCGTCAGAGTGCGGCAAGTAAACAGGCCATCAGCCAGCAGAACTTCACCGACAAGCTAATTGTGAAAATTTTCCCTTCATTGTGCGGTCACGTAGCGATTCGTGATGTGATCTACAGCCGAAGAAGTAGCAGCCAGCAGCAACAACGGCGGCAACAATAAAATGTTGCAACAGACGCTTAGCGTTTACTGCGCACCATCAACTTTGGTATACGAGTATGTGGTATGTTTTTGCCTCAATCAGCTTCTACCATTTTCACTGGCGTTCATTCTATGTATTCACCTAAATTAGCCAGGTAATACAAAAGTGTAAAGTGGCTTTCGGCTTCTTCTATACCTTCGAAGGCAAGATTTCGTGTCAGCAAACAGGAAGGAAGCAAGGAAGTTAAGTGTATAGTTTAACTGGTCGCATTATAAGCACACGTTCCTATGTGGGGAAAACCAATTAGTATAGTAAATAATAACTGAGAGTTAGAAAATCATCTTCATAGTTGACTTAACATATCCTTTCGTCATATATTTATAAGTAGTTAGCACCCAGCGGCTTCCCGTTTCTGTTTAAGAAATTGATGTGTAAGTAGTCTCATTGTAACAATATAATTGAATCAAAAACATTTAACTGTCTGCTTTTATACTTTCAAGTCAATAATACTGAACATATGTAAGTGAATAAAAGCTTACTATTTGTAAGATTATCACCCAAATCACATAAGAAGGGTTTAAATTTATTTTTCACAGCGCCTATTGACACTTTCCAGTTGTCAAAAGTGAAAGCGAATTTCCCATTGAAGATGCTGCTCTTATTCTACAGGGTGAATGGTGTGAAAAATAAAAAGGAAGCAAATGTTTATCACAAGCATATCGGAACAAAAAAATATGAAAGAACAGTGACATGGCAAATGAAAATGGAAGCTTTATATTCAAATGTGTAATAAGTAAATGCACAATTGTGCGCTTGTTTACATATAAGTGCAATATGTACACATGTACACATGTAAGTGTGATAAAAATATGCACTTCAGCTCACACACAATGCACTATTAGCTTTACACTTAACATATATACACACATATACGTATACATTGAAAGCATTTGATTTCCATTAAAACAGCCACAGACAACAGCTGTTTTCCCATTTAGTCTGCTGCATTGCAAAAAGTGACGGCCTTAACAAATTGTTAATAAATATTTAAACAATCCAGTGAATGATTTTATTACTGATACATTTATGGACAGACATAACGAAGTGTATTTATGGTTTGACATTTAAGCATATGTTTTCACTGTTATCGCTTCGGTTTGAGATAAGCTAAAAGAGTTGAAATGTTTTCTTAAAAGACAACCGATAATTGAAAATGAGTTGCTGTTCTTTTGAAGTGAATCTACAATGGATTTATGATAATCAGTAAAGTAAGACTCGAGTGTCTAATAATAAATTATTCGAAAATAAATCATGTAGTAATTGTTATATGCTTAGTGTGATATTTGCAGAGTTGGTAGGTTATGTGTTTCAAATATTTCTTTTTTCTTTAGAAATAGACAGTCCGAACGTTATAAACACCTATAAACGGAACCACAGTATATCGAACTTTATTCTTGTGCAGACGTCTATAATTTTCTATAGTCTGCTTTAAATACTTTCACAGTTTGTTTATGCAAAAAATTAAACATATGTATGTTACGTAGTACTACTATATATATACATATACATATATGTATGTAGACGTAGTTGAACTGAAACTCTCGCAACTTCAACACGGTATTTGCATGAAATGTAGTTCTTGCTATCTATCTTATACTTTTCCAAAGCTGTTTCGCGGCTATTGTTATTAAAATATTTCTCTTTTTTATGACAAGAAGCCACAACCAGATTGTGCCGAAGTGGAGCAAACAAGAAATTCTTGTGCGAGTACAATGTATGTAAATCAGTGACAAGCCCAAAGTTTGTCTACTGGTGTGTCTCGCATTTCCGTAGCGCAACACGCTCTAAACATAAAAGAAAATAAGTAGATTTTTTGTTTGTGAAAGCCAAACAGCTCGAAAGGATGCTAGCGGCAGCCAGACTAACCAGCCATACCAACCTTTATTTCTCACGAAACCAATCTCAACGGGTCGTTGCTTGTTTTGTTTTGCTGTTGTAGCAAATTGTACAGAAAATTACACTATTCCTTAAAGCGTGTAATGTTTGTGTATGTGGATATTCGTGTGCGAGAAGTAACAGCACCTTTCGTCGTAACAGTTGGGTTGGGAAATTGCTTTACTGCCTGCCGCAGACTTCCGTTGGAGGATTTCTTATTTCATTTTAAATTTAATTGGTCATCCTGCAATAGAGGTAAGGCCAAGAATGAAAGAAACAATAGAATGGGACTGAAGTGGTGGCGCTTACCGGATAGAAAATCAAAAGGTTTACTAAAGTACCGTACGCGACTGTAGAGTTGTCAAAAACCTAATGTTTAGAAGGTTACTACTTCGAGTATATGTATATCAAGACAGCGATCCCTGATTGGATTGGAATGAAATCATCGGACATCATTGGAAATGTTTAAAGACAGAGTCCATTCTAACCTCATAGTATCATTTGATCTTAGATTTTATTAGTTGAACTCTAAGTGCCAGCAGTGTGTCTAGCATGCGACACTTAGCTTCTGAGAAAACTTCACAAAACTACTACTCATGCCACAGCTCAAAGTTTAAAAAACAATATCAAAGAGGAAAAGCTTCGCAAGCTCTGTTCATTATAACAAAAATTAGTAAATTGCTATTGATTACCTTACCTAGGTGGTCTGAGGCTTCACTACCTTAAAATAACAAATAAAAACCTGCCTTATTTTTCAAACTTATCAAACTTGAAAATCATATCTTATCGCTATTTATGTTACAACATTTTCATTTTGTGAAATGCAATACTTGAAATTCATATTTTTTACGAAATTAACACATTTTGGGCATTTTGACACCTTTTCCTGAAAACACACATATTATGTATGTATGTAAACGAAAATTTATATGTTTGTAGATATTCCTCAAAAAATATTTCCCAATACTGGAAATATTACGTTGGTTGGTGTGTTCCGTTATTGGCGTCAAATTACTCTATCTTATAGATAACTTTGTTTGAGTTACATGGAATTCAATGGAAATGCAGCATTATCTACAACAACAATGAGAACTCAATAAGGAAACAACAAAAAATGCACTGTTAATGGAGTTCACTGCAAGTATTGATTTCCAGCACAAAAAAAAAAAAAGAAGTTCAAGAGATAAATTTTCCTGCACACCGCGGCAATGAGTGTGTGTGTGTCAACCATTTGTTGGTGATCGATCGATCGCTCAAAGTGATAAGCGCGTTGTGTTGTAGTATGTAGAAAATTACAACAATCGTTTTATCTTATCGGAAGGCAATTTAAGGTAATTAGTTTTGTTTGATAAATGAAAACTGTTGAGGTGCTACCACAACACGAAGACAAATTAATGTACATACATACATACATACATACAAAATAGTAAAACATGAATGAAAATGTTTTACGATGCAAAAGAAATAGCAAATCACGGCAAATGTGTGAATATATAATAATATATGTAATGAAATACGCCCAAATTTTGACGATGGAAACTTTGTTATCAATTATGTTGACAATATTGAATTCCTGCAGCGTTTTAATTAGCAGTAAATTAACTTTGCAGCACTTCGAACTCCCACCAAACGCAATTATCGCTGTCTCTTTAGCAGGCATACTACTGCGTGGGCAATATGTTGCGTTTATGTGACATATTGCGTATCAAATTGCTGTTTGACCAATGATATTTCAGCAACAAGTGCGGCAGCGACAGATTTTTGAAACGCAGACAAAGCACGTTAAGTGGTTCTTTTTATTACTTCACAAAATTATATATGTATATTTTTATTTATTTTTGCATTATTATTTTTTATGAATTTTTAATTTGAATAATTTATTTTAGAAGAAAAAGTTTAACTTAGCTCATTAACAGATAAAAGTTCTAACAACGGATATTTGTTCATTACAATTTATTAACAAACATTCTCAAAATAATAACATTGAGAAATGCATAGTTTTCTACTAAAAACAAGTAAGGAAGGGCTAAGTTCGGGTGTAACCGAACATTTTATACTCTCGCAATTTATTTATTTAACTTTATTAATATTACATAATACACAATTTGACCCACATATTCGTCATATATATTGTATAAAGTCGATTGAAAGTTGGAACCCCTAATATTAGGTTAGAAGCACCGAGGTCCTCATGTTCGATATATGGGGCCTTGAAAACCAATTTGACCCACATATTCGTCATATATATTGTATAAAGTCGATTGAAAGTTGGAAACCCTAATATTAGGTTAGAAGCACCGAGGTCCTCATGTTCGATATATGGGGCCTTGAAAACCTATGGTCCGATTTTGGCGATTTTTAGAATGGAGCTGCCACACTATAAACATAGTATTTGTGCAAAGTTCTGCACCGATATCTTCACTAGTGCTTACTTTATATATTGTAAAGTAAACGATCCAGATAGTCTTCAAAGTTCTGGTATATAGGAAGTCGGCGTGGTTGTGAAGCGATTTAGCCAATTTTCACAACATATTATTGGGAGGTAAGGAAACTATTACAAACCAAGTTTCATTGAAATCGGTCGAGTAGTTCCTGAGATATGGTTTTTGACCCATAAGTGGGCGACGCCACGCCCATTTTCCATTTTGTAAAAAAATCTGAGTGCAGCTTCCATCTGCCATTTCTTATGTGAAATTTAGTGTTTCTGACGTTTTTCGTTAGTGAGTTAACCCACTTTTAGTAATTTTCAACCTAACCTTTGTATGGGAGGTGGGCGTGGTTATTATCCGATTTCAACTATTTTCATGGGGTGTGGTGGGGTACGTAAGAAA
This sequence comes from Zeugodacus tau, assembly GCA_031772095.1. NCBI lineage: Eukaryota > Metazoa > Arthropoda > Insecta > Diptera > Tephritidae > Zeugodacus > Zeugodacus tau. Next base: position 23,883,001 of record CM062652.1, read on the forward strand.
ATCGATTACAGAAAGTTTGATTTATATAGCTTCTTTGGTTTGCGAGTTATATACAAAAACCCTATTTGGGGGCGGGGTCACGCCCACTTTTAAAAAAAAATTACATCCAAATGTGCCCCTTCCTAATGAGATCCTATGTTCCAAATTTTATTTTTATAACTTTATTTATGGCTTAGTTATGACACTGTATAGGTTTTTGGTTTTCGCCATTTTGTGGGCGTGGCAGTGGACCGATTTTGCCCATTTTTGAAAGCAACCTCCTCAGGGTGCCAAGGAATGTGTGTTCCAAGTTTCATTAAGATATCTTGATTTTTACTCAAATTATCGCTTGCACGGACAGACGGACGGACAGACGGACAGACGGACGGACAGACATCCGGATTTCAAATCCACTCGTCATCCTGATCATTTATATATATATAACCCCATATCTTACTCTTTTATTTCTTGGTGACACAAACAACCGTTAGGTGAACAAAACTATGATACTCTGTGCAACAGGTTGCGAGAGTATAAAAACCATAAAAGTTTAACATTTAAACATTTCAATAAAGAAATATCTGCCGAAAGATTAATATTTTCCAAAGCAGTAGTAACTTGCTATTCCATACACTCTAACAAACACTTTTTATAAACTTTAATATCTTTTTAAGTATTACTTAAGCGCAAAAAACTTGAAGAAAATATTAAATTGTTAGTGTAAAAGATTTTTAAAAAAATTAGGTAATCACATTCTCACATTTTCACACTTTCATAAAACCGGATTTTTAATAAAAACACACATGGAAATAGGAAAAAGATTTAATAAGTACCTGGAAATAGACCACACGCCAGACAAATTACAACAAACCACTTGCCAACTTTTCAAACAAAAAAATCAAACAACTATAATTCTCACAAAAGTATTGACGTAGTAAGAACTCGGAAAGCATTTCAGTATTGAGTCAGTATTTGCACAACATTTGTTGATAAAATTTTCACACCTGCCAGTTTTTTTTCTTTTATTATAAACAAACGCGCGTTCAGGGAGAAAATTATCTGGCGAATCGTACAAGTGGAGCGAAACACAAAACACACGCCAGAAGCCGGTCAAGCACATTTAAATAAACAGAAAACAAATCGCATATCCGCCCACGCAAAACCAAATACATATAAATATGTATGTACGTGTGTATAAACAGAAAATAAATCGAAAATTAGCGAAGCAAGAGAGGAATAGCACACCGCACGCTACATCATTTGAGGCAACTTTGTACAAAATCGAAATAAAGGAGAACGCCGTCAAATTATCTGTGATTTTTCAGTGCTTCTCGATGGTAGTTCACATAACAAATGCAGGATATAAGTAAATAATGACAAAAAGAATACAATTTCATTACAATTTTAAATGCAATGAGTTTTATCTTGCAAACTAAATTGCTGCTATTGAGGTCTACCAAATATTTTCCCAGGTAATTAATGCAATGAAAATGTGAAAAAGTATACTTATCGATATTGTAATCATTATCTAAGCTAAATATTTGCTAGCCATCGGTGTTGCATGCATATGTGCATAAATATATCTTGTAATGCTTTTATTTTGTTTACTTTTACAGAAAATCAATGCGAGGTCCAACTGCAGTATACTGGTTTGTCTTGTGCAGTCATTCATTATTCAGGTACGAATATATAGCAAACGTTATTCACCGCAGTCCCGCCATCGCTACCACCAACAACCAACTGTTTTTCAATACAGTTTTATATTACTTTGTAACACATTTGTATTTAATTTTGGTTCACACTAGTCATTATTGATTGTGTTTCCTCCTGCTTCCGACTCCCACTCAAAAATTAGTTTATGTCTTTTAAATATTGGTGCACTAAATACTAAAATATTGTAAATTTAGCGCATAATCATTTACACTTGATTACAAAGATCAGAAAGAATTAATTTTGAGCAAGTAAACAATGTATTTATACATTTTTACACTCTCGCAACATGTTGCACATTTGTGTGTAAACACCTCATTTTTTTTTTTGTTTGCCTATTTGAATATAAAGAATATACATTTGGATGTCAATATGTGAATATTTACACTTTTATTTGTTATTTTTTCAAATTTTGTTACAATTAAAATTCGTTCATATATTAATAAATGCATTGCTGAAAGTTATTTAAACAGGGCAACCACAAAATAAAAGAGTAACAGTTCAAGATTAAAAAATATTTACTTCATAATACTTTATTTTTTTGTCACTCGTTTTAACTTACTATTTCTCTGACGTATTGACATTTTTTATTTGCTTGTTTCCCAATTCCAATATATCATTTATGTATGACGTAAAAGTGTGCAGTTTTTTACCTTTCCAGGTTTACAGTTTTCAAACATACATACCTACGAAAGCTGTTTGTTCTTCTAATAATATATCGAAAAGCCATAAGACAAACAGACACCTACATATCAGCCTACACCAATGCGATATGCGAAACTATCAATGCTCGAAATAGAAAACAAAAACAAAACAGAATAATACAATTTATTATACAACATGTCTTCCTACGTACGTATATGTGTAAGTAGGTAATATTCGCAAAATCGACCCACACTTGTCAAGTCAAAGTGGTCTACTCGCATAGCGTATAAAAACATAAAAATAGAATATAAATAAACACAAAAAACTCAGTAAAGAGATAAGAGGCCGAAGCAAAACGTGTGAATGCAAATAAATTAAGCGACAAGCATTGGTCAGCATGGGCGATTGTACATTTTATAGATGGGCGAGAACAGGTTTGCAAACGAAAACCGCTTCCAATATTTACATGCCTGTATTTAACAAATAAAATAAAAAATTGTATGTATGTATCAACCTAGTATCCTGCTAAACTACACATCGATGAGAATGCGAACTAATTGGTTATCTTAGACAAGACACACGCAGTTTTGAAGCGTTAAAGAATAATATTATATTATTGCAAGTGTCTAATATGTTAATTTTAAAAACGGATATACGGAAGTTCAACATAAATATTGAAGGGAATCAAAAGACACGGTTGGTTCTTTGAAGGGTCGAAAGACTTCTTAAGGCAAATGTAAAGCAGAAGGGGAATATCTAAATTAAAATTATAGGAAACGTCTTCAGACATTCTGTCATATTTTGATGGGGAAACCGCTGCTAAATTACATTTATTTATTTACTTTTTTAAATACGCAATCGTAATCTATATAAAATATTTGTTAAACAAAAACATTATGTTGTGGTCAATGAACTTTTTATGGAACATCAACAAAGATCGTCAAATATTTTATTTTCTAATAATCGTTCAATTATTTTTTTTATTATACGAAGTATTTGTGTGTTCTACTTTAAGATGATTGTTAATTACATTTTGCAAATAATTGATAAGGAACCTCAGTGATAGGTGATAATTTAATTTTTTTGAACTTATTTTAATAATATATAATATTTAAACAGGTCAACTTGATTCAGATATAATGAAGCCAGTAACCGATAGACACATCAAAGGGCTATTTGTATACAACCATGTCCAGATAAGGGTAAACGTTAGTACACATACAGATACTTAGTTTTTCAAGTGCACTTGCGCATACAGGAATTGAAAAGTGCAATTATATGGAACGACAAATGGAGTTGCTATGAAGTTCCGCACAATAAACAAATATGTATACAAAAGGTGCAGACACAATTCCAAATTGGGGGTGTAACTCCGTTATAGGGTTGCCGAATGAATTTATCATTCTTATGTTTCACCCCAAAATTAAGTAAAATGGTTAAGTGGAAGGCAATCTCTCACAAAATAGATGAAAACCTAATTTGTTAAAATGTTGTTAAGGTGCACATTTAGTATAACTTTATAACAAAATAAAAATAATAACAAAATTCCTATTGGTTTCTACAAACCCGCTTATTAGAAAATATCCTATATTTTATTTGTTTTCAATTACCTTGCTATGTTTTTCTCGTCGTCTATGATGGCAATTGTTTGATTGTTTTGGCGAATCCGTTGTTATATGTTGTTAGTGTTTTGTGCTTTATGATTGCACACAAGTACGCACATTTCGCACATCAAATAAAGCGAAATATCTCGTCCTTTGAAGCGAAAGCATATGTACATTGTGTATCCAAAGCGTCTGATATCAAATTAAGAAGTTAATCCGCTAAACTGAATTTCCCCCAGTCAGACAGTAAAACACTATACATTTCAAATTTTGCACTCTATTCTCATTTTTCAAAACACTAATAAGTTAAATCAAATAACTTTTGCTTTTTTAGTCGCAAAACACAGTTGTAATTCACTATTTGGAAACTTTTGCAGACAACACATTCCCCATATGAATATTTCACTATATCCTTTTCAGAAAAATTCGCGGACGAATTCGCAGCGTTTTCAACATTTGTTTATACACTGCAAAATATATTATTATACCAATTTTTAGCACTTTTCGGAAAGAGTAGAATTTCTACCATCATTTAAATAATGTTTTCCTCTTATTAGTCTAATTATAATAGAATTAAACACTTTTCCTTCTTCTTTTCACTTTATGTCTGCCATTCGTAATGCAATGAAAAAATTCAACGGATAACGGAATCGCGTATACAATAAGCACAACGAGCGCGCACAGCTGCCATTTTACGAATAAAAAGCGGCTACAAAATTGAAAACACAAATGACAAATTCGTATTGGACGCCTCACACGGTTGCATTTTTAGTACTGTTGAGCAAAAATAGTGGCAAAAGAATAAAATCAGAAATGTGAAGTACTTAATAAAAGAAATATAAAATGTGAGCAGTAATATTAATATGATGCAGCTAATTGTGGTTATTGTAATAAAAACTTAATATAGGAAGAGTAAAATATTGTCAGCTGTAAATAAACTTACGTTTACGTTTTCTTATTTGACAATGTGGCAACTAGTACTATTGCAATTTAAACCAAAGTGGAATCGGAACAATATACGCAGTGCTGCCATAAATAGCGGAAAATTCCGTCATATTTGCAAGGTTTTTGAAAAGAGCAGGAAGTGTAACTTTAACACTAATTAATCCATAACTTACCCGTTATTGCTTAATAAAATGTTTGTAAAATTAAACTTTAAATAATTCGCATATACCACTAACAAACCACATATATTCTGAGCAAACATATATACGGAAAAGGTGTGTACATCGCATCATGACACGCTCGCAATCGTTTCAAATAAAAATATATTTAAAATATTTTATGTATATAATTAACATATATTTTTGTTCGTGTCTTCCATATAATAAACCGATTTGTATTGAACAAATAACAAAAAAGCTTTCGTACATATATAAGGGATAACTTAAATACACATCACAAGCAGCAAACATATTTACGGATTTGTAGGTATTCTAACGCCTTAAACAAATAAACCAAAATATTTAAATGTCTAATAAACGAATATAAAATAGTATTCAAAAAAATAGCATGCCCTAGAAATCCGTAGGCATAACCCGAAGTCAATGGTTTGGAAAGTATTTGTACACTGCAATACAAGTCATGAGGCGAAATTGTAACTTAAAAACAATAAAATATACATACATATCTTAAAGAATATAAGGCGGAATTACTACACATAGTAAGTTACATTATCTTAAGAAGTGAATTAATATAACATTTTTAAATTTTGTACACAACTGTCAGTTGTGCCATAAGAATGTCTAAATATGTTTTTTTTTTTATATTACTCTCCCTATTTTAAGCAGCACTTGTACGCGATTCACACACGCTGTACTTTCAACTTTAATTTGCCTTTTGGTGTAAGTACCAAGCGTGTGTTATCGTACACCAGTGGAATCGGTGTTTCGCGACATGGACTGAAGCTGTAATCACGCAACAGCGTTGCAAGCCCAACCAGCATTTGCTGTTCGGCAAAATGTCGCGCGAGGCAGTAACGTGGACCGGCACCGTAAGGTAAGAAAGCCATTGGATGACGCTGCTTAATATTTTCCTCACTAAAGCGTGCCGGATTGAATTTATTCGGCTCGGGATAAAGCACTGGATCACGGTGTATAGCCGCGATTGGTATGACTAGATGATTGTCTGGTCGCAGCATGAATATAGAATTGGGCACTTCGTAATCCGCATTCGTGTTGCGCAGTATGAAAGCGTATGGTGTATGTTTGCGCAAAGTTTCTGAAAAGTTGTAGAATAATAGAAGTTATTCAAATAATTATAAACACGGATATTATAATATAATTTTTAGTATTATTTAAAAGAAGTTATAACTTACCATTCAAACATTGCCTGAGCAAATTCATATCTTTCAAATTTTTGCTGTCCATACCATTTTCATTACGCTTGAGCACATTACGTATTTCTTCCTGTACACGCCGCTGCAAATCCGGCTGCAGCGCTAATTCATACAAGCAGAATGTCATCGCCGAGTTGCATGTTTCCAAACCCATGAGTATAAATGAAAATGCCTGTGCTGCTATTTCTTCATCACTCAAACGTCGTTTTGGGTCGCGATCTCGTTTCAACTCGGCAAACATGTGAAAGAAACTATTACGCTTATCCAAGCGACTCCACTCCTGTTCGAAGAGCTTCTGACGCACTAATTTAAGAAAGTAATCAGTGGCCGCTTGTTCGTAGTTTTTGTAGCGTAACAAGCGTGCAACATTTGGAAAATACATAAGGAAATACAGACGAAACATATTGAAGTCTTTGAGGTAACTACGCGCCATACGTCGAAATTCAGTATCGGAATTTAATAGCGTTTCACCGCTAATACCAAATGCCAGTGTCGAAATCACATCAATATTATAACAATCCACCAAATGATTTATCGGTACTGCATTATCGTCCGCCGCTTGTGCCAAAGAACGTAGCATTGTGCTGGCGACTTTCTCCAACGTTGGCAACATTTGTGAAATTTTCTCTTCAGCAAAAGCTGGACACACAACAGTGTTGAGACGTTGCCAATCTGCGCCGTCTTGTTGCAGTAAATTCGCCGAGAGTGGATCGTGTGGCGCGTTACCGAATACACCACGCTCCCTGAAGTGTGTCGCATGTGTTATCAGCACATTGCGCACCAAATCTAAATCCAATACTAAAACCATCGGTTTCAAGTATGCGTAACAACCAATGAAGGGTGCTTGACCTTTGTACTTTTCGTAAAGTTGCTCCAGTACGGTGCTTATATGGCGTTTACCACCAACGCCACCCAAATTACCAACTAAGAATTTCGGCTTCGCATGTAATATGCCACGGCGCTTCCAATGCGAGAGGCTTGCTTTGACTATGAAATATATAATTGAGGCAGCACTTAAGGCGGTGTACAGCAAACGTTGCAGCAATTCCATCTTATTTCGTAAGCGATATTTTAGTATGTAAACCTACTGGATATTTTTTTGTTTATGTTGTTAGCTAGTTATTAGTTATTTAAGCGTTTGTTGTTTAGTGAAATTTTCACATGACGAAGTATGTCTTTTGTTGTTTATGTGTATTTGCCAAGTTAACAACGCGGCAGCCCCGGCTATTGCAGTCAGCAAGCGTGTGTTACGAGGTGGCGACAAGTGCTTATCGCAGACATATTTTACAATTTTCGGATTCCTTTATGAATTGCTGCGTTATCAGTGGCTATCGCGCATTTAAGTAGCAGTTAACGGTAGAATGGCAATATCGCTGTGTGTCACATGTAAAAATTATCAAAAATTTTATAAGTGAAAACAATCTTAGTAATTCGTTGATAGTTCCTTCCAAAAGCAAAAGTCCAAGTGTTTTGGTTTGTTTCAAAATAATTATATATGTATTTAAATTTATTTAACGTTTTTTGGCATCGCTGTAATAAAAGCAATTCAATTTTTATTAAGTAATACTATTGCAACAGTTTCATATGTTTTTTGTTTTGGATATGGACATTTAACAAATGAATAATACAATTATGTGTATTGTCCAGGTGTTTTCATGTTTTGGCATCTTGTTTTTCTGATATTTTATTTAAGTTGAGGTAAACAAATGTTATAGAAGGAACTATCAACAAATTCCGACGTGTGCTGCCAACGTATGTAGCCGCGTTCAACTAGTTCTTGCACAGACTTGGGCACGCCGATAAAGTGGGGATCCTGTAAGTAAAAGAAAAAATAACAAGATCAAAAATATGTTTAGCACACGTTTGTAAGTTACAAACTACTGTTAGTTGTTTTATACATAAAATTTACTGCCGCGCAGTACTATATAATTACGACAAATAACCTTTAATAAATAACTAGCTAATGGTAAAAAAAACTTCGACTTTGACCGCTAACGTAATTATTGCTGCCGTTTTAATTGTAATAAGTGTATGCTGATATTGTGTAAGTTTATTTATACATGAATTACTGCATACACAGCGTACTGAGCAAAGAGCCAAAGTTTGTTGTTAAACAATTTAATTGTAAACGTTGGCAACCATATTGCGATCACCACCACCACCTGTTAACTAGTCACAGGTCATAAATTCGTTTTTAGCTGAACATTTCTTAATAACAAGTTTCATAATAATGTATAATGTCATTTGCATGATATTCTAGTCTATATAACGTTTTTCCTGATACAAACTAAATAAATGAAATAATAATAACTTCGCATTACTTACAATGACTAGTAAATAAACTTGATTGCCGCTAATATGAACTCCTGCGATTCCCTTCGATCCAGCGTCCATATCGCCACCCATCATCACTAAACCACCATAATCTTCGAAATATTTTTTCAATACATTTGCATATTTTTTTAGATCCTCGTGGCTTGCAATGTGTATTATACGGCAGACAACATCGTAGAGTGCATCCAAAAAGTAAAACACTTCAATGGCACCAATCCAATCATGTGAGCCAACAAAATCATTTGTTTTGTCACCGATCTTCACGAGCGCTTGTTGCATTTCTTTTATAGATGGCACTAGCACATCCAAATCCGTAGCACCGCGTTTCCCAGCAATCCATGAGCATATGGATTGTAGCGTGCGATAGGCACAACCCCAGCCGATGTCCTTGAAACCGTCACAATTGTAGTGAAAGTATGAAAAATCTCCTTTCGTATACAAAGTGACGTTGGGTTCAGCTGCAGCAGTTGTTTTTGGTGGTGGCAGCAATTTGTGCACGTTGCGTAGCAGTGTATATGGATAACATTTGCGTGTTAGTTGGTGTGCTTCATCCATATCTAATACCATTTGCTTATTCAACCATTAATCGCCCACTCTACTTTTTTCGCGTTTTTTTTCTCTCGTCCACTTTTTTTTCGTTACTTGAAACTGCCGTCTGTGCCCAGAAAATTTCTTAGTTAACGCGGCTACATTATATGTGTATTCTTTTGCACCTGAATCAATTATTTTGCACTTGTTTTAGTTTTAAACAATTTCAATCGTACGGGTCTATTACTAACGACAGCCGAATAATAAATAAAATTTTGATTTTGCGTCTCTACCGACGCAGGTATCGTTTTTTTGCGCTGTTGCTAGAGTTTGTTGTTTTTGTTGCTGACATAACGTCAAAGAAGTGTGTAGACAACAATTGCGATGGGCTGCCACTTGGTAGCAAAAGAAGAAATAAAATAAAAACAAAAATTGAAAAGCAGTATAAAATAGTGGTTTCTTATAAATTTTAACAATAATAATAATACTTTTTTTTTAATATTTAAATTTAAAATTAATCAATTAATTAAATTTAAATTGAATTTAATTTTTCTTAATTATCAAATAATTTAATTTGTATTTACGAATCACTTTTCGAATATTAAAAAAAAATGTATTTAATATTTTTTTAATTCCTAAACTACAAAACACATTCACGGTTCCCATAAGTCTCCAAAACCAGTATTCTGTTTTCCCCACTTATATTTTAGGTGCAAATTAAAAGACCACCACTGTATGATTATATATTTTTTATGTGTATATTTAAAATATTCCATATAATATATATTTTATTAAATTAATAGCAATAATTAATCAAACATTATTCAAACTCTTGTGTGTTTTACACAAAATTTAATGAAACATAAAATTCACGTTGGCAATGAATATGCCCTTGTAAAATCCCGTGTCATCATAGCATATTTATAAACGTTCACTCATTGCTGTCGTTTAGTTAAATACCCATATACAATGTAAATAGGTCTGTTTGTTGTAAATAACAACAATTAAATTTAGAAATGTGTGACATGACCAACAAAGTAGACATTTTCATTATCTTTAATTGCAAATACGAATGGATGATCGGCGACGAACTGGTATGTTTGTTGTTGAAATGAAGCCGATAACGGTACAATTTTCAAATCTGTAATTAAAATTGTACAAATAAATAAGAATTATATTTAATACCAATAACGCTATGCACTCACATGTAGCCGCGGCCGCTTCGGTGCCAGATTCGTTGACCTCAATGAAAGCTTTGTGCTGAGCTTGGGAAACGGCCACTTTTTCTTGCGCTGCCAGCAAACTGCTGAAATCAGCTTCATCACTGAACATGCTAGTGATGCCAAACTAGTGCAGATTTAATAAAAAATTAATTTCTTGCAAAAAAATTTACAAATCTACAGATATAAACTCACCTGCTCCAGCACCGGCTTCAGCTCAAGTTCGAATTCAAATTTAAATTTCGGTAGATGTAGTATAACCTCTTCGGTGCGCATCGCTGTCGACAATTTTGTCAAATCAACGCTCTTCAATTTCGCCTCCAAATCCGCTAAACCGTCAACACTCTTCGGTAGCAGCACCAACATGGAGACATCTGTATCCAAATAAGCCAACTCCACAGCGGTGGCATCCAGCTCCGGGAAGTCGCCATAGAGAAAATCATCCGTCTGCTTCATCATATCAACTTCCACCTTGCGCGCAGCACTCTCGTGGAAATGACGTCTCGTAGTCGTATGATTGTGGAATTGATTCACCCACTTTGCCTTGAAATAGAGCGCATTTACCAGCACCAACGCCGTATTCGCGTCCAAACCGTTGGCTGGAATCAAATCACGAATTTTATTATCCGTTTCAGCTTCCACCCAACTGTTGATGTTCGCTGCCGTCGCAGCAACGTCAGCAAATTGCACATTCTCCGCGTTGGCGTGCATTTGGTCGACGGCGTATGCATTGTATTGCGGGGACACTTGGAAACGTTCATCGATGTAAATGCGATTGGCCAGCCGAAATGTTGCAGTACCCGTCGCCGATTTGGTCTTCTCAAAGAGTCTACCGAACTTTTGTGCAACAGCACGCTTATCGCCGGCTTGTGGCAGCTGCAGGCTGGTGGCCAATTCCGCAGCCGTTTGACCTTCAGCACCGAGGTAGGCGAGCGCTAAGCAGGTCTCTATGGAAATTGGCGACACGATGACATTGTCATTGGGTTGTGCGCTCACAACGGTCTGCAAGAGTTGTGAAGTCAGTGTTTGGCTGCAGACGCATGTGACAGCAGCGGCCATTGCGGTGGCGATGAGCAGTAGTAGTTGGCGTATTGCAACTGTGAGGATAAAAAAAATTAAAGAATTATTTTAATTACTTGTTTTGTATGCAAATAATTTATTTTCAACTCACACATTGTCAGCTTCGTTTTTCGTTTTATGAATTTCTCTTTTTGTGTTTATCCGTTTGTGTAGACCTTACGGCACGCCAGCATTCTCCAGACTGGGCTTGCCAGCACAATAAGTTTCTGCTTATGAATGAAGCTAATGCTAAAATTAGTTGTTTAATATTTTTTTTATTTTTTACTGTTTTTTGTAAATATATTTGTATGTACTTGCTTGTATTTATATAAAGCAATAATCGTTGTCAACGCGAAACCGAAAATGTGGATAAAGCAGAACTGTTTGCTTACTGAATTTGGCAAAAAAAAAGGAATCACTAATATTATTTATTATTTCTATTGATGAATAATCGAGTTGTATAAACACGTCTGCATTTACCAAACCTTTTGTTATTATGATTGGTTTTTCACTCTTAAGCGGGTCTTTTGCCACCAAGCAGCCGTGGCTTTGTGAGTTATTTATGTTTTTATATTTGTATTGCGATGTCATCTTGTACGACGAGCCGTTATGTGTGACATGGGAAGACAAGTCTTACGTCAACCGGGAACCTGTTCTACTTCTGTGCGTCCAAATAGGAATATACGTATATGTGTGTATGTTTATATGTCGTTATATGAACATCGCAAAAGTAATACATACTCATATACTCCAAACGACTTATTCGGTTAAAAAAATATGTATGTGGCCAGTTTGGTTAGACAATTAAAAGTAGGTACATAATTATTGGGGGCTTACCCGTCGCAAAATAACAAAAAATATTTATGTATGTATATTTATGTATATATAAATTAAGGTAGAGCATTGATTGAATAAAATAAAATAAAATCAAAAAAATATAAAATAAAATTAAATTAAATTAAATAAAATAAAAAAAAATATAAAATAAAATATTATAACAAAATAAATAAATACTAAAACTAAATATTATTGCAATACATCGTAATACAATTTTATACTCTCGCAACAAAAGTTGCTAAAGAGAGTATTCTTTTTAAATACTATTTTTTTAATCACATATTTAAAAAAATTTACGATAAAACAAAAAAAAATTATTTTTTATTCTTATAAAGTTACCATTGAATTTTGCACCTCCACAAAAAATCCATTTTGTAATATCTTAAAAGTAATGAAAATTTGAAGTTGATCCGATAATTACTTTTCGAGTTAATCGAAAATGCGAGTTATTAGAAATGAATTAAATGCGTTTTTCTCAAAACTATGTTTTTTGAACTGGTGCCAACTGGAAAACCGCTCTGTAGACTTTAATGAAATTTATATAGCTTTTAGAATACATAATATGATTTTTTTTTATTTTCGATTTTTTAAGACCAATTAACTTGATTGATTTTTTTCTCGAAAATGTAGAAAAATATTTCCTGAGGCCGTTTTTGTTAATTTTTGAAAAAAAAGCTCCGAACAGGCCCAGGATTATCTATTTATAAAACTAATATTTGTTATCCGATAGATTTTAGATGAATCTCCAAGGACTTATGATAGTCATCGCAAGAAATTTTTTTTAAACTGTGTCAACACAAACATTTCTGAGTAAAAGCTGAAATTTTGGAAAATTTTTGCAGTATTTGGAAACATATCTATTAAAATTTTTCTTAAACTGTACAGATAGCAGAAGAATTGTGTTGAGTTTGTCGAATTCTATAAGCTCACACTATTGATTTTTTTTAATATATATTGATATTTTAATATATAAAAAAATATTTAAATTTAAAGTTAAAAAAATCGAACTGATAAATAATATTTAACATGAATGTTTTAATTAGACAGTAATACGACAAATTATTTTTTTATAAAAAGAAATATTTATAAAAGAAACTTTATTGTAAAAAAACAAAAAAAAAATTTCAATTTTTTGTTTAATAATTTTTTTCATATTTGAAAAAAACTATTTTTCTCAATATTTATTTTAATTAATATGACAAATAAATTTTTTATAAAACGAAAAAAAAAGAAAAAAATGTTTTTTATTAAAAAAATAATTAAATCTTTTTAAATTAATAACATTTTTTTTTACTTTTTGGTTTGGAAAAAAGTTTTATACTAAATATATATTTTTTAAATTTTATTTTGCTTACTCGTTTTTTTTTTTTAATTGACCTAAAAACATACATAAAACATTATTTTTATACTTTTCCAAACAATTTTATTTATCTTTTAAAGTTTTTAATAATTAGTAGTTAATGAAAAGTAAAAACAAAAATGGATTTCTATATAACATTATAGGATTGTTATTGCATTATTATTATTTATATAATTTCAATTTAGTATTTTTTATAAATTGTTTACCTAACACATACTCGATAGATACACATGCATACATACATATGTAAGTAACTATGTACGTTTGTATGCATGTATGTGTGAAATAATTATAGTAGACTATATAAATTTATCATACAGCAATAATCATACTTTTCTGCACGACTGTGAGTGCGCGTAAAAAGGCTTCTTCTGATTGCAGGAATAACGCTTTTCCCGCAAACTTACAGAATATTTAAATTAATTAATATATTTTTAGATACTTTTAAAGTAAAGATACTTGGAGCGGTGTGGTGAATTAATTTCTTTTAGTGGTAAATTAAGTTTTTTTGTTATAAAACAAGTGTTTTTGTTGTGCAAAAATATGGTAAAATGTTAATTTCATAATTCATTGTGTTTCGAAAGTGTGTGTTGTAATTGAAAAAATGTTTTTTAGAACAACTTAGCAGAGAAATTTAGTATTTTAGTTGTGGTGAGTTGGTTATTAGAGTCTTTTTAGGCTTGTTAAATTGTTAAGGTTGGAATAATTTCATTTTAACGTTAATTCTCTTTATACATAAACGTAAGTGCAAACGTTATTTGTGATTGCGTTCGTTAATATTTGAGTTTAATTTTTAACTTTACTGGTGTTTTATAGTTATTATATGTATATGCGTTTTTTGTTGTTGTTTAAATTTATTTATTTTTTCCTTTGCAATTTGTTAACTTTGTGGATATTCTTAGAATATATTTAATATACATAGTATGTATGTATGTGTAAATAAATGTGATTCATTAATTTTTACGTTAATTGTTTACAAATGTGTGGTTAATAAAATATATTATGCATTAATGTAATAAAATCATGGAACTATGGGAGGACTTGCTGGTTTGTTTTGTGAAAATATTAATCAAATATGACACATTTGTGGTTGCTGTTGTTAATTTTCAGCTTTCGATGCTTGAAATATTTTATATATTTTTATTTTTATTTAAAAATGTGGCCATATTTTTTAAAAAAGATTTAATTAAAAAAAAATTAAGAAAATTATAAAAAAAAACTTTTTTTGATTCATTAATTTTATTTAAAAAAAAAATTGTTTTTGAAGTTGTCTTTTTTTGCAATTAGTTGCTTGGTGGTGCAGGCAGCAAACAGTTACGCAGAGTATTAAGCATATTTGAAAATGAAAAATTTGTTGTTTTTGTTGGCTTTAAGCGTAAAGTGGGAAAAGGCATAATTTCGGTAGTTTAGCTGAGAACCATTATTTGTAGCTATGTATGTATGTATGTGGCGTATATTACAAATACAATTTGATTGTATACATTAGTTGTTGCAGGTTTTGAATATTTAATTTAGGCTTTTTGTAAAAAGTTAATTATTTTTTTTAATAAATTCTAAGGTTAAAAATTAGTTGAAGACATTATTGCGGCGCTAAATTTATATATACTGTTGTTAATGCGCGCTATTTTAACTGAGATATTCTGTATTTAAATCTTAAATTTTTCATTAATTTTAATTTTTACAAATTATAATTTTTTCAACACAATTTTTAATTATTAAAAATTATTTTTTATTAATTTCTTAAATTGATTTTTAAAAATTATTACTTTTTTAATTTTTTAAATGAATTTTTAGCAATTATTATTTTTTAATTAATTATTAAAGTTGTTTTTTGGTTATTTTTTAAATAAAATTTTAAATATTTTTTCTACAAAATTATTAACTTTTACAAATTATGTTTTTTTGTAAAAGTTTTTAAATGAATTTTAGAAATTGTAATTTTTTAAATTAGTTATTAAAACTTATTTCTTGTGAATTTTTTAAATGAATTTTTAGAAATTATTATTTTTCAAATTAATTATTAAAAACTATTTTTTGCTATTATTACACAATAAATGAATTTTTTAAAATTATTTTTAAATTAATTTTTAAGTATTATTATTTTTTCAAATTAATATTTATATTATTTACACTAATTTAGCAAAATTGCAAACCAAGTGATTATTTTTGATTATTTACTAACATTTTACTCTTTGACTCACATATGAAAAATAGAATTGCTATATTTGTATATGTTTGTATGTATGTATGTGTTTATTTAAGTCTACAAGCTAGTTTTTTATAGTTTTTGAACCGCTTCCCATATGCTTCTACGTAATATATATTTGCCATTACATTATATACTAGCAGCGATATGAACGTGTACAAGTCGTGCTTGCACACATTGTTGTTCTTACTGTAAGTTTTCATTAATTAATTTCAATTTTTTTTTAATTTTCTATTTATTTTTCACTTGCTTCGTTACACTTTTACTAAATGTATGTATGTATTTGTGTGTATTTATTGCAGATTTTTTTCTTGTTTTGGTTGTGTATTTTAGTTGAATTTTTTTTTACAATTTCACTTAAAATGCCTTACGAGTGCTATTAAATTGTGTTTTGGTTATCAGTTTGTTGGTTTCATCCATAAAGTAAATTGTAAATTTTATTTTCCATTTAACCTATTTTAATACGATTTTTTTATATGTTCCGGCAACATTGGCTTAACAGCTACAGGTTCACATATATCTCTATGTATAACAACGGCGCGCGTCCGTAACTCTTCCGACTTGTCACACAACCACTTCGTCGCAACATATTCGTACACTTAACGGTACAACTACGAAATGCCGTTAGGTGCCATCGGCTATAATACTGTCCAAAAGTACTTCGAGAACGAAAGTACTTGTGGGCGGGGCGAGGGGTGCAGGAATATTGTACCTCACAGCTTTTTCTTATTTTTCGTTTACAACATTTCTATTTCTATTTTCACTTTACATACATCTTCGTTGTCCTTTTGCGTCGTTTGGCCACTTTACTACATATATACGTATGCATATATATAGTATATATAGTCAATGACAGCATCTTTAATTATAGTCGTGTGTTGGTGTGTGTGTGCTTCATTCGCCTCCTTTGCCTTTGGGATCTGCATCATCGTAAGCTTCTCGTTTCTCGTTTCTCGCTTCTCAAGTTGCTGCGTTCTTTGATATGAATGCTTGTTTGTATGTATGTTTGCTTGTTGCTTCCGCTTAATAAATCGCACCTCACACACACATCTTCAGCTGCTCTCGCACACATTTATAACATTTTACTATTTTGCTTGTAATCTTTCTAGTCTTACTCTTCTTCTTGTTGTTGTTCTTCTTCGAATTTATCTTTACTTGTCGTCGGAGTTTCGGTTTCGCTGCCTTGTGATTGATTGCCGTGCCGTCTTTATTATCTTTTGCTCTCCTTCTCTTGCTGATAAACGCGCTGGCTAAGTGGCTTCGCGTAGATCCAGTTATCGCCAACGGGGCGGAAATACTGTAAAATGTGGGGGAAAGAGTTGGTGGAAACGGAAATCAAATTAGGTTGAATGTGAAAACTCGATTTGGTGCAAATGATGATGTGAAGTGATGGAATCCAAACTCAGACAAATTTTATTGTTTTTTGTTTTTCAATTAAATTTTCAAAAATTGTTTTTAGATGCGCTAGATACTTTTGTGAGAGGCAGATTATGTACTAGAACTTAGTATCTAGGCCATCTAACAACAAGTCAGTCCGCTATAATAACAGGGTTTCAATTTTCGATCGGTGAATTATTTTTAGGTTAAGTCTTTCAAAATCTTATTTGTTGTTTATTTATATGTTGTTTTTGTAATATTATAAATGTGTTCTTTAAGGTTTAGAAAATGACCTTGGAATGCATTTCTTGTTCAAAATATATGTTGTTGTTGTATTAGTTATATAGAATCCATCTCCCTGATTGTCTTAGGTGATTCCATCAGACTGTTTTTATAGAGATGGACGAAAAAAATAGCGATTGTGAGTTGGTTAAGTCTCAAAATGTATCCAAAAAGGTCCAAACATATGTTGTTGTTGTATCCAAAAATGTCCCAAAAAATATTGGAATGGAGTCTAAATCTTTGAGTAGTTTAATCTAAGCAGAATCGAATTACGTGGGTCTCACGATAGTCTCCACCATACCCGAGGTTCCGACATTCGGATTTACGAAACCGAAATGAACCAAAATTTTTATCGAGTCAAGGATTGCCAACTGACAAATTTCCTCCAAATTATTTAATATAAACAACAATCGGTTGTAATTAAACGGAACGAACCCGGATTTTTAAGAGGGTAGGACTCGACAATCGAATTTTCCAAAACTGTTTGCATTGAAATATAAAAATTACATAATTTCCGGGAGTGAACTAGTTGGCCTTCTCATTCTGTTGTTTAATTTTTTTTTTTCAAATTGAGCGAACGAAGAATCGCAAGAGTCGCCATTGGTGAGGAAAGGATACATATCAAACGACAGAACCGTTATAAAACGAACAAATTTCGAGTTATAAACGGTAAAGGATTATATTTTAGCCGTCTACAACAACAACAACATATGACTTATATTTAAATCTGATCTTTTCAGTGAGATTCTTAAGCTGTTCGGTCTATGTCATCTAATGTGACATAATTTTTCTCTCAAATTATGTAAAATTACTTCAAGTTTTCATTTGAATATATACATATAGTAGTATGTGAAGATGTTATGTTCAATTTGAGGTTATAATTCGACAAAATTACATTTCCAAAAATTAAATGATTTTCGAATTTTGTTTTATAAAACACCAAAAACAAATTATGTTCTTTTACTCACCTTGTGCTCCCACTGTGTCTCTGTGTCCTTGCGATTCTTCGCCTCATCACGTTGTATTTGTTCCACGGCACATTTAGCATTTGTGGCCTTTTCGATGTCATTAAACCTATGAGGAGTGAAAAAAAACAATATTTTAGTCGAAAAATTCCAACAAAAAGAATTCAAATCAATATAACAGTAATAGTAGTAGTAAGAAAATTTTGTTTTACTTGAGTCCCGCGGTCACTTCCTTCCATACGCGTCTGGATTCATATTCTTCTTGTTCAACGATTGGTCGAACTTGTTTCTTAAATATTGGAATACGATTTACGTCTACGAATACTTCAGTTTTCTAGAAAATTAAAAATTAAACATTTTTTGCATGTTTAAAGTTTTTGCAATTTAACAATTGGAACACAACACATATGTATATATGTAACTATATATATATACTGTATACTGTGAGTTTTTTGTTAGTTTGAATTTGAGGTTAGTTTAGGAAAAAATTTTCGTAATAACAAATAAAATACACACAAATTTATACAGAACAACAATGCAAGAGAGAGAGACCAAAACAAATAACGGTACTTAGAGTAGTAAAAATTTAATTTTCTAGATAAACAAAGTAAACTGGTATGGTAACTGGCTCAAAATATTTAAGAGAGAAGTACAATAATCGTTTTGGTGTAGTTTTTTGTTTATGTTTTTTTTGAGGTTAGAACGGAGTAATTTGTTGAGAGATACAGAGCGAGAGAGAACGTTTGTAGGTTACTGTATGGAAACTTATAGTTATAAACATATAGAGAGCAAGAGGTGTGTTAAGGAAATGTATATAGCAATACAAATTACGGTTAATAAAATTACACAAGCATACTGAAAGGTACAAAAAACTTAAATAAACTGTTGTAGCACAAATGTAAGTGAGTAAAAATTACATTTTTATCATGCCATTTGGCTTCCATGAGGCCGCTCCACTCGCCCGCTATCGAAGCGAACGGTTTCTTCTCGTTGGGCGCGTAAATCTACATTCAATAAAAGTAGAAAAAAATTAGAAAACGAATTATATAATTTTTTAAGTGTGGACCCACCTCAGCCGTCACTTTGTTGCGCTTGCCGCCATAAAATGGCTTAGTTAAGAACTCAATTGTCGCGTGATAACCGGTTTGCGGGCAACGTATTTCGACTGTGCCACCCAATTCGATCCAAGGGACGGTTAAAATAGATCTAACGGTAAGAGAAGTGCATTAAAGTAGCTACAGTCTGAATATTTATGAATTTTAATGAGTTCATACCTGCCATAGCCATTCGGAAATGTGACAATATACTCTTCGCTGTGATCCACCAGCGTCACAATACCTTCACCGATATTGTGTACGCCAATTGAAAGGCCTAGAAATTTCGATTTGGTCCAAACGTGCGCGGAAAACGTAATTTTCTTATTGACATGCTCAGCATAGAAGGCGGAAACTGAAATCGAAAGGTGGATTATTTATTTTTTACAAAGCAAGATTTATATTTTTGAATACGCACTTGGCGGATGATGCGAAACCTGTTCGGCTAAGAACGTCAGCTGATTGCGATGACACCAGGGAACCGGTCCATCACTCACGACATTGTCATCGGGTGTTTCGTCTGAAAGTGAAAGAATTTTTTAACAAAATGTTAACTAAAAGTTGGAGATAAGGATCGAAAGATACGAAATTGTTGTTGTTGTTGAGCGGCAGAACAACATATTTTAAGGAATGCGTTTTCATGTGGATGCCGGTAAGTGGATTCGACTGTTGTGGAAACGAACCCAGTGATCGTGGGAACGCTCTACAAATATCATTGTCGGGAACGCTCCGATATTCATTAATGTTTCAAATACGGTGGCCTTACTAACCTGGCAAATCCCAATGACATTGAAACACTTCGCCCAATATGGGATTGTATGGTTTCTTAGCTACCGCACTTTTACGACCAGCGTGATAGGCACTCAAATACCAACGACATGTTTCGACAATGCGTTCGCGTGGCGTCTCCATCTCAGCAATTCTGCAATGAAACAACAACTCCACTTAATCACAAACATACGCATTAAAATAGTTTAAACATACCTCAGAAACAGATCCGGATGTGCAAAGTAATCAGCGTACATCTCCAGCAATGAGCGTCGCTCCAGAATGAAAGTGGGCAACACAACCTTCGTCAAGTCCATGCCGATCTTCACTTGCGATATGAGATGTGAAATCATGGAACCATGCGCCTCCATGCTGATCGTGGAGTCTTCCTCCTCTTCGTACAGTGCATCGTAATCGATGCTATCGTCATCGCCGTATTTTTGGAATGTTTTATCGCCGCCACTTAACCGTTGCGACGCCGACGCAGTAGCTCCTTTCGGCGCACCAGCGGGTATGTTTTCCGCTACCGTAGTCAATGCCGTTTGATAGTCGTCCAGACGATCGACAATCGATGACTTGGCGCTGGCATCCTTTTGTGGTTGTGTTTCCGTTGCATTTTCATACGTTGGCGATGTGGTTTCCACGGAAAAGCCACGCGTGGCGCTACAAATTAAAATAAAAAATTTGAATTATAAATTAATTGAAATGTATAAGCGATCTGATTGCGTTATATAGTGTTAAAAAGATAAAATTCCGTCCCAATTAAAACTTCTTCAGAGTTTGTAATTGCTTGACTCAGTATTTTTAAAGCACGCATCGAAGATGGTCACGAGCAAATAGAGAAAAAAAAACAAATTAAATTAATAAATATTAAACAAAATGAAGGCTGTTGAGAATGTAAATAATGTCTATAGGTTTTGATACTGGAAGGCAATCAACCAGAATTTTGAGTTCCGGTGATTTTGAAGCCAAAGCTCTTCTGTTCTGAAAAGCGAATTATCGAAAATATTGGTAATATAATGGAGATCGTCGAGTCCGACTCATTGAAGAACTATCTCTATTTCCCAGAAGCTAATAATTCCTCAAATAGCCATTTGGAAACATTTAAATAAATATGTGGACAACAAGGAGCTCGATGTATGGTTGCCACTACACAAATTAATGCAAAAAAGCTAAATGTCCCGAATTTCCATCAGCGAATCGCTGCTGAATCGTAAATTTCAATGTAAAGCCAAAACGGTTGAGATCGAATCCCGGTGATCCAACTCAAATGTTAGCCTAACTAGGCACTAGGTGCCGAAGATTTTGCAATGTGTCTGGTGGAATTGAAAGGAAATCATTTACTATGACCTGCTATATTACGGCCAAACTCTTAAACCCGACCTGAATGAACTGTCAACAATAGGACCGTCTGAAGGAAACAATGGCCCAGAAGCTGCCAACTTCAGTCAATAGGGCAGAGCCCACACGGTGATAGATACTAGTCAGTGCAACGCATCCACTTTTTAGTCCGGACCTGGAATCAAGTAATTACTATATCTTCTTGTCCACGGCGATTGATTCTGCTGGTGAAAGTTTCGTTTCAAGAGGAGCTTATGAAAATCGAATGTCCCAGTTATTTGCAAATAGCGACAAAGGTTTCAATAAGAGTGGTACGTAAAATAAAATATGAAAATATCTTCAAAATGTCAACAAGCTATCGAATAAAACAGTGCATATTTCATTTAAATCACATAATTCTAACTAGGCTAAATAAAGCATTCAATTTAATTTGAAACTAATGGGATTTTTTTACTAGAAAATTTGTAAATTTTTTCACTACAAAAAATGTTATCAAATATTTTTTGACCCACAGAGACACTTCAGCTCCATTTATTTTGCTATTTTCTTTTGTTTTTTTTTATCTATAATTTCTCAGTACCGTTTTCTACCACCCTCATGCTGTGAATGCGGCTAAATACTTTCGCATAGCCGTTAAATATTTATGGAAGTGCAAAAGATGCAACAAAATGCCGATTTACGACAACAAAGCGGCTAAAGAACCATGATAGTAAAGTAAACGGGTGAAGGACAAATATAAAAACAAACTTACATACTTTTTTAATAGAATCACACATACAAGTAAAAAAACTATAAAATATGCTTGAACACGGCGTTTGCATGACTTAAAATCCCCCGTACGTACCTGAAGCTGACGCGTCGCACCCATTTCTTGAACATGTCCGCACACTTCAAGACCCCCTATATGTATATAAAGTACTACTGTGTGTGTGCTGCCAGCTGTGCGTGCAAATATTTGCGACGACTAAGTCAAGCAGCTTTAGTTGGCTCAGTGACTGATGGCCCGACTGGCTGCCTGGCTAACTGGCTGTCGGAGCAAATGATTGCTGCTGGATTGCCTCAAGTACCGACTAATGGTGAATGTGTGTTTGTGTGTGTGCCGCGCGTAAATCTGGCGTAAACCGTATTTTATGTGAGTGTGTGCGTGTGCGTGTATTCTCGGATATTCATGCATTCAAGTCCTCTACACGGCTGCTGTGCGCTTAAATGCGTCTGTAGTGCGATGCGTGACACAATTGTAAGTAAGTAAAATGCCGTTGTTCGTGTGTGTTAGTGTAATGTATTGTTGTTGTTTGTAATAACTCATATTATATATTATATCCCGTTATGCCGAATCTGTGTCGACCGGCAGTTATACTAGACGACCCAATGACATTAAACGCCAACACTAATGTCTTGCATAATTTTAGGCGCTGGAACCGTTCCGCTCTATTTAATTTATTGCTTACTCCAACGGCTCAGTACATGTTGAGTACAATAAAATACGCGATTCATTGCACACAAACAAGTAAATCTCTATGGAATTATCGACACAATGGCGAACGTCGAGCGGGTAGCAACATGCAACGACGTCAGCTGCCGCCACCGAGATGCGTCATATCAACTTGAAAACATGCCAAATTTCAACGAAAATTATTCAACGGTTTTATCGAATTTCGTGTTTTTGTTGTATGATTCGAACGAATTTAGCACAAAACCGCAACTTTCTTTGTTTGCTCGCCTTTCAACTTCGACCCGCTACACAGGGTTTTAACGGCAAAAACAAATACAAAGAACTGTTTTGTTTGTAAATTTTTATATTTTTTTAAAACAAGAAAATGTGATGTTTTTCGTTGTTTTCGTTACTAAAGTAAACACAGTCGATACTTGAGCACAGCCGAGGCACTACTACTGTCGGTCGTTAAAATAGTGTTACCGCACACTGGGGTCGCGTAGGAAGTGAGCGTGCAGGGCGCATGTAACATTTTCGAGTGCACTTCAGTTAACAGGCATACTTTGAGGAGCCACCGGAAATCAAGTGTAAGAGAGCGCACAAGTTTTTCGCAATGAGAGTACAGCGAGAACAGAGAGAAAATGTGTGTATGTAATGGTGTGCTGGCACTTGTTAATGATGCGGCGTCAAATCTGCAGGCATTTAAATATTGGATTTTGTTAGTAACAGTGCGCGAGATGAAATCCCTTAATCGCTCAATAAGCAATGCGTGACATTCCATTACTGGTGATTTTTTTATTTGTTGATTTTTTGTCTTGATTTTTACATTTATAGTTATAGAGAGTGGGAGATTTTTTTTGAGGATTAAAAAAGAAAAGTAAATTCTTACTGGCAGACATGAAACTTTGAAAAAGTAGGTCTTTATTGATTTAGATATTCCACGGAAGTCTTCGGGAACTACATGTTTTGAATGCATCACCAGAAGGGCGACTCGTTTACATGTGGATAACTTTTTTATACTAGTGTTAGTGAACTATAATAGATCGTGCTAGACGAATAACTCTGCTTGTTATTATTGAGATCTAATGTAGAATCAATCTGTCCAATAATGGATGTTTTGGTCTGAGCATGGCATTAAAAAATAGCTCTCCTTGTCATTGGGATCTAATGTCATTTGAGTGCTTAACTAATTCTGTTTTGCAAAAAATTAAGGACAGTCGACTTTCCTTGATGTTTACGATCGGATCCAATTTATTATACGCGGGAGCGACTAAAGTACAGTTGAGATAAGAATTAAAATAAAACTGAACTTGTTTTTGCAGATATTTTTTTAGCTAGGAGAAGCTAGAGGTACACTGAACTCTTTAAGTTCCGGAGAGGAACTTCGCTCTGTATACTGTTATAAGTTAAACTCCTATTTATCCGGATTAGACTCCATCTTGTAATGAGTCTACCCATGTGATTGACTGCATTGCATGCCAAGTGCCACCCATCTAACACTCTCCTACCTATGTTTCGATTGCGTCGGAACATCAGGTTTCCCCGTTAGATGGCCTCGACGACAATTAATTTGTTCTTTCCCTCGAAGTAGGGTCTAAAAAACCGCTACAACGACAGAGGAAGCCCTATAGACGGCTAATTGACTTCAACATCAATTACGTTATGAGATATCATTCGGTGTCAGAATGTGAAGCAGATTTCATTTCGCTTTGAAATCGCATGTTCGTATTTTACCCAAACAATTCAATATGTAAAGAGTCTTTAAATTACATTAAGAATTTGTTTTTAAAAATTATATTCATGAAACACTTTGTTGCTGCTTTGAACTATTTTTCAGAGGTTAGGTATT
Organism: Zeugodacus tau; assembly: GCA_031772095.1. Classification (NCBI taxonomy): domain Eukaryota; kingdom Metazoa; phylum Arthropoda; class Insecta; order Diptera; family Tephritidae; genus Zeugodacus; species Zeugodacus tau. The sequence continues at coordinate 23,907,929 of CM062652.1, forward strand.
CATTCTAAGAGGATAGGACCATAGGGAAGGGATGATTTGATTTAAATCCGCTTATAAATAAGTACATTGTATCATTGGCTGTCGTTTGACATGAAGGATATATTCTTACAAATATAGCACATCTTAACTCTTAGTAAGTCAAAGTTATTTAGAATATCTCTAATCTTAGCCTGACTCCGAATGATACGCTTCTAGAGCTCTCAATCAAAGATGACCTCGGCGACAGCCGGTAACGATTTTCCCAACCTAGGCAGAACTTAGCATTTTCTACAACAACAACTGCCACCAAATTAATATTTAACTGAGCCCTTCCACAACGAAATTGTAATTGCTAAGACTTTTCATGAAAATTTGTCAGCAGCTGGAGGCAAATTAAATTAGCAATGACTTCTTAATTTGAATATGGTGTCAAGACGGACATTACACGTAGATGAGGAAGGGCTTGCAAACATTTGTTGTCGAATAATCGCCCAACCACTTCAAAATAGACCCTTCAAGTTGGAGCAAAGTAACACTTTTCGCTCGTGGGAGCAACAGCAATGTTAAAGCGCATGTCTCTAGCAAGGATACAATGCTCAGTAAGGCGAAAAGCTGTTATGAGAATTCAAAGAGAGCACATACGCTTACTCAGCCACACACACATAAACTGAAAATTGTATGGATTGCAGAAAGAGTTAAAATATAAACAAAAACAAAACACAAAATTTACACAAAAACACCGCGAATGTGGTGACAAAACAGAGTAAGCAAAAACAAAGCATACAAAATTAACAAATTTGTTTTTGTTGTTGTTCCATTATACATATTACGACATTTACACACCCACAAAAGCAGAGGAAATTAAAGACAGTGTGAGTCTGCGGCTTTATTATTAATATATGGATATAAACGCGCATAAATAAACATATAGCTATTATTAAAGCCACCTCAATTGCTTAATAGCGAGCAACCGAGCAACGCATATGGTTGCTTTACTATACACTGAAGCCACTTTAGTGTTTGTTGATTGCTCACTTGACGCCTCCAACTCTAGCAATGCTATAGAACAGCTGAGACATTACGCAGCGAATCTAATTAATACGCGACTTGGCTTGGCGCTTAACTTACGCGCTACTTTAGCCATTTTACGCTGTGGTTATCACAAGCGTGCCGTTACAACTTCCGCTCGAACACTATTTCTGTGAGTTTGTAGTTGGTTGGTTGAGCGTGACCTTGAACTTGAACGTCGGGCCACCGGAGTTAATGTTAATGCTAAGGTTAGATGGTCGGTCCGCCGGTTGTGTCACTGCGCTGACATTATGGCAAGCATTCAATTAATCCATAAATCAAGTGGATTTTCAATGTCAACGAATTCACGTACACATCCATAATACTAAGAGAAATTTACATATAAGTATGTATGTATGTATATTATAAGAGGTGTGTTCAAAAAATAACGGGAATTTTAAGATTTTCAATTGTCGAAATTTGTATTCTTTATTATGTTAATACCCCTGAACTACTTGTCTGTAGCAGCCGCTAAGGTTCGACGTGTTCTTATGAGATTGGCGATTTCGATTTTCAAAGCTCACACTTCGTTGCTTGTTCGTGTATTCTTGGCCAAAAACAATGCTGCCGGACATGGTTCCGTGTAATTTTTTTCCAATTTCCAAAAATAAAGAAAATTTGAAAAGCCCGTCGTTTTACAAGCAAACTAAAAATCCGTGATCGCTGAAGAGCCCAAGGCTATCCCAAAAATCGAGCTTGAGAAGGGTTTCGACCATCGGAAGCAGTGCTGACATATGGAATGGGGACTATTTTGAGACATTAATGTAGACAAATGAATAAATATTATTTTCAAAATCGAAAATTCCCGTTATTTTTTGAACACACATCTTATATTATAAATTATATTGGTCGGTCGCTTTCTTTTTTTATTACAACACATTCACTATTTTCAATTTTTTATTTTTTTCTTATTACAATTCATTCAATTTTAATATTGCACTTACACGCACCGTTCGTCTTCTACTGGAGCCGCAGCAGCATTGCGCTCGACATTACGTAAACTCATGCGAAATTACAATTGTTTTGAGTTGTAAATCACATTTAAATTTTTAATTCCGAAATATTACAAATATGTATATGTATTTTCACTTTGTTGTTGTTACTTTTTGCATGCTTTTCAGTGGCGAAAATATGCAAGACAATACGCTGTGCAATGCTTAGAGGCAACTGCGTTGCATTAAAATTGTACATTCTCACATTGTGTGATGCCAGCATATCTTTCTTTTCTTTTATGGGCAGCCGACAGTCATTCAGTCATTCCACTCGAGAGTGCGGTTAATTATAGATGCTTACAAACAGTAGGCGAAAATACAAAATTATGAATGATACTATAGATGAGCTGCAGTGAGTGTTGTTGCTACTTCTCGTATAAGAAAACGTAATAAATAGCAACAGAAAAGCAAAAATAATAAAAAAAAAACAAAAACAATAACAAAAAATTTAAATTGTTTCCAAGTCGATGCATTTTGATATACAATTTCAATTACAAGTGTATTGATTTCATTTGGCATGTCCTTGCACATAAATACAATAAAAACAAAAACAAAAACAAACAAAAAATTGTAATAAAACAGACACAAATCAGTCAACGTTTACAGTTGTTTAGGAGGGAAATAGAAAATTTGAATATGAAAATGAGTGGATAGGAAGAAACTGTAGACAAGGTAGGGAACCACCTGGTGTGTAGTGAGACGACTGAGAACTGAATTGTGGAAAAATTCGATATTACAAAAAAAAAACACACATTTATTCCAACAACAACGCCCACTCAACAAGCAATGTCAAGCCTTTGAATATACATATGTATTTGTGATACAAAAAAGCTTCAGATTAAAATACAGAAGCTGTTTAAAGGTGTATTTGGACCGATAAACTATTTAAATTAGTGTAGAGGATAACTCAAAAAACTAGCAAAACGGTAGTAAAGACATTTGTTGTTCTAAGTCTGGAACCAATTTTTTCCTTTTCGCTCTGAAAACTGAAATGTATAGTATACCATGATAATGAACAGTTTCGACAAAAATCACTATTTACCACTACTAGAAAACAGTTTTGGTTTAGTTTTAGGCCTAACCAACCGTAAGTGCTATTACCCAAAGCATGTCTTTCCAATATAATTAGCATCATTATTCTTATTGGCTATAGTCCAATAGGTGTTTCAAACAGTTTCCCAATTTGGTTAGTTTATAAATTCTCTAAACTAATAATTATAGGAGGTTATATTCGAGAGCGATCCGATAAGCACTAATCCTCGTAGTAAATTTTCGTAGGCGACGAATCGAGCATCGAGCTTTGTTTTGATTACAGACGAAAGTGGCATTATCTACGGATATTAAATTGACGCCAGTTTTTGTTAACGTGGCAAAAGTCCGAAATCTCATATTGATCGACCGCCGATTGAAATGTTGCGAGATAGCACAAACAGTAAGCGACTTAAAAGAACGCGTGGATCATATCCTGCACAAATCCGTGCGTCAGCCGCAATCATGATACCACTTTTCGAGGCGCTGTTTAAGCGCAAAATTAATTTCTGAGTCGTTTCATGCCCATCAATGAAATATGGATTCACTAGTGAACACCATACCCCAAAATAATCCTACTTGTGGACTTCACACGGCGAACGTGCCCAAAGAGAGTGACGACTGTACAATCGGCGATAAAGGTGATTGCCATCGTCTTCTGGGTTCTAAATCGACTACCAGGAGAAGAACAAAACCATGACTGGTTTCAACGATCCCGATTGGACGCCGAAATGCAGAAACTATTTAGACTACTTTGCATATCACAAGAAAAAGAGGTGAGAGCAACACTGACTCAAGTGTATCAAGCCAAAAGTCGTTGTGTTCAGAAATAAATCGGATATTTTGTAAAACTTTTCCGCTTTCCCTTTTTCAAATACTGATTATCGGACTGCCCTCTATTATTATATGAACACATTTATGATAATTGCATTTACTAGTGTTGTACGTTACTAAATTACCCTTTCTTTATCATTTGTTTATTAATAAAGTATTTTTGTACTTACTAGCTCGGCGAATTCCCCATACTAGTGAATGGATCATCATTTGCATCGTAGAAATCTTCCTCATCTTCGCTGCTGGAATACGAGGTCTCAGGCACATCCACAGCGAGTGGAGCGGTTGTAGCTAAATGAATAAAGAGTTAAATATGGATTTTTAGTTAATTTAGATATTACAAAATGAGTATAGCAAGTGCGATAAATTGTCAATTGGTTGACAAACACAACAATTAAAGCAAAACTGAAGAAGATGAGTGGATGATTACGGAATTGGAAAAAAATAACAAAAAATAAATAAAAAAATAAAAATGGAAATAGTTCTAAAAATTAAAAAAAAGAAATGAGAAAAATAACAAAAAAAAAAATAAATGGAAATTTAAATAATAATTAATTATTAAAAAATAGGAAAAATAAAAAAATAAAAATTAACATGAAAATATTTAGACCGAGCACAGCGGCGAGTGGGGGGTTTGTAACGATGCCTTTATTTGTAAATGTTCATCGACAATTGATACAATTAATTTTGAGAGACCATTAATGGGTTGTTGTTCAAATGTAAGTGGTTATTGGAAGTGTATATATGTAAATATATATGTAATTATATATCTTAAGTATGTATGCTTGTATATCTAGTATATGATATGCCTAATATTTGAGGAAATAAAACAATATTTAAGAGAACACCAAAGTGTCACAAAATTAAATGAAATGCCACAAGAACCTTGCGATGATACAAAATATAGAATAATTAGGTGGAAATATTTTCGAATAATTTTTTTTCTTCAAATGACGCAAATGAAACGCTTTAGAATCTACGACTACATAATAGACCTATTCTAATTTCAAAGTGCTCAAATATGCATTTATTCCAAAAAGAAGTAAGTCAATTAAAGCATGCCTTGGGAGATATGCATTGTGCAAATATAGTAAACAAAGTGCCCGCACACATACACACACACCGATCCACACTTACATAAATATTTACAAAAAATCACCAATAACTATTTACACCAATACACACATAGAAAATTTTGAATTTAGGAGGGGGTTCTCTTGTGGATACTACATACACCTACTTACCACCAAACGCACCGGTGGCAATATCGGCCGCAGTGCCATACGCAATGCCATCGGCGATTATGTCAACAATATCGATGCTGGTGGCGATGGGGCCAGACATGTCGACGTTGTTGTAGTATTGATGTGGATATTGATAACGGTAGAGTGTTTGTTGATATTGTTGCTGTTGTTGTTGTTGTTGTAATTGTTGATATTGGCTGCATTGGTGTTCAAGTTCATGTACATCATTGGCAGCAGCACGTGGCAGTGTTTGCGGCAATAAGCCTAATTAAACGCGATTTCATTAAATGCAAATATGTAACTACTCTGGTACACAGCCACCACAATTACTACAATATACATATATACTATACATACGAACTAAATATATGTATGTATGTATAATATATGTACATACGCACACAACAATTGTCAAACACCTATACTAAGTATTAGCATGCAGCTAAGCGAGGCAGCGAAGGCAGTGAATTAACTAGCAAATGCAGGAAAAATAACAACATAACAACAACAACAACTAAAAAGCTGACTGAGGAGCACTTAATTTATTTGTTTTCTTGTTTTTTGTTCTTGTTATTCAACGGTGCTATTAGTGAAAGTCAATGGTTTGTGCTGTCGAAAGGTCACTAATTTAGTTGCTTACTAGCTAGTGCTATGCTAACTATTGCTCGGTGGCAGATATGATAAATTGGAAAAATATATATTAGTTTACGCTACCACGCTTATATAGTGAGCGGCTACTGGTATAACTCATAAATTACAATAAAAACGCCTTTTGTTCTAGTAGTGTAATTAGTGCTCAAAAGCTTGTCGTAAATGAGTCCTGTGGATACGGAAATACTAATAGGTGAGTTGCTGGTTCGAATTCCCATCAAGGTAATATTCAACAACATGATCCGATAATGCGATAGACATTATCAAACCTCTCTTGTGTATTTTGTATTATAAAAAGGGTATCATTCGAAAAAAGGTACTTCACAAATGTTCAACAGCCGTTTTAATCGGTGATTAAATATGGATGAAAAGCCTAAAGTAGTAGTATATTGAGAATTATATCAATAAGAGCGTTTTCGATTGTTGCCTCTATCAAAGTTCTTCTGATCAACAAAAGAAAATTTATCCAAGAAATAAATAAAATAACCTCACTTTATTATTAGATGATTAGAACTTCGAAAGCTTTTCTGTAAAAGCTTCATAAGCAAGCTTTTCATAATAGTATCAAATTTGAAACGATGGATTGTTGATATTGGTAATAATAAAGGGGTTTTCAATAGGGAGGCTACAAAAGTATTCCCGCTCTTTTGACATTTCTCTTTAGTAAGGTATGCCATTTCGTCATGGAAAGATATATGATCCAACAACGAGTCGATATTATTAAAATTTACTACCGAATTTCGGAGTCAGGGGCAGGGATAAAGGGATGTCCAACTTATTCCAGTGTGAGAGCGCCTCAAAATTTGCGTTTTTTATAACATTTTGCATTATTACCAGATCAGACAAAATACTAATTTTTGGGCATTTAAATTAAAATACCCAACATTTATTATGGTTAAAAATTATTATATACTGAATGTTTAATATAAAAATAACTTATTTCAATTTCATTTAGCGATATAATGGTATATTAAAATAGCCGGTTTTCGAACTTTCAGTAATAAATAAGGTCAATTATTAAGTGTCAACTGAAAATTAATCAGTTTCTTTTATAATTTTCCATGAAAAATTAGTTTCTCGATGCTGCAATTCACAAAAATATTCTTAAATCACTTTTAAATTTCACGTTTTCATTTATATTTATTTTTTTAGTTCTTATTAGTGATCTTGCACGGCGGTTAAAAATGTCTCCATCGCATTATTTTTTTGGCAACTTTTCAATCTGGCCTTTCCAGTTTCCCAATTGCGAAACGTCAAAACCTCCTCCATCCAGTCAACTGTCAAAGTCGAGGAGGTTTTGACGTTTGATATTGCGCTCTCACTTCCAATGATTTGAGAGTTATATATCTCTTTATCTCTGATGGAAAGATATACGATCCAACAACGAGTTGATATTATTAAAATTTACTACCGAATGTCGGAGTCAGGGGCCTCAACTTTAAAAGCTCTTCGTCCAATTTATGGTCGGCTCATTTCTGATTGAATGGCTTCGTCAATAAGTAAAATATGCGTTATTGGTCAGGCAGCAATCTTGAAAAAATTACGATTTGGTGCGGTTTATGGGCCGGCAGCGACATTGGGTCGTACGGCACATTACTATGGGTGGGAATTGGTACCGCTCAATGATAACCGAATATTTTTGGTCTGAATTGGATGATATGGACTTGGACAATAAATAGTTCCAACAGGACGGGGCCACAAGCCACACAGCGAATGTCACAATCGATTTATTGAAAACCAAGATAGGTGAAGGTTGTATCTCATGAAATGGACCTGTCAATTGGCCGCCTCAGCCGTGTGATTTGACGACGTTAGACTATTATCTTTTCTCTCAACAAGCCAGCGACGATTAATGAACTTTGTACGAATATCAAACATGAATCCGCCGGTTTATACTTGAAACCGTCGAAAATTATACTTCTGCATACCGAATTTCATTGATTTCCTAAACCGTTTTTGTAGCGCTCTTAAAAATAAATACGTACAATGGCTTCGTCAATAAGTAAAATATGCGTTATTGGTCAGGCAGCAATCTCGAAAAAATTACGATTTGGTGCGGTTTATGGGCCGGCAGCGACATTGGGTCGTACGGCACATTACTATGGGTGGGAATTGGTACCGCTCAATGATAACCGAATATTTTTGGCCTGAATTGGATGATATGGACTTGGACAATATATAGTTCCAACAGGACGGGGCCACAAGCCACACAGCGAATGTCACAATCGATTTATTGAAAACCAAGATTGGTGAACGTGTTATCTCATGAAATGGGCCTGTCAATTGGCCGCCTCAGCCGTGTGATTTGACGACGTTAGACTATTTTCTCTGGGTCTACGTCATGTATATCCAATAAGCCAGCGACGATTAATGAACTTCGTACGAATATCAAACATGAATCCGCCGATTTATGCTTGAAACTGTCGAAAATTATACTTATGCATACAGAATTTCATTGATTTCCTAAACCGTTTTTGTAGCGCTCTTATTGAAAAAACCTATATAAAACTGTACCCTTTCCGGTTAGGTAGATTCGACTGTTCTAGGAACTCGTCCACATGTCAGATATCCGGCACTCAAATTACTTCGATGACAAACATAAATACATCTAAGACAGTTGCTACAACAAAAACAAACATTATCATTTATTTTCTTAATCTGGTGTGAAAAAACAAAAAAAAAAAACAGGGGAGTTGCAGGGATAATACGAATCAGCGGAAGAAGATAGAGTGTTACTAAATAAAAAAATATATTATTACTCGCACAAATACATAATATGAGTGAGTGACGTCGTATCTCTCGGAGAAAAATGTTCTGAACTCGGCAAAAAGCAAAAACAAAACAAACAAGTAAGGAAGGGCTAAGTTCGGGTGTAACCGAACATTTTATACTCTCGCAATTTATTTATTTAACTTTATTTATATTATATAATACACAATTTGACCCACATATTCGTCATATATATTGTATAAAGTCCATTGAAAGTTGGAAACCATAATATTAGGTTAGAAGCACCGAGGTCCTCGTGTTCGATATATGGGGCCTTAAAAACCTATGGTCCGATTTCGGCGATTTTTAGAATGGGGCTGCCACACTATTAACATAATATTTGTGCAAAGTTCTGCACCGATATCTTCACTAGTACTTACTTTATATATTGTAAAGTAAACGATTCAGATTGTCTTCAAAGTTCTGGTATATAGGAAGTAGGCGTGGTTGTGAAGCGATTTGGCCTATTTTCACAACATATTATTGGGATGTAAGGAAACTATTACAAACCAAGTTTCATTGAAATCGGTCCAGTAGTTCCTGAGATATGGTTTTTGACCCATAAGTGGGCGACGCCACGCCCATTTTCATTTTGTAAAAAAATCTTAGTGCAGCTTTTATCTGTCATTTCTTATGTGAAATTTAGTGTTTCTGACGTTTTTCGTTAGTGAGTTAACCCACTTTTAGTAATTTTCAACCTAACTTTTGTATGGGAGGTGGGCGTGGTTATGATCCGATTTCTTTCATTTTTGGACTGTATTAGAAAGTGGCTAAAAAAAACGACTGCAGAAAGTTTGGTTTATATAGCTCTATTGGTTTGCGAGATATGCACACAAAACTTAGTAGTACTTCCCCAAAAAAATTACATCCAAATATGCCCCTTCATAGTGCGATCCTTCATACCAAATTTTATTTCCATAGCTTTATTTATGGCTTAGTTATGGCACTTTATGTGTTTTCGGTTTTCGCCATTTTGTGGGCGTGACAGTGGTCCGATTTTGCTCATTTTCGAAAGCAACCTTCCTATGGTGCCAAGAAATAAGTGTGCCAAGTTTCATGAAGATATCTTAATTTTTACTCAAGTTACAGCTTGCACAGACGGACGGACGGACGGACAGACAGACATTCGGATTTGAACTCCACTCTTCACCCTGATCACTTTGGTATATATAACCCTATATCTAACTCGTTTAGTTTTGGGTGTTACAAACAACCGTTATGTGAACAAAACTATAATACTCTCTTTAGCAACATTTGTTGCGAGAGTATAAAAAGATGAAACATTATTTACAACACACGAAAAATCTTGTACTTGTACTTTGTTGTTATTTACAATTGTTGTAAACACCAAAAACAAGATTTTGTTGCACAGTGTTATTATACAATGGCTCCCGGCTTGTTCAAAAACAAAAATTAATACTTGAGACCCAAGATATTTTAAGAAAACACTACAATATGCAATTAAAAACAAAATGTAATTTTGAAGCAATGCGATTTGTGGGGTGCCGAGGAAAATAAATGAAAATCAACGCCATATGCTTACTTACGACAGATTGCAGTTTTAGAGGTCATCTGGATTTTAATTAATTTACTCTTGTTTTTGTTTTATTTCTTTTTTCTACACTGTAGAAAAGCGCTGCAGCTGAACTAATAAGATTTGGTTGCGATTTATATAACCACCGAAAGAAACACCAGAACAATTATAAACACACACTTATGACGAGAATTTGCCAAATCGAAACCGAAACTGAAAACGCCATGCGAGCAACAACGAACGACATACTTAACGAGGGTAATGCACAGCCAAACTGAATAAGACCAATTGGAAATTACTCGAAAGACTCCAGCGGAGAACCGAGCGGCGAATTGACAGCAAACACCAAACAACAACAACATAGACAGCGGGCGAACGAAAGCAAAATGTGAAAGTGGGTGGCTTTTTGGTGGACCTGTGTATCAGTGTGTGTGTGTGTCTCGGTCTATGGCTGGGTGTCGGCAGCGCTGTGACAGTTGCAAAGGAAGCGGAAATCAAAAAACACCGATAAAGTAACTGTGTATATAATAAACTGATGTTGAAAAGGAAAATAAGATTTAATATTCACACGACGCACGAATAACGATATGAAAACAAAAAACGCAATAAATGAAAGTAAAAACAAAGAATTCATAAACATTGGCGACATTGGGCACAAACAACGCACGATGATGACAATCGAGAAGAACAGAAATGTATAGCAGAAGCCAGAACGAAGCAAACGTAGCGTAAGCGAAACGAAATCAATGAACAAAATGTAAACATACCATTCTCCGTGGTGGAATCCTCCTCCTCCTCGCCACCACTCGCATCCAGCTTGCCACTCACTGCCGCATCCATAGGTGACGCCACCTTCATTGCGCCCGCAACCCCAGCTGCGCCAACAGATGTGGCCGCATTCGCGCTGGTCGGACTGGCGGTGGCGCTGTTGCTGCCGGTGCTCGTAATTATGGGTCCATTGTAGATGCCATTGATTGGATGCGCCATATTTTTGGCAATTTGTAGACTTACAATCGAGTGTTTGATATGGTCCAGCATGGCCTGCGTGTGTGGACGCGTGTGTTTAATGGGTGGTCGCGGCAGAACATGAAAAATAAATTAGAAGAAAATATTTTTATTATTATTACGAAAGAGAGACAAAAGTCAAAAGTGAAAAATTACGATCAGAGCAAGAAAGTTGGATAGATATATTCATACGCAAAATATATACATATGTATATAAACCAAATATGTATATGCACATTTTATGGTCAATTAATGCCATTAGAAATTACGCTGGCAAAAATATGTTTTCGAACAATTCATACGAGCAACTAGCCCGCACCTGTGTAAGCAAATTGGAGTAGCTTAATATTGCATATTTGCTTGTTTATTTTCAATATACATTCATTGTTGTTTTAATTAGTTTATATATAGAACAAAAAATATATAATTTCATGAGTATTAACATTTTATGGATTTTAAAATTTTATTTTCTACGAAATTTGAAATTTTTTTCATTTTCTTTTCTCTAGCAAATTGTTTATTTTTCATTATTGTTAATAAATTTGTTGAGTTTGTTATTATATTATTTTATTTCATAGTCTAAGGCCAGGTGGTCAGAGTAGAAAAAGATGAATTTAATTATTTATAAATTTAAATGAAATATTTACTGCATGATTACAATTGGTTTGAATTTGAAACTATACAAGGAACATCATATAAGGAATATACGCAATGTAGTTAGAGTAAAATATATTTAACAAAATTGAAAATTGCAGAAAATGTGCAAATAATTATATTTGAATAGCAAAAAGTTAAAATATATCATAAAAAGTTTGTACATAACCTTAAAAATATTGTTAAAGTATGGCGCATCGATAGATTTCCTCGAAAGAAACATTTGACTACCAAATAGAACTTATTTACAATCATTTTTGTTATTATAACAGTACAAAACTTCGATTTCGAAAAAGAACATCGTTCCTAACTTTAAAAACTTGTAAAAGTTATAATTAGAAACATTGAATTAGAAAATAGAACTTATGTACAGTTGTGTTTATTGTTGCAAAATTATAAAACTTCGATTTCTAGAAAAAGTTCGTTCCTAGCGTTAAGTCGTTAAAATAGCCTTTTAAAAGTAATGATCCATTGATACAATTATTTTTCTTGAAAAAAAAACAGTCTTGTACCAGGAAATTTTTTTATCCTAAATTATTCGGGTTTACATAGATTTAGTACTAATGAAAACATATTTGCTTATTATACTAAACCGAAGCATAACGAAGCAATTACATTTTTTTGGAATTACAACAACAAAATTTTTATATTCTCAGTTCACAAACAAATTTTGACTATACAACCGGAAAATAAAGGCTTTGTAGGCAGGGTCCATTGCTCAAAACTATATATATATTTTGCTTCAATAAATTGCAACAACAACAATATTTAATATAAAAAGTATATATTCCGGTTATTTGTAAATAAACAATACTTGTTCGAGTAGTAATAACATCTCTCATCTGTGTTTACTAGAATTTGCAATGTTCTTTAAACCACAGCAAAATTAAAGCTTTAGAGCCCTCTTTAATCCAACACTTCATATCAAATCCACTACATTGAAATTATTTTATTAAACTTTCACTTCCTCAAGAGTTGCTTTTAATATTAAAACAAATTTAAATTTAACGCAACAAAGCGCCACAGCGTAACTAATTACCGTCTCAACGTTTGTCTTTTGTTTGCAGGACAATTAAGGAGACACGCAAAGGAGACAAGCCCATGTAATTTTACGCATAGCAGCAGACAGAACAAAAAACGAAAAAATTACAAATTAGAGAATACACAGAAAAAAAAATTTAAAAAACAAAAATAAATGCGCACAAAAGCGCAGCAGACAAAAGCACAAACAATGACGACAAAATAGCACCGCTGGAAACACGGCGTAACTGCCACACAACGCTCAAAAAGCAGGGCGTGAGCAGGAGAAAGCACACAACACACACAAATATATGTAAAGCGAAGAAAATTCAATGCAGACTCCTGCTGTTACTCACATTAGCGTTATCCTGCAACGTTTTGCACTTGGCCTTTTCCTCAACATCCGTTATATTCTCAATGCGTTCGTTGATTTTCTATAAAACAAAAGAAATATATATTTTCCCACATTAGTATTATTGTTTCAATTCAAAACATGTTTTTTACAACATTTCATTTTTCTCCACTCACATTCGTCTGCTCGATGATCAACTGTAAGTATGCGTCCGCTTCCGATACACGACGACCGAGCAATTCCAAGTGGTTGGCACGTTTGTTGCCTACCACATCCTTCTGATAGCCGCCAAGGTAGAAAGTGCTTTGATTGTCCCACAGACGAGTGCGATTCGCATGCCGTCGTATGGTGTCCTCCAATCGTCTAACCCACTTTTCGCGTTCTTCGCTGTGTTGCGCCTGAGGTGGATACATGTGGCCGTGTGGTGGGTGGGTGTTGGAGTCATTGCGTAGTTTGTTTGGTTTTGGTTTGGTTTTTCGTTTTTTTATGTTTTTGTTTGGGAGAGAGCGAGATAAAGAAGAGAGAGAATGGTTATTGTAGTGTGAAGGTTGGATGCTATTGAATTGCAACAAATGACAGTTGGATGACAGAAAATATATAAATAAGTAAAAATAATAATAATACATATATAAACCGATTCTTATTTATTATATATATTATTAAAGATTAAGTTCTCGTAACAAGAAATTATTTATAAATTTCAATATATTTAGAATTTGTCTTATTATAAAAACAACAAATTAATTTCTTGAAAATAAAATGAGGATGAATTATGGCAGTATGAAAAAAATAATAATAATAAAAGTAAAAATAAAAAATAAGAAAATTAATATATTTATTTCTAAGGATTATTTTTCCAATAATTTCAATGAAATTAAAACAAATTTAATACATATGACTTTTCGGTTAAAAAATTTAAGTTTTTCACTCTATATTTTTTAGTGTTGAATGAAAAAAATATATTTAAATACTTTTGAGGTACTAGTTTGAGAAGCCAACATTTTTGACCAACGATACTAGTTAGGTTATGTTTAAACCAGGTTTAAGGCTTCATTAGCGATATACTATATTTAATGAATTACTACAGATATCTAATAACTATGGTAGAGAGAGAATTCTTTTTACTTATCGATATATCTGCTTAATGTTTTATTCGAAGCATTTTTAATAGAAAAGTTGGATTTTAAAAATCTTCAAGCCGAATTTTAGTGTAAAATATTATTTTTTAAATTCATACTTTTAACTTTTACCCAATTTTCACCACAGGCGTTTCAACATTATCGATATAAGCTGGGAATTTATGCGGTCAAGATTATATTTATTTTTTTTTAGGATGCAAAAAAATATATAAAATATTTTTATACTCGATAAGTGATATTAAAAAAAATTCGTGGTTTTTTAGTACAATTTTTTTTCTTGGCATCCGGTCTGATTGTTACGATGAATTCGCGAGGCACAAGGGTTACCAACTTGCCCAACTCCTACACTTCTAGAATCAACTCTACTACCCTGAATCCACTATTCAGACTGCGGAAACATCACAAATGTCGAATGACAGTTGAACAATGTCTGTACCCTATACAATCCATCTGATACCAGAAGCATAATTGATTCATCCAAGCGGAACCCCTGAACTGCGGCAAATGCAGACGGATGGGCGAAACAACAACAACAACATTATCTTGGTAAGATATCTTTAAAACTGAGAGTCTAGTTTGGGCTTCAACTGACAGTCCGATATATAAAAAATCTCTGATTATTTTTTTATACTAACTGCAATCTATTTTACTTCTTCTACAAATATTTTGGACAAAGAATATAATAATACGAGTCATTAACACATAAATCCATAAATACCCACACATTACTTACCTGAAAGTGAAATGTCTTATGATCCACCGTTATTGTGAAGGTGTTATCCTCTTGGTCGTCTATGCCGATAACAGCATCTTTGAGGCGCACGCAACCACGACGTACACCTTTCATCATTTTCTCCTTCGACTGCAAATAAAGGTAAAAGGAAATTGAATGAGAAATCGCACATAAGCAAATATACAAAAGCGTAGATATGTAAATAGCTGTCAATGAATGTGTGTATACATATACATATGGCACACATCTCTTAACGAGTTAATGAATAACAAGTGTTTGATTGCATTTAAAATCAATAAAGTTATCGAAACGTGCAACGGTGTGTGGGGTAAGGTGACCTTTGCAAGGTGCTGCAAGCATCCTGAACTGAAAGACGTTGTAACGGTAAGAAAAGCCTTATGAAAGTCATGCTGTCAAGAGGCACGTGCAAAGCAGATGTATGCTAAACAAAAAACAATTAGATGTGTGTATGTATGTATGCTTATAGCGTTATGCAATTAATCGATGTTTGTACATTCGCACCAATGACTGAATTAACTGGCGTACACACAAACTCATTTACATACATATGGCATTCAGTAGGTATACATATTTACATACAGCTGCATAAGCGTTTGCATATAAAAATATAGTTTAGAAATGGCATATATTTGTCCGTCTCTCTCTACCTCCCCTCCCTTATTTTAATTCAATTGAGTTTTATGCTAATTTATTTCACTTAGAAATTTTATACAACACTTTGGTGTAAAAAAAGTACAATAAATAAATGTAAATCAATCGACAAAACGCACTTGTCGCTTTATATATAAACATGCTAATGAGTAGACTTAAGTATATTAACTACTCAAAATACGGTAATTAAAAATGCAGCACTGGAAGAGTTGAGCTTAAAGGTTCAATATCGTATTGTAATGTGTTTTATATAGCACATACATACGTACATACATATACACTATTTATATAAAAGAATATATATTGGCAGCGTTGTCTTGCTTTTAAAATGTAAATATTAATTTCTTTGCTTTGGCTTCTAGTATTTCCTTTATAAAATATACACTCAGTAGGCGCTTGGCTTTTCTTCCCGTCCAAGCGCTACTTTGAGTTCTTGAAACGCACAGGTTTCATTTATTCTCCACTTAGTAAAGACAGTTTAACGCGTTTCGTTGGCTTTAGCGCGTCTTACACATTACCGCTAAAAGATAGAAGCACTTACAGTCACAAGGATAATAAGAAAGGATTTGTTCAGTGCAGCGTTGTGGTGGAATATATTTTATTTAATCATTTTATTTTTTGAACGGAACAGTATTTTTGTGTGCGTGCGAAATGGATGTTTTACAGAATGCCAACGAAGTGGATTATAGCTACACCTGTTAGTATGAAAAAATAAAACCTTTGTATATTTTGTAATAGACAAAACATGTGTATGACTTCAGTTAATTCCAATTAATTTGGACAAAATTATTAAAATTTCGCGAAAAAAATATTTAATTTTATATAAAAATCCTTAAAAGCGACTTAAAACTTTCTAAAATATTATAAATTTTAGTGTGCTCCGAACAATAAAATTTTTGTATTTTTTAACAAAAATAAAATATAATTTTTATACCATTTCAAAATTGATTCATTAGATTTTCTATAAATATTTAAGAAAAAAATATTATTACAAGTCGAAACGCTTTAAAAAATATTTTTTATGTACATAGATATAAAATGCATCCAAATTTTAATGAAAAAAATATGAAAAAAAATGTTTATAAAAAAATACACTAAATTTCGTTTTAAACCAAATCTTAAAAAATTCTGTCTTCAAAAAATTAGTTAAAAAATAGTTTAAAAGTTAGTTTGGTTTAGCACAATTTCCAAAATTCAATTTTATAAATTCAATCACATCCTAATTGCTTATTTAGCCTCTAGTTAAGTACACTTATTATGAGGAGTTGCCTTGTCATATTTATATGTATTTTCGTAAAATTTTAATATTCAATATTAATATATTTATTTCTTTCTTTTTTGACAGCAAAAGAGCTCGATGAGTGGTTTGGTTTGGGTACGCCAACCTTCATATTTGCGACTTTGTTGGCATATCTGCTGTTAATTTATAAAATATTGCCCTAGTAAGTTTTATTATTATATAAATGTTTATGTATGTACATATTCTATTACAATAAATACATAGTAAAATTCATTATAAAAATCATAAAAAAGCTACATCTGTTTGAATGTCAGTTGAATACATAGTAAAATATTATTTATTATAAGATATGATTCTTAACCTCTACTCTTAGAGTTCTATTTTTGAATTTATCACACAAAATTATTGGGATTATACGCAGAAATTTATTACAAATCAAAAAATAAAACCAGGGCATGTTTAAAAATTTAATATCATAAAGGAAATCCAAATGTGATATCCCAAACTAGTATCAGCCATAACCTAACATAACATTTCAAAAGACAAATCAATTCCTTACATTATATTATACAAATGAGTCTGCAGAGTTTATTCACACATACCAACAAAGCATCACCAACTTTTAGAACCCATTTACCTTTTCATTTCCGTAAACGAAAAGCGATAAACAAAACCACGTTGCACAATTATCTTATTTTACAGTAATTTAATTAGTTGGCGTGTTTTATTGAACTCTGTGTGTTGGTTAAAGCGTAATTTAGGAGAAATTAATTAGGATTTCATTTATAATTCATGTGAATAATTAACTTTTGAATTGAATTAATTTCAAATGTGTGCCGACGTACTTTCGGAGTGCATAAAATATAATAGAAGTTAGTATTAACTACATACTCGCACTAAGGAAGCGTTTAAAATTTAAATATCAATTTAAAAATGCTTATTATAAAACAGAACTGGCAAACATTGAAACATAACCTCAATACAAAACATGCAGCATATCGTTGTTTTAATTCACACTATGCATATAAAACTTGAACTTGTGCACTTTGTATAAATATGTGTTACGAATCCGCGCACTTTTCACGCAATTTCCATACCATTGAATATGAAAAGCTTCCATATACTTCTGTATGTATATTAAAATGTATATTATGCTAATATGCACCCATTTACATTTGCAGTTATATGAAGGATCGTGAGCCCTATCAACTAAAGAGCTATATTGTCATGTACAATACAATGCAAATGCTCTCTTGCATCTATATTATCACTGGGGTAAATATATACACATAAATATACCCCTAAAACATTGTATTAATATATTACTACCAATAGATTCTACGCATAACCTCAACAAGCGTTTTTCGTTTCTGGGTGTGCTCCACATTAGATTCGAACACTTATACCGAATATCTTTTTAATCGCGTCACATACTTCACATTTTGGCTAAAGATTAGTGAGCTGTCGGAAACGATTGTATTCGTACTGCGTAAAAAACAGAATCAGGTGTCTTATTTGCATGTATTCCATCACTGCTCAACTGTAACGTTGATCTATCTGCTACTGACGGATTATAGGGGTAAGTGAGAAGAGAAATGCTTTATTATTTCGTTTATCAACTGTAATTCATTGCGTTATCAATCTTGGCATTTTCAGGATTGTCAGCTTTGTATCCGATTTTGCTCAATTCCATTGTGCATGTGATTATGTATGCGTACTACTTGGCAGCAGCTGTGTGTGATGCGGAAACTATAAAGCGTTTGACTCCAATCAAGAAATCGATTACAACTATTCAAATGATACAATTCGTAATGATTCTTACACAAGCGTTCATTTTGGTACACTGTGGCATATCAAAGTTTGTTGTAACTTACTATGCTATCGTTGTGGTTGTTATATTCTATGGCTTTTATGATTTCTACAAGAAATCATATCAAGCGAATAATGCTAGAATTAGTAATAAGAGTAGTTAACAATTTATTGTATTCATAATTGTTTTTTACTTAAAATTCATTTTAATGCTTTTGAATACGCTACATTTAATTAAATGGTCTTGAAAATTGTTAAGATAAAATTATATATGTTTGTATTTTTTTTTTATTTTAATAATAATACTAATAATTAAGGGAATATAAATTCGAAGAATATAGTACTTTTTATGCTCATTCGCCCACTTATACAATTTTAACTATATACCCATGAGTAGGCCATTAAGTCTTATTCCAAGAAGTAACAATCTAATTATACTACATATATATCCTAAGACATACCAATATAAAACATAATTGGATCGAAGAAGTAATACAAGTTCTGTTTAGAAAAAAATGTATGAAATGTTTAGTACTTCACACTAAGAATTAGTCAAAGGGCACTTAGTAACAACATTAGTTCGGCATTTGCTGCATAAATAATTCCACTGTTTACACATGTAATGCATATTAACTGGAGAGCTTAGTTAAAACACTGCGGATAATTGTTTGGACACAATTTCAAATTTAACTCACGTGTAAAATATATAGTATAAGTATATAAAAATAAAAAATCATACAAAAAATTAAAATTATTGCATTATCTAAGTAGTATTACAGAGAAAGAGTATTCTGGAAGTAAATTAAACAATAACAATGATAACTTAGCAAATAGGCGTGTAATTAAACAGCTTTAAAGAATTTGAAGGCCAGTGAAAGTTAGCAGTGCTAGCTTTACTAACAGTAAGTAAATAGAATCTCTTTAGTTTTTTTATTTAATTATGATAGGCTAAAAATAATTTAATTGGCATATTTGAGAATTGAATTTAAGCACCTGTCAATATAAGGAAAAATATAGTTTCAACGGAGCGCATATACTTAAATCTATACGCCTGATAAGATAAGACAATAAACAATTGATTTCTAAATTTACCTACCACAATCAAGACCTTATGAAAAATTCCATACACACTCGATTGTGACGTGTACCCCACACATGTGCCAAAATTATCTATTTACAAAATAAAATTGTGTGATATTCTATTAAACTCAGTTGCCATAAATAGTCAGTAGCAATTAGTGTAATACTATTATAAAAATGTTATTACTATATTATTCTAAAACTTATTTAAGGAACTATAACAACAGTTATCTTCAAACGAAGTAATCCCTGTTATCTGTGGATTCAGCCTACTGCAGCAGTACGTTGCTAAAGTACTATGCTTTGATAACGCTTATTAAGCAGACTGTTGAGCCGTGCACACATGTACATGTATAATTGAATGACTGCATTAATCATGATGCGTAATTAACTGCTACCGCGCCCTTAATTTTATATTTTCACTTTTTGATGTTGGAAATTTTTTGACTATCATTCAAGGTCACACAACTCACCGTATAGTACGACAATAGGCCAGCATTCTCGTCCAGCACGAAAAAGCGATATTGCCAACCTTTCATCACATTCGTCCATTTACTAAGTGTTCCCTCCAGCGTAGTGGACATGATTTTGCACTTTTGTGTGTTTGTTGTTCGAGCACCGATTGAAAGCGTAAAATATGTATGTAAGTACTTGCCGCACCGTAACTTGAATCAGCACCTATACCGGCAGGTGACGCAACTTTACTTTATTGCTGCTTACTTTTTAATACAAATTAATAATAATAATTAACTAAAAAGAAACCGGTGAAGTAGTTAATTTTTTGTTACACACAATAGAGTTGCTTTTGTTTAACAATGTTAATTGTGACGTATAATTTATCTGCTTCTCCTGCTGTTTAAGTTGTCCCAGTCTTTGCTGCATTGCCCTTTGCGTGAATCAACACACATTCAAGATATCTGCTTTTGATTTGGTTTTAACTGCACGGATACGTTTCTCTGCAGCCTGAGTCGCACGCGACCTTGACTTAGTAATATTTACGAAATTTCATTTATTTGCACTTTTCTCACGACACTTTTCTAATTTCCTTTGCGTGTTCTTGTTTGGCGTGCTATTTTAAACAAATCTGAATTTTTGTAGAATTTAATTTGAAACTGGAATAATAAGAAGAATTTCACGTACACTTTGATTAAATACTGCCCGGAGAACATATGATCGCTATGAATGTTGCTTATTTGGCGAAAAATTGGAGCTACAGTGAAACGATTGGCAAACGAAACATGTGAAAAAGAGTGCTGTGCGCAAATAGTTAATAAGAAATGCAGTTTCTTTTTATAAATATTAAATGACACTAAAGAGATTTTATTAAAGCCGGAGTATATTAAATATATATTAGTATTATTATTCATTGCAAATAAGTTGGTATTTTTAATAAGAAATAAGACGCATTTACATATAAATGTACCACAGGGAGCTTCAGATGAAAGTATTTTAATGTCAATTTATTTTTAGTACAGCAGGTCAACAGAGAATGTATTTTGTACATTTTCTTATTCGTACTGTTCCGTAAAGTACGGAAAACTCAAAATGCGTTGAAAATAACATAATTTTACTATTTTTAATAAATAAATAGTAATTATTATTATAAGTGATTTATAAATTAAAAAAAAAATCAAAAAATAAAAATACTCTTTCTGCATTATTTGTAGTTCCCAAATTAAAACAAACCTAATTTCAATCCCATTATATTTAATAAAATTGTATTTGTATATATTTATACAAATATTTAACAAATTATATAATTATTTGGTATAAAAATTATGCTATTATTGACTTAAAGTAAATAAACAAAAAAAAAAACACATTATTTTTCATTAAAAAGCGCATAAACTAAAATGACTCCAGCGGTTGAGCTAATGTCGTAACGTTATTAAGATATCCGGAAAACACGTAACGATATAATATATAACCAAACAAAGCACACCACAGGCCTTTCACGAACTTATCCACGCACCACATGCTGCAAAAAATTTTGATTTTTTATTATAAAAACTGAATTATATAATTCCAGCAAAAACCTACATTTTCATATGTCTCCTGGCGGCAGGTATGGTATCATCACTTTCATTCAATATGAGACGACGCGCACAGAGTATACACTGCGTGAAGTAGTCAACCAAATCCACATCGATCTTTTCTATAACATATGTAAGACGCTCCTTTTTATTCAATAATGTACGTATGTTAACCACCGCGGAGTTATCGAAATTCCAAATATTGTTCGCATAGTATTCGAATACTTGGAAACCGTTATTGATGCGTTTCTGCACACGCCAGAGACTGAAAAGTGAAATTATAATTCCAATATAAATATTTTCTAAAAGCTTATTTTATAATAATTTCTTCAAAACTCACACCGGCGGATAGCGCAGCAGTATAAGTAACGCATCCACGAACAATGCCGGTATCCAATGAAAGAGCACCATACACACGAAATGCACATAATAATTGGATTTCATGGAACCACCCGGATACCAGGCCACACCGTTCAGCGGTATCTTATTCTCAATGACCCAACGTCCGCATTCGATAATCTCATTCCACGATACTTTAATGTCATTCGAACTGGTCATATGCGCCACACGATTAACTTGACTGCGATCAGTGGCCGTTAGGTAATGCCAACTAGCCACCAGCATGCCGTTCACAGCCACATCCACTGGCAAGAAGTCGCCATAACCCGAGGAGTTGCAATACATCGTGCGTATGACACCTTTGCCGGCGCCGATCAGCAAACCGGTCGGTCCATTTATATTGTCCGTCCAACCGGGTAGCGGCTCCTTCCAGATCGGTATGACAATAGAGGGTCGCAGTATTATGGTGGGTAATTCATCGAACTTCTCCACGACCAGTGCTTCGGCTAGCGATTTGGTGTAGGCGTAAGTGTTTGGAATGTCACCTAAGATTTTCTTCTCGATTGTAGACACTTCGTCATCGGTGAGCCATTCGCAAGCTTGCATGACTTGATGTGGATTTGCTGGTGGATCGTATGGTTTCTCGTAGAGTGTCTTGATGTGTAGATGGCAATAGGCCGTGGAAACGTAAGCAAATAAGTCGAGCCGTTTGAGTGTAGCAGCCAGTTGCAGCATGTAGTGTGTACCACGTGTATTCATGAAGACTGCTTTGCGTAGGGGCTCGTCGAATCTGTTGTGGCGGAAGGAAAATGGAAATTAACATCAATTATTAAGTAAATACAGCGTAAAGAAAGCTTCGGACGGGGTTTTCATTTCCTCAACGAAGTAAAGATTAAAACATAGGAGTTCTACTTTAAACAAAATGTCATATATTAAATGTCAGTAGACGACGTTAGTGTTAAGCTGTTAATCGAAGAGACCGAAACCCATATCGTCGTCTTATTTCAGCTCGGACTTTTCGGAAAACTGGATCCTGAACATTACTGAGACTCAGAAATGTGATTGATATTTTTCAGGATATAAGCTCGAGTTATCGGGATCTCCAATGAGATCTGAGCCATTTATGAACGCACGTCTAGTGCTTCTAAAACTTAACAGAGATTTTGAGCAAGACAAAGTCCGCAGATGTGGTCAGCCGAATGCCCTTTAAAAACGTTAAAATGTGAGTTTTCTCGAATTGGTAGCTACGACAGTTACTATCTGATTTCCGGAATCGGACTACGACTCTAGTAAACGCGACTTTACTTCTTATTAACGAAACAACCCCCAGCTTTGTTATTTTGGAGGACATAACTATAATTTTAACCGAAGTTTCAGATAAAAGAAGAATATTTTGAAGTTCGACAATTGATCTGTAGACTAGGAGACATCTTAACAAAAGTTCAAGTATCTGACACCAGACACCAAAACTTCTCTGGAAAAAAAAACGATTGACTGTTTTGTTAGAGGTAAAGCTTTCAGTACAAATGCCGCCTAGACTCGCTTTAAGAATATAAAAATAGCCAATACCTTCAACTACAATTACAAACGGCATAAAATTCCAAATCTTACCGTATTGTCGCCGCACAATGATACACAATGGAAGCTTCCTCGCGTAGTTTCTTCAAATTTTCTTCTGATATACCCAAACCCGGTAACAGGACATCACCTTCAATGGCCTCCACAAGACTGAGAATTTCTGACTCGCCGCGTTGTTGCTTAACCATATCGAAGAGCTTTCGGTACAGAGAGATAAAGACAAAAATAATTATTTACCGTTATAAACAAGCAAACTAATTACACGCATTTTTTCAGGTATTAAACGTTAAAGAGGGGGTGAGAAATTCATCACTTACCACATTACTGAAAATGTCCTTAATGCGCTCCTGGGGATTTTTACCCTTCTTTGGACGAATTAACAAGTAAATCTTCTTCAACTGACCGCAGGACCTGCAAAACGTATGGAGTTGTATGTAAGTAAATTAAATGATAAATGCATGAGGTGTCATTTCGCTACAAATTAATCGCCGTCACGTTGCAAGCGAAACAGGGGCACGCATATTTCGGTAGTCTTGTACACGTTTGCTTCTGTGTCAATTACCTGAGTAATTTCTCCACCAGCACTTTCCCAAGGAAGCCAGTGCCGCCTGTAATGAATAGTGTGCGCCCGGCGAAACTTGCCGCAATCCGGTCCTCGGCGCTGTCATCCACATCGTCGATGGTGACCTGTGGTTCACTTTCAAAGCTGAATTTCGGCTTGCTAGTCATTTTGTTGGCGGCGGCGTTGGTACAACAGTTGGTGGCTGCAATAATAAGAAGAAGGAAAAAAATAAGTTGGGATTTTGTGGTGAACTTATGACAAGTAGTTATATTTAGTTAGTTCCATTCCTAGATAATACTTAACCTCGTTAATTTCTAAAAAGTTGGGTTGGGCCTGTGTTGAGTTAGTATATGGTACTATATTTTGGAAGCTCTGCCTACTTTTATTATGCTTCACAGTATTGGAGGTCAGTATCATTGAAGTAATTTAATCCAGATCTTTCCCCACAGAACGAATTTACAAACAAGAAATAATTGTATTACACTTAAATAAGAGGAGAGGGTATATCCAAGAACAACGATGAAGACAATCATTATCGAAATGGTTCGATTTTTTTGATAATTCTACCAATTCTAAAGTTCAGTTATTTTGGCAGAAAAGTGACTGTTTTCTTCTTCAAACTTGTCCTCGAAGCTCATTGAAGTCTTCGTAGTACAAAGATACATATTTTATCGCCCTTTTGATTCAAAGATACATTCCTTGTGGGTTCGAAGGAATCGAAGAACCCCTATACAACTCCATAGTAGTTTCCGACTTCATACATGATATACTAATTATACTTCGGGATGATGTCGTATAAGAATCTCTCTCAGAAAAAGAAGGTTTTACAGTGTCTCGCCGTACCATCTAATTTATCCATCGTTCGTTAGAAGAAAGAAAGAAATCTTAGGATCTCTCAAACCGGGTAAGAGGACACTGCCTCTAATTGCGCTAAGCACTATCCTTGAATTTACTAGAGTGATTTGGTTGGGTTGGAGTGTTTGAAGACGTGAGGACACAACGGATCGCGCAGTCCGAATCGCAATTTTAATCTCTTCTTTTCCATTGCTTCCATAAAGGTCACAGCAAAAACATCCCAGTGAGTTTTTAATTGCTACCTCTAGAACTATTAAAGAGGTCTTCTGCACTTATTTCATAGATTGTCTTCTCTGTTTCGTTGTTTTGAGATTTTTAAATACATTTCCAACTGTTTCGAGGGGTCCGTATCGGATTCATCAATAGATGCTACTGCTACTTGTTTAATGCGCCAGAAAGTCGGGAGTATTGAGATTAGTAGAATCTAACAATATTTTACCACTTATTATTGTCTCTTGAAGGATTCTGTTTGAGTTTGGTAGTTCCGTAAAGGGAAAGATATAAGTATTCTCAAATCACTTCTTATTTCATAAGCTTCTTGAGACTTACTTAACCTCAAAGAAAGCAATTATTGAAGTTAAATATGCTTGACCTTGAGGTCTTGTTAAGGAGCGCACTCGCTTATGTGTGAAACAACCAGCTAATCCTGTACTCTAGTTGCTAAGCTAACTGCAACATGGTGAAAATGTCGGACTATAAACAGCTTCGATTGGTTCACATTATAAAATATATTGCGTGATTATTTTTGAAATTACCATATGTTTTTCAACTTTTAATGCACTTTTAATTGTTTGTTGCTCTGCAATTTATTTGCAAATTTTTCCTGCATTCGACGTGCAACAAACGAGTCTAAACCGAAATTCAAAGCCACCATAAATCACCGTAATCTACCAATTGCAAAAATGCAAAGCGAAATCGCACGAAAAGAAACGTGAAAAACAAGAAAACCGAAAAATTGCGAACAACATGTAAATAACGAGTTTGGTTATGAATTTAACATTGCATTAACGGTGAACTGATTAATAGCACATAACGGTATTTCCACTTGACTTCACTTACAAGCTCACTATCATGGAACTAGGTTAGTATTTAATAATACTCGTATGACTGCCACAACAAATAAAACAACAACCATACATACAATAAATCAAAAACTATAAAAAGTGTAGTAAAAATTATGAAAACATGCAGCAAACCGTTATGCAACAGTTAGCCGTCAAAAGTGCAAGTTGTAAATGTCGTGAGGAATATTATGAAAAATATGAGTGCATAAAAAAGGCGCGCAAGCACGCAAAGTGAATAAAAAAAAAATATTTTCAAAAATACAACAACAATAATGAAAACAAAAACAATAATAAAAACCAAAAGTAAAAAATAGCAAAAATAATAATAATCAAAATTATGAAAACTAAAATAGTAACAACAAAAAAAAAAGAAAAAACAAGTAAGGAAGGGCTAAATTCGGGTGTAACCGAACATTTTATACTCTCGCAATTTATTTATTTAACTTAATTAATATTATATAATACACAATTTGACCCACATATTCGTCATATATATTGTATAAAGTCCATTGGAAGTTGGAAACCCTAATATTAGGTTAGAAGCACCGAGGTCCTCATGTGCGATATATGGGGCCTTGAAAACCTATGGTCCGATTTCGGCGATTTTTAGAATTGGGCTGCCACACTATAAATACATTATTTGTGCAAAGTTTTGCACCGATATCCCCACTAGTGCTTACTTTATATATTGTAAAGTAAACGATTCAGATCATCTTCCAAGTTCTGGTATATAGGAAGTAGGCGTGGTTGTGAAGCGATTTGGCCAATTTTCGCAACATATTATTGGGAGGTAAGGAAACTATTACAAACCAAGTTTCATTGAAATCGGTCGAGTAGTTCCTGAGATATGGTTTTTGACCCATAAGTGGGCGACGCCACGCCCATTTTCCATTTTGTAAAAAAATCTCAATGCAGCTACCATCTGCCATTTCTTATGTGAAATTTAGTGTTTCTGACGTTTTTCGTTAGTGATTTAACCCACTTTTAGTAATTTTCAACCTAACTTTTGTATGGGAGGTGGGCGTGGTTATGATCCGATTTCTTTCATTTTTGAACTGTATTAGGAAGTGGCTAAAAAAAACGACTGCAGAAAGTTTGGTTTATATAGCTCTATTGGTTTGCGTGATATGTACAAAAAACTTAGTAGGGGGCGGGACCACGCCCACTTCCCCAAAAAAATTACATCCAAATATGTCCCTTCATAGTGCGATCCTTCATACAAAATTTTATTTCCATAGCTTCTTTTATGGCGTAGTTATGGCACTTTATGTGTTTTCGGTTTTCGTCATTTTGTGGGCGTGGCAGTGGTCCGATTTTGCTCATTTTCGAAAGCAACCTTCCTATGGTGCCAAGAAATAAGTGTGCCAAGTTTCATCAAGATATCTTAATTTTTACTCAAGTTACAGCTTGCACAGACGGACGGACGGACGGACGGACGGACGGACAGACAGACATTCGGATTTGAACTCCACTCTTCACCCTGATCACTTTGGTATATATAGGGTTATAACTAACTAACTAGTTATAACTAACTCGTTTAGTTTTGGGTGTTACAAACAACCGTTATGTGAACAAAACTATAATACTCTCTTTGGCAACATTTGTTGCGAGAGTATAAAAAACAGTAATAATAACTGCAACGAAGCGTCTGTCACTTCTTTGTTTTTTGGAGTGCTTCCAACTCACAGACAGTGGCTAAGCCGGATCGGCCTCAAATTATCAACAACTTCACGCTCAATGCCGAGCGCAGGCAAAAGCCCACGTGTTGCAACTGGCCAACCAGCCAGCATATGTGTATGTATGTAAGCATCTGTGTGTGTGCGCCGCCTCACATGGCCATTTATTCGGACTTCTTGTCATCGCCAATTGCAACATCGGCGTTATGATGACGTTAGCAACAATTGCACTTTTAATAAAAAATTTAATGTGTTTATGAATCTCACACGCAAACACACGTACATATATATTTATATATGTATCTTCATATGTTTGTATGTAAGCATGCCTTCAGTAGCTCAAGCTAAAGTACACACTTAACATGTGAATTGTTGTTGTCGCAATTACTTTTATTTTCAAGTGTTGTTTGCGTTTTACTTTGTTTATGCCACACGCTCCCGACTGCGGCGGTCTTGCTTGGCCGATCGGCTGGTTCGCTCGTCGGTCGGTTGGTTGGTCGGCGGGTTTGGACGTTTATCTCCACCTCCATGGTTGGTTAGCCTGATGGCCTAGACACAGTCGATCATTGGATCGCAGACCGGTGTACGGCGGCTTCTGGATTTAGAGGGTGTTCTTTTTCATAGTTAATAGCTGTCAATTGCTGTCAGATCAGCTGTCAAAATAAACATATGCTTTTGACATTTACATATGTTTAGTAATTGTAAGTCATAAAATTAGAATTGATCATTGTTCAAAAATTTAAGAAAAAATTCGAAACTAATGTTCTGGTCGACAAATTTTCAGAGCACTACACGAAGTTCAATTAAAAACACTACCGAATTTAAACTTATATAACAAAAAATCCCACATTTGGAACGTGAAAAATAATGAAGAGACTCTGAAGATATTTCCTAGACTCTCTTTCTTCCACAAAAATTTACTATCTGATGTGTTGACTACTTTTTATGGAGAGTATATCAGGTGGATACCGACAAAAAAGCTACGATTTCCAAGTGGATATACACGAAAGTACATACAGTAGCGGACAGTGAAATCCGGACAACCATTTTATTTGTATTTAACGGGCGATTGTGACCGAACAGTGTATTTTACTGCCGAAAGGCTTATTCTTTCACATAAATACGTGTTCGGTACATGTTTTAAAGCAACTTTTAGTTAATTTTTTAAGAGTTTAATAATTTATTTTGTGCTTGTGCTTCGGTAAAGATTAAATATACCGAATTTCAAAAAAATTGTCCGAAATGCAAAAAAGTGATATTTTGATTTTGGGAAAATAAAAACTGACAATTCATGAAATAAGTAATAGAGTTGGCTTCAGCAAGTCCTCCGTCGGAGAATTCCTTAAAAAAATCGATAGAACCAGGTCTCTTAAGAAAAAACTGGCTCTGGATCAAAGAAGAAGACAAATTCAAAGGGAAATCGAGTGATAAACGTATTTGCTTGAGGAATCGCTTCAAAACTGCTGAGGATGTTAAAGTGAAGTTATTTCAAGATGTCGGTACAAATTTGCGCAAGAACCGATCGTTGAAGGCTTCAAGATGTTGATTTGAACGCTCTTCGGCCCGCCAAAAAACGACTTTGGACCTCAAAAATGCATCAAAACCGTACACGATGGGCAAAAGATCATGAAAATTGGAGTCAGCTTGATTGGCGAAATGTTATCTTCTCGGATGAATCAAAATTTAACCCTTCTTGTAGCGACGGCATGTCGTACGTAAGGCGGAGAACTTGTAAGTGGTTCAAGGACGAATGTCTTCAATGAATCGTTAAGCAAGGAGGCCGCCGAATGGTCTGGGGATGATTTTTTTACCATAGCCATTCACAACTAGTCCTAATAGATGGAACAATCATCGGGTTTAAGTACCAGGAGATACTTAAAACGAATTTAATACCCTTAATGGAGGACTATTTTTCATAAGCGGATGTCCTTATTTTTCAGGATGACTCTGCGCCATGCCAGCGTGCCAAAATTGTAAGTATGCATTTTTTTGTGCATCTAGAGGTTATTGCTATAATTTAAATTACAAATTTTATAATTGTCCTTTCATTTTTCTTTCAGATGAAGAATTATTTATAAAAAATAGGGGTTTCGACTTTATAGTGTTCAGGTAATAGTCCAGATTTCAATCAAATTGAGAACTTTTGGTTTATAATGAAGACTCAGATATCACAGAAGAGACCAAAAACTTTAACAAAATTGCATATAAGTCTCTAAGATGTGTGGTATAACGGTATCGCAGCAGGAACATTACAAAATCTGATAAATTCAATGGAAGAGCGGATAAAAGCCGTTATAAGAAACAAAGGAGGTTCGACAAAATACTAATTATAAGGTTTTTGTATCAATTAATGTTCCCCTTAAATAATACTAAAAAAAAATTTCTTTAGTGTAAAGAACAAAAGAGATATCACTGTTTATATTGTTAGCTACCAAAATGATAAAATATCTGAAATTAATTAAAATAAATGGAAGTATAACAACACTGACTTTGTTTACACTTAATACTCAATTATTCTACATATATTATTGTTTTAAAGTAAAAAGTTTAAACATTTAGCTAAAATAATATGAAATAACTATGATTTTTTAGTTGTCCGGATTTCACTGTCCGCTACTGTATATGCTGCAGATGAGATATTGTTATGCTTTCCAATATTTTTTGTAAGCAATTATAGTATATAAAATTTACGAACTAATAATGTTGTAGAACTATTTTTTATTTAAAATAAAATTTCTTTAACTCTAAAAACAACACCTTTTATAGACATACATTGTACATATGTCGTGGTATTTATCCATTGCCGAATCGTAATTGATCTTTAGCCGTCAAACTGGTCATATTTACTCGGATATGGCGTAAAAGCACACTTGAAAAGCGTAAACATAACAAACGTAAAAGCAATTATCCACGAATTGTACAAAGAAACTGCAAGTAAATACTATGTACATATATGAATACCGAGAGATATATGGCATGTGTCTAGATATTTATCAAATCCGAGGAAAAAATGTAGGCAGACATCCTTCACAACGATATGTATGGAGTTTGATATTGAGCGAACAACATTCCAAGGTAACTCGCAGAACTTTAGATGTTTTAAAAATTTAAATTTTTTTTTAATTATTTTCCCATAATTTTGAGATAAGTCGAAATGATTGTACTAAAAAGAAGGTGGTATACTATCTTATGTGACCACTATATATGTATCTCTTTGTATGCGCTAAATCACTCAAACCGATCTCTAATGATCGGAGACTTCGAAGCAGGTAGGGCTTTATGCCTATCGTTTCTACCCTCCACAATCAACACAAATTCGAAAATTATGTGAGAAGTATTACAGCCCAACATTTATTTTATATTTTCTTACGAAGAATTGTGATTGAAAACTAATATATTCGAAAAGTTTACATCCAGAAGGAATTTAATGCAATCCCCTAAATTTTCGGAGAAAGCATTTTTTCTCAATCCCTGAAGTTTTATTTATGATAAATTTATCGATTTGTGTCTCACATTCTAAAATATGGGAAGGTGTCGCTTAGTCATCGAATATTGATTCCTGGAAAACTTATACGGACCTACTATAAAGCAACCTCAAGAGTACAGATATGAGCTATCTGGGGAAAGATACGTAATACCAATTAGAATATGGCCAACTTGGCTTGTTTTCTTTGCATTTCGAATCGGCATTAACAATTCCGAAGAAGTAACGAAGGATGAACATTCGCCAGATCATTCGAAAACGAGTATAGGAACACGCCAAAAAGCTTTTAGAGCTTTTTCACACTTACAACGCATACAGCTTTCCAAAACACTGAAAGCTCCTGGGACCTTCAGTCAAAATATTTTTTACGCCCTATTTGTGTTAAATTACACACTGTACTCATGCGAAGGTATGTAACGCTTTAGGATTCCGATAATTTTTTTGTAATACATTGTGGATAAGCGTGTAAATAAGTAAATATGTGTTTATGTAATTAAGCTTGCGTGCTTTTATTGCCTGCTGTGTACATTTTGGTGTTTTGTAATTTTTATGATTCACTTTTTGAATTACTCGCACATACAACTCGTTTGCTCCGCTTCGTCGGACAATGTTGCCGATGTGTCGTAATAATTACCAGTGGCCAAGATCAATCCAATTAAATTGCACTTGATTATGTGCCACAAGGCATGCTACAATAAGTTTAATTGTAACAACAATAACAACAAACAATGAAAAAATATGGCGAATTTTAAAATATAGTAGTGCGAAAGAAACGAATTTGATTTCACTATGTATATATGTATGTATATTACAGATCGATAAATACACATATGTACATATGTATATAGTTATATGTTTACTGCTGCTTTTATGCAATTTAACTGAGCAATTTGGAAATATAATAGAGGCACGTGGTGATCTACCATTCGACTTAGTTAATTAGTGGGTAAAAGCATTTAATTTTTATACAAGCAAAAATTCATGCATATATATATACATCCAAACATATATATTATATATTTCCAGGTATTTATACGCACGTTTCGAGGCTAGTAGTTTTCCTATTGGCAATGATTCACTAATTTGCTACTAAAACTTTACAGCCAATTAAATAAACAAGTGAAAATTGAAAACACATGCGAGTTGTGTTCAAAAAATAACGGGAATTTTAAATGTAATTATAAAATGAGTGAAATTGTCAAATTACCCCCGCCTATATAGTCGCCATTGCCGATGATATTGATATCATCGGAAGCAACAACCGCCCAATAGTTCTGTTTTTTCCGGACTGGAAAAGGAAGCGAAGCGTATGGGTCTGATGGTGAATGAGGACAAGACAAAATATCTCCTGTCATCAAACAAACAGTCAATGCACTCGCGTTTTGGCTCCCACGTCATTGTTGACGGTCATAACTTTGAAGTCGTCGATAGTTTCGTCTACTTGGGAACCAGAGTTAACAACACTAACAATGTCAGCCTCGAAATCTAACGCAGAATCACTCTTGCCAATAGGTACTACTTTGGACTGAGTACGAAATTGAAAAGTAAAGTCCTCTATCGATGCACCAAAATCAAACTCTACAAGTCCTGCTTTATGGTACCGAATCGTGGACGATGACAGCATCCAATGAAACGAATAAAAAGACAGCGGCTTCGCTGGCTATGTCATGTTGTTCGAATAGATGAAAACACTCTCTGCTCTGAAAGTATTAGCAGTACCCGCTGGAGGAACCCGCGGAAGAGGACAACATCCACTCCGTTGGAGAGACCGAGAAATTTGAGAAGTGCTTCAACGATTGAAAGAAACGCTAGCATATATGCATATTATTAAAAAGAAGAAATAATATATAAGGGCGACAAAACTAATGTATACGAATGAATAAATATTTTTTGTTTCAAAAGTTGAAACGACTTAGCTTGTCTTGAAAACTTCTAACAATGATAGTGGTTTTATGAAAATTTGGCTTTATTCTTCGACATCTAGAGCAATGCATTTGTTAAAAGGGTCCTACAATATTCCAATATCATTGATAGCTTTCAAAAAGGACACTTGAAAAAGACTAATCTGTCGAATACGGTGGACGGAGAACTAACGGGTGATTTTTTTGAGGTTAGGATTTTCATGCATTAGTATTTGACAGATCACGTGGGATTTCAGACATGGTGTCAAAGAGAAAGATGCTCAGTATGCTTTGACATTTCATCATGAATAGACTTACTAACGAGCAACGCTTGCAAATCATTGAATTTTATTACCAAAATCAGTGTTCGGTTCGAAATGTGTTTCGCGCTTTACGTCCGATTTATGGTCTACATAATCGACCAAGTGAGCAAACAATTAATGCGATTGTGACCAAGTTTCGCACTCAGTTTACTTTATTGGACATTAAACCAACCACACGAATGCGTACAGTGCGTACAGAAGAGAATATTGCGTCTGTTTCTGAGAGTGTGGCTGAAGACCGTGAAATGTCGATTCGTCGCCGTTCGCAGCAATTGGGTTTGTGTTATTCGACCACATGGAAGATTTTACGCAAAGATCTTGGTGTAAAACCGTATAAAATACAGCTCGTGCAAGAACTGAAGCCGAACGATCTGCCACAACGTCGAATTTTCAGTGAATGGGCCCTAGAAAAGTTGGCAGAAAATCCGCTTTTTATCGACAAATTTTGTTCAGCGATGAGGCTCATTTCTGGTTGAATGGCTACGTAAATAAGCAAAATTGCCGCATTTGGGGTGAAGAGCAACCAGAAGCCGTTCAAGAACTGCCCATGCATCCCGAAAAATGCACTGTTTGGTGTGGTTTGTACGCTGGTGGAATCATTGGACCGTATTTTTTCAAAGATGATGTTGGACGCAACGTTACGGTGAATGGCGATCGCTATCGTTCGATGCTAACAAACTTTTTGTTGCCAAAAATGGAAGAACTGAACTTGGTTGACATGTGGTTTCAACAAGATGGCGCTACATGCCACACAGCTCGCGATTCTATGGCCATTTTGAGGGGAAACTTCGGAGAACAATTCATCTCAAGAAATGGACCCGTAAGTTGGCCACCAAGATCATGCGATTTAACGCCTTTAGACTATTTTTTGTGGGGCTACGTCAAGTCTAAAGTCTACAGAAATAAGCCAGCAACTATTCCAGCTTTGGAAGACAACATTTCCGAAGAAATTCGGGCTATTCCGGCCGAAATGCTCGAAAAAGTTGCCCAAAATTGGACTTTCCGAATGGACCACCTAAGACGCAGCCGCGGTCAACATTTAAATGAAATTATCTTCAAAAAGTAAATGTCATGAACGAATCTAACGTTTCAAATAAAGAACCGATGAGATTTTGCAAATTTTATGCGTTTTTTTTTTAAAAAAGTTATCAAGCTCTTAAAAAATCACCCTTTAGCTCAAAGCGTGATACCTGCAATTTATCGATAGAACGAAAATTTATTGTGCAAAGCCTTTTCATTTGTAACGAAACATTAATAAAGTGACCTTTTGAGATACCATTCAAAATTTTGAAATTTTTTCCGATGTTTCCTGGCTAAAGACATGAGGTACAGAAATATCTCGGATTAATAGTGCAGAGGACCGCACTGCAACTTATGGTCGATTGTGCTCTTGCCTCATGTCATAATATTCTATTTAAAGCGTTAAGGTGGGTGGTGGGTTTCAAATTTTCAAAATTTGGAAAAAAATATTAAATATTACAATATGTTTTTCTCTATTCTAGTTTCAAATCAATCCGAGTAAAATTCTAAGAGATATACCGGAAGTTGCGCCTATTAGTTCACGCCAGTATGAATGGAAAACTTTTATCTCAAAACTAAATTTTTAAAGTCGGTGGAAACGATTTCTCGAATAGCTTTGAAGCGAAGTTTCATCATCTAGTTAATGAACGAAGGAAAATTTTACCAAAAAACTGAGTTTTTCTTTTGTTAAAAAACTGTCAAAAATACGAATTTAAGTAAAATCTTTATTCCTTCGTTCATTAACTAGATTTATGCATGTATTATCGAAATATTTCTGGTTTTGAATGGATGAACCAATAAAATGATTTATGCTGTCCACGTTTTTCGTTCGCTATTTTTTTTGGACACATGAGGAGATGAGGTACCAACGGCTGAGTTTTCGGAGTTTTTAAATGAAACTTCCACAAAATACTATGTAAATAAGTATCTTTTATATGCTGAATTGTTTAAATGAAAGATATGACTGTTTTCAGCCTCTAAAACCCAACTAACACCTTAAGTCACGTTTTCTTGACATGACATGTTCTCTCGAGGCATACAATGACTGGGAAATCAAAGATGAAATGCTCATGTGTCTCAATGTTATCAGTTCGGAGAACCGACATTGATCTGGCGAGCAGATATCCAGCTTGTGCAGATCACATCTTAATCTGCAGTGGGCAGTACATACACATGTAAACAGGATAATGTGAGCTTTGAATCTTGCTTTGACCTTAACAGTCGGTATAGTAAGGCATATAACGTTCTGGAAAATATAATTTAGTTATTTTCCTTAATTTTTTAGCACCACCTTAATATATAGTATATCTGTATATATACGGTAAATACTATCTAAGCAATTTCCACAACTTTCGATTTACTCGAGTTCGATATATTAAATTGGAGTTATGAAGCAGATCAAATACAAATGTGTATATGTATAAATACATACATATATCCCTATATTTATGTATACATGCATTAACACGAAATAAAAAGCGAGATTTCATGCAGCATTAACAATTTTAGGGTAACTTAAAAAACATAAAAAGCTTGTTATAAAGCTTTCATAACCGTTGTTAGTACTGCTCGATGATCAGTGGTTTGGAAAATTGCTGGCGAAAACTTAATTTGATCTGTCCTGCGGCGAAATTTTATTATGTAATGTGCAAAAACAAAAAAGTAGCATGCAAAATATGAAATCAATTTTATTCAGTTCAATTTGATATGCACAAGCCCTTATTGTGCGCACATGCCTTTGACACGGCCCGAAGCACATATTTATGATTGTCAAGATTAAGGAAGTCGAGTTGGCAAGCTAACTAAATTAGAAAAGCATGCAAAATTGATTATAAGTACTAAATTTATGGTTTGCAGTTAACTTTTTAACGCAAAATGACGCAATTAGAGCTTAAATTTGATTTTGTAAACTATTTTAATTGCAGTAAACAAGTTTACGACAATTATTAAATGTTGTTCTAGTAACTTAAGAACAGTCTGATCAAAAAGTTCCCCGTTAAGAAAACTGGTTGTCATTTATAGCTAATGATATAATTAATCTAGGCCTAGCTAAAATATTCATCTTCTCAATTATAAATGCGCTGACAAGATATTTCGAATAACCCTTAATTGAGTAAATTAATAATTTTTTTCTGAAATGGTGCATAGCAAATTAATTAAAGGGTAGTTTATAACATCCGTAATGCTGTGAAAAATTTAGCTGAAGTAGCTATTAATGACAGCAGTATGTTATTAACGCCGTCTGAATGAAATATCAAGGCAGATAAATCCATCAAGTGAATAACATCTTAATTGATCTAATTAAGCAGCTCATACATAGAAAAACATGAATATACTTTTGATAAGATTGAATCGATCTTCCCTCATTATACATATAGAATACAACGCAATATGGCATACTAGAAGACATGATCTTAAGACTGAAAATATGAGCATTATAGGAGGACGAAGGGAAGGGAGTGAACATCATTAGGATACACGTTAAGTATAGTAGCTGACAACTACTATAAATCTGTAATCTGACTGACACTGTAGGAACCAAAAATTAATTGAAGGTAGTTTAAATCGTAAATTGTTCAATATCTTTTCGTTAGAGATATTTGGAAATTAATGAATTAATGAATTAATGAAACTATATTTTCGAACTTTTTTGGGAGAACAAAAAAACTACTGATAGTTTAAGAGTTGTCTGGTTCGAGGTTTTGTCAAACTCTACTTCCGTTTTTCTGAAGCTGAAGTTGAACTTGAATCATGATTGTTCATGCATGATTTTAACCTATATTCCAAAAAGCTTTTATAAATCAAATTCGAAATTTGGTTTTAGTTAATACTTGTATCTCAATAACATCAAAGTACTTTGATGATGGTTATTAATCCTGGAATTGGAAACCATCGTCTTCATTAGCTTCTTTATGCGACAGAAAAATGTTGAAGGACATTAGCATATTATTTAGAGAATATAATTTATTGTTTTTACGAAATTTAATGATCTTTTCGAAACCACTATCAAGATAGTTAATACCCGATACTTTTAAAAGACTAACAATATGTATATGAAGCTATGGCATTGTTGAGAGACCTCTAACTTTAGAGATTTGTTTGCAGGGTTTCTAATGTAAAACACATCAAATCTTATTTTTATTGGAGTGCCATAAGGGTTAATGTATTTAATGTATTATGGCATGATTTTGTAATAATTCCATTAGAAAACTACTCGCTAACTCATTTTACAATTAATAATATTTAATGGTTCACTTATTAGCTTAGCCATTCGAAATCACTTAACTCAGTTAGAATAAGCACAAAATTTACATTGACGCAATATTAGTCAGTTATATAGAAATATTAGTTTTAAATTACATAATTTTCGCACACATTCACACACACACACATACATATGTATATGTGAATATATGCGACTAATGGATGGAGTCTACGTTATGTGGAGTACACTTTATGGAAAAGACGTTGACAAACTACATACCTGTTAGTTATTACTGAGTTTACCATAATTTATCAACAATTTTTAGTGTTAAAGTTAATGGATTATACTTTACATATTTGCTCCGCGTGAAATTGTTAAATGTAAGTATGTAAGTAATGTGTGTTCATACTTTAATCATTGTCTGTGATTCTTTTGCTCGGAGCAAATGTCTACTGCTACTTTTTGAATCACTTTAGTGAAACGTCAGCAACTACAATAACAATAACTGTGGCGGTAAATAACAAACATGAACTTTGCTACGAAATAACCAGGTGTGAATGCACATGTATGGAAGTGTGTGTTTGCATTGTATTTATAGTATTTATTTAATAATTTACTTTTAAAACTTCCCGTGTTGTTGTTTTTATGTAATTATGTTATAATAAAGACTCTCATTACAATTTTCAATAAACATTTTTATGCCGTATGCTTTATAATGAGTGGCTCAAATTGGTGGCACACAAGGGAGATGAGGTTTTATGATTTAATTACGCCGTATTCTACAGAGTCAAGAGTGCTTTGGCAAGTTTTGTGTGATCTCAGAAGACAGTTTGTCTCATGAAAGGTATCTAGGCACCCCAGCGAAAGATTGAAAGAAACTTTGATGAAAGATGAACACGCGCTAAAGACCTCGACGATTTTGAAAAAAAGGCTTCGATTTAATGCCAAAAATAAAATGAAATCCCCTTCAAAGTCAATCACGACTATGGAAAATTGTAAATACTGAGACTTCTGAAAGAAACTACTCGAAGCAACACTGTATATGTTTCTTCTTACTTTCCACTGTGGATTTCTAAGAAGTTGCCTATTGCTGGACACGAAACTAATTGTGGTTGTTTTCCTCAAGATTTACGTATACTAAGGACTCCTTCCATTTCAGCAGAGAATCTTATTGGAGTTTGTAATCAGATCAGTATGCAGATTATTTTTATCCAAAAGCTCTGGTCAAAAGCATGCTCTAATATAAGGGCGGGGTAAGGGTTTTCACTTTCGAAAAAAACTCTAACACCTACGGGCGGTTGGGATTGTAGTGCAGCTATAACCTCAATATCGAGTACGGGAGAGATATTATCGCAAATTGTTCTTTGTGCGAGAATATGATTATATTTATGTATATGGAATATTTACTTGATTATATAGAATAATATTTATAAAAGATTTTAAGAAATTTCAAAACACTTCTATTCTTTCTTCGATACTCTAATTATATGTTTGTCTTTGAATGTAAATAATGATATTTTGTTAACTTGAAGTGTTAACTGTCGGAAGATACTAAAAAATTTATTAATATGACAAGTGGAAGTGCTAAACCAGCGTTTATTTATTGTCACCGAAAACTATACTCGTAAAATTTTTTAAATTGATCGCCACCAGCGATTTTCCTTTCGAATTTTATTGAATCACTCAATTAAATAATTTTATTGTTCACATTCATCTAGCCAAAAAAATAATCTAACCAAATCTTTAACGCATCAGATGTAAAGTGGTGATTTATGTATGATGCCAATTAGAGACTAGTTTGCGGCATACAGCAGTGGGTAAAGAGAGAAAATCATTTTTTGTTGACATGTTTTAGGGGAGTATATAAAAAAATATAAAATAAAATAAAATAAAATAAAATAAAATAAAATAAAATAAAATAAAATAAAATAAAATAAAATAAAATAAAATAAAATAAAATAAAATAAAATAAAATAAAATAAAATAAAATAAAATAAAATAAAATAAAATAAAATAAAATAAAATAAAATAAAATAAAATAAAATAAAATAAAATAAAATAAAATAAAATAAAATAAAATAAAATAAAATAAAATAAAATAAAATAAAATAAAATAAAATAATAATAATAATTTAAAAAAAAATTATATACAAAAGTGTTGACGACTAATAATACTTTATATATAAGAGTTGAGACAAACAATTGTCTTTTCTGCTTTATTATAACAACGCTTTTATAATCTAAATTTTTTTTTTAATTGTTATATGTAATTGGGGGAAAAATTAAGCTAAAAATCCCATTTGAAACAAAAAAAAGTATTACGAATTATATATAATATTATTCCACTGGTATCATAAAAGAATGCCAAAAAGAGATTACGAACAAAATTTCACGTTGCCACGCCTTTTATTATGGGCGCTACAGAAGTTCGCTTGTGAGTAACATTGGGGCATGATGGTATACAAAAATCATAAAGCGAAGATTTTGAATTCATGAAAAAATGTTATAATAATGCTTTTGCTTTAAATCATCAAACTGGTGAAATTGCTCTCAGGCAACGTCGGGGTCGAAATGGTTAAGAGCTGATTGTAAGTTAGTAACGACTGGTTCAATTATGTACTAAAAAACTAAGATTTTTTAAAAAGTTTGAACGATTTTAATTAGTTCAATCGATTTTAATTAGTTCAAAGTTAAATTGATTTATTTTGTAAAGGAGTCCACCATGCCACACTGAATAAAAAGCAGATTTGATACCATGCCTGTAGATTGGTTCCTTGTTAAATTGCTTTTTATGACTTTTCTTATTCTGACCAGGGCGTGAATAGTATTGTGCTCATTTCTGAAAGCGAACTGTTAGTTTGGAAGAATACCATTGTCTTCAATGAAAGCTGTTAATTTTTCTTTAATTACCTTTTCAAGGATTTTATTAAGTGAAGGGAGTAAACTTATGGGACGGTAAGAATATGGATCGTCTGGTGGTTTATTAGTTTTTTTTAATTGCTATGATTTTAGCTTTTTTCCATACCTTACGAATGTAACTCAACCGTGGACATGCATTAATTATATTAGCAAAATAACGTACCCCTTTTTGGGGGAGAGCTTTTAGACAGCTATTGTTAATACCGTCAATGCCCGGAGATTTTTTAGCTTTTAGATTCTTTAATAATGTACGAATTTTTTCAGAATTGATGTAGAAACTATCGGAAGGCAACGTATTTTAAAATAAAATAAATATTTAGATTAAATTAGATAAATAAAAAAAAAACAATCTTCAGATAAAGCGTGTATAAATTATATACAAATTGAGATTTTAATTTTTTTTTTAATTACATAATATCGTTATTGCAATAATGCGTGTTTCAATAGTTAAAGGGTCAATTAATATAACTAAGATATTTTTTAATATTAATATCACAGTGTTCAAAGGGATATTAAACCTTAGCGCTTATTACCACTTACTTAAAAAAATTAAAAATATTTAACTCCAAATATCGATTTATTTTCTTAATTTTCACTTTTTCCTTTCACCAAAAATTCGAAAATCCTTCAATTCGTGTTAAGATGTTTTCAAAAATCTAGTATATATGTATGCATATGTTTAAAATATATAACTTGTAGCCAGAAAACCGCACAGCTGTTAATAAGTTTATTAATTCACGGCTTTAAAACACTAAAACAATTTTTCGTAATTCCGCACGAGTCGAATGCTAAACGCGAACTGAGTGGTAAACTTAAGAAAAATCACTTAGAAGTCACACAACTAAATGTGAAAAAAGTTACAAGCTTGAAATATGTATATGTAAGTTAAAGCTGAGCCAGAGGCTTACTGGTGAATATGTATGTATGTATTGCCGTTCGTTTGTAAGAAATAACAATAAAGTGTTAATATTTGTAATTGTATGTGTGACTGTGCGCACAGGTACAGCTTTAAAACGAAACGGAACAGCTTGTTGAAGACGCTCAAGTGAGCTTCACTCTCACTTGGCTCGAACGCTTTGCATGCCTATACATACATCTCAATGTGTTTACATATTTACATGTATTAAACACCTGTATATGTATGCTCGTATGTGTGCCGGTTTGAACTTTGCCAGTGGCAAACGTCCCGCTGCATCACTTGAGGCTGTAGCGCTTCAGTAATAGCAGTTGCTTGAGTCACGGCAGTCATGAGTGGCTTAAATGAATGCAATGCATTTAGTTTGTCAGTAAGTATGTGTAAGTGTGCATGTAACGAACGCAATTTAACTCGATTTATAATATAATAAAAATAAATAAAAATAAAAAAAAATATATTTTTTTAAGTATTTGATTAGACACTTTACTCTCACTAGCACAGGCATGCCACTTTACAACGGTACCTTAAGTGTGATACATTCATATAAACATTCATACATACAAATATGCACTGCAAGCCTGTCATTTATTCACACATTTTTCTTTTGCTTCCCACTCGGTGAACTGCGAATTGCCCAAAAACCTGGGTCTTATTTGCATTCAATTTTTTGCTCTCCGAAAATTTGTTGCGAATTTTATTGATTTCGTAAGCGTGGCTGGCGCGCAAGTCAAATACGTGCACTTGTATACACACATACACAAATATTTTTTAAGTGCAAAA
This sequence comes from Zeugodacus tau, assembly GCA_031772095.1. Classification (NCBI taxonomy): domain Eukaryota; kingdom Metazoa; phylum Arthropoda; class Insecta; order Diptera; family Tephritidae; genus Zeugodacus; species Zeugodacus tau. Next base: position 23,950,388 of record CM062652.1, read on the forward strand.
ATGCAGCTGTAATGTTAAATCGTGAGAGCGTTTGTTTTGATTCGCTGCAGATAAGCGTACTCGAAGTAAAATATGTAAATGTCTGTCAAAGAATATCGACTAATTGCAAAATGGTACAATAAACCTACACATGAATGTAGATACATGTCAGAGAGGGTGTTTCTAACTATGAGACCGTGAAGGTCATTGGGGACATTGTTATACTCGCATAATGTAGTTTAGATAGGCGCTTTATGCGAAGCGATTTTGCAGATACAATACTAAAATCGGTATAAACAACTTCTACTTATATTACGGATTTCACCTCTAATCTAAAAGTAAATAAAATAATGTTCTCGGAAAAATATACAATTACCCAAAGATGTTTATCAGTGACGATAGAAGTTATATTTTTATAAAAGAATATATAATCCAATTCTTGTAAATAAATTGTTTCATTATATTTTATCCATATTTTGTGATATTTACCAAATTAAATCAATATTTCGATAAAATTTAACATCTATTTTTGAATTATTGTTTATCGATAGTTTTGTAGTTATTATTAAAATGTATCGATAAATACCATTGATCGTTTCTGACATTTATATGTCAATTCAAAAATAATCGATATTTTAATCTCTTTATTTATTAAGTTTAAATTTAAACGTTATTTCTTGACTATTATTTCAAAGATAAACGTTTTTGTTGCGTGATGATGGTAAATTCAACAACAAGTCGAGTAATAAGACATCGCAAAACAATTTAGAGAATATCAGTAAACATTTTGCATCACAATTTATTGGTTTAGTTTGCTAAAAAATGCTTATTACATTCTATGTTATAATTAAAAACAAGTAAGGAAATGTTAAGTTCGGGTGCAACCGAACATTTTATACTCTCGCAATTGAATGATATAGTTTTATTAAGATAACACACAATTTGACCCATATATTCAGAATGAAGTCCTATATAATAACGAAAATCATCATAAATAGTATGAGGTAAATCCTGAACCGATTCAACTAATTTTCACCACTAAGGTGCACTCATATCTCACATATTAACCGGATTATACGGAAAAGTCCATCGTATTGTTAAAAAACTTATAATTAGGTATATGGGAGATAGGGGAAGTTATGACCCGATTTTAATAATTTTTGGAACAGAGACACACTATTAGAAGAAAACAATTTTGAGAGATTTACCGATATTTTCGGTTAAAAATTTCCCTTAGGCACTGAGTTCTTCTAGTTCGATATCCGGACCCTTAAAAAGTTATGTTATGATTTCGAATTTTTTTTCGCAAGTAAAGCCACAGTTGATATACAATATTTGTGTAAAGTTTTATTCCGATTTTTTCATCGGATCCTTATGTATACATTATAAATTGAAGGAATCGTAAGGAATTCAAAATTAAATTATAAGGAAAGTATTCGTGGTTGTGTACCGATTTTGCCCATTTTCTATCCTGTTATCAGTGTGCCATGAAAGTATTATGAACCGAATGCCATTGAAATCGGTCGAGTAGTTTTTAAGATATATTTTTGACCCATAACTGGGCGACGCGACGCCCATTTTCCATTTTGTAAAAAAAAATCTGAGTGCAACTTCTTTCTGCCATTTCTTCTGTAAAATTTAGTGTTTTTGATGTTTTCCGTTAGTGAGTTTGCGCATTTTTAGTAATTTTCTCTGGCCACGCTCACTTTTCACAAAAAATTAAATCCAGATATGCTCCTTCCTAGTGCGATCCTTTATACCAAATTTTACTTTTATAACTTTATTTATGGCTTAGTTGTGACACTTTAGTTGTTTTCGGTTTTCGCCATTTTGTGGGCGTGGCAGTGGACCAATTTAGCCAATTTAGCAACCCTTCTAAGGTCGCAAGGAACATGTGTACCAAGTTTAGTCAAGATAAGTCTAAGGGTAGACGGACGGACAGACAGACATCCGGATTTCAACTTGTCTCATCATCCTGATCATTTGATATATATAACTCGTTTTGTTTTATGATTTATAAACAACCGTTATGTGAACAAAACTATAATATTCTCTAAGCAACTTTTGTTGCGAGAGTATAAAAAAGATCAAAAAAGGTGAGTAAAGTTGCAATAACAATTTTTTAAGTATAATAATTTAAACAATCGATAAAAAATAATAACAACATATCGATTAATATTCACTAAGCTTTTTATTTTTTATATTGCAAAAGTCAGTCCGAACTCTACTATATAAATCTACTCTATTCCTCAATGAAGTCTCAATTGAACAACTAGAAAATTGGTGTCTACTTCCATACAAACACTAATTGAATATGTTAAATAGAGTAAAATTGTACGCTAATCACTGTGAGTCAATTAGTCTCTCAATTTATATAAATAATCCATCTCAACAAAATCACAATATTTTTATTGTAAAATTTGTTATGTAAAGTTATTAATATATATATATATATATTTAGCGTAGAAACCGCTTAAGCGATTATAGCCGAATCCACCAGAGCGCGCCACTCGTTCCTCCTTTTTGCTTTTTGGCGCCAACTGGAAACACCAAGTGAAGCCAGGTCACTTTGCACTTGGTCTTTCCACCGGAGTGGAGGTCGCCCTCTTCCGCGGCTTCCTCCAGCGGGTACTGCATCGAACACTTTCAGAGCTGGAACTTGTTGTACTTTCGTACAACATGACCTAGCCAGCCAGTTATTAATACAACCTTTCAATAATTTAAAAACAAACCAATTAAAGTGAAATAAAAATCAAAATTAGTTTTCCCCTATTTATTTATGTCATATTAACCCTTTCATGCCCGAATTAAAATGGGCGGAGCTAACATTTTTTAGTACAGATATATATTTGTCTTAACTCAAATATGAAGTGATACAAATTTCAAAGTCCTTTGTGTCCTGGTTCGTTAGTTAGAAGACGTTAAATTAAATTATTATAAATAAACTAAACACTTTTCTCATGATTAATTTTTTTAAATAGCTGTCTTATCTATATTTATTTATATATTTAACTTTGTTTTAATATAAAACAATTATTATTATTTTTTTGAACACTTTTTGTATAACCACTTTAGTATAGTTTTTTTTCGCGAAACCGATTTTGACAATTCCACTCTGCGGAGAACGCATACTGAATGAATACGTGCACAGCTCATAACAGAAAATGTAACTGTAAGCTTACACAACACTTAAGTCTACATAATTGAAATAACCGCTGGTCAACAAAAAATTTAAATAACAAGAATTAGAAGCCAGTAAGTACAATGTTGCCTATGGTCAAAACTGTCGTTTATCTATGAATTGCTTGGATATTGAGGTCAAAAAATTAATCTAGGCTTTTTTGACTACTACATAATGGATCTCGATTTATAAACAAAGTAAGAGGGTGCCCCGTCGAAAAATGTTAATAAAACCCGGAAAAGGAATATATACTCCCGTAAATTAAGTTGGAAACCAAAAAAAAGGAGAGGAGGAGAGAAATGAGAACAAATGAAAGAGGAAAAAATGTTGACATATAATACATTTTTGAAGCTAAAATAAGGTTACTTTTTATAGACTTTATATTACTAAGTGTATATAATAAATGAATAAAATGTTTAACACAGTCATTCAGTTTCATTTCATTGACATTGGAACTTATTAAATTAACAAATTTAATAGCACTTACAAACGGCCAGACAGTCGCGTTGTTTTATAGTTTTGCTTTCAACTTCAAGCCTACAAACATAAATATGTAAATACAAAAAACATACATATTTTATTTGCAGGCTTCAAAGGCAGACTGGGCCTAGTCAGCTTCAACACTTCAAATTTAATGGCTAATCAGCCAAAAACACATTCACAAACACGCGCACAACGTGCTTAGCTGCGCATGCGCAAAGCTCAGTCTATCCCTTGGCAAAAAAAAGTTTACTATTATGTTGATACGAATAGTAGTTTTTGACCGTGAGATACAAAAGCAAATGATAGGCCTGAACTTTACTCATCATACAAAAGATACTTTGTTTCTTTTTCGCATATTTTTTTGTCTTTATTAATGGAATGCGAAAAAAACGGCCGCAGGCTTTGTTTTGATTTTTATTACTACTACTCATGCATATATTCAGTTTATGAAATAAATTAGCATGCATTAGCCAGACAGCTCTTTGGACGAGTTCGAAAAATTAATAGTAAATATGGATTATTTGCAAAAGTAGTCTTTGACACATATTTTTTTGTTCGAAATAGAATGAAACCAGATATTGTAGAGCAAATCACCTTGAATGATTTAGTAGATCACAATGTGTTATATTTTTGTTTATAAACACTGCACAACAAAGTTGGATTTTTTTGTGTTAAAGGAGGTAAATAACTTCTTTTTAAATTTTTCGGGGGGAAGTTAGTCAGTTCATCAATTACTTATGTTCCGTTTCCACTGCAGTCGGTTGGGTTTATAGAGCCCGAGTAAATCCAGATTTTTATTTAACCAAAAAAAAAATATTGTTGTAGCGGCATAACAACAAGACATCTTCTCCTATGTTGTTGAATTTTATTAGACCCTAGAAGCTTAGGGCCGATTATAATGTAAACAGTACTGATATATTGTGAATTACGGGGAAAATAGACGAAACCAAATAGACCCTAATTAAACTTCAACGAGAGGTACATCTGAGGTAAATTATTGAATTAAAGATCAAATACCGAAATTGGCATCGTATAAGGGAAATAACAAAGACAAAATAAGGGTGTGGATTATGGTTTTTAAGATTTCCAAAAGTTCAATAATTTCAGATAGAACCTATTTCTTAAATATTCGAACCCATTAATGTGGCACATCTTCAATCAAGCCTCAATAATTGGTTTTGTATGATAATCAGTCGCATAGGTTTTCTGCAAGGGAGTTTTAAAAAACAAAGAGCTATAATTGTATTGCTCAGGATTGAGACAAAGAAGTGCCCATAGTGTCGAGAATATTCCTCCCACAAGCGCATCACTTGAGGAAGACCCAAATCAGTCTCTCACAAGTCGTTCTCAATCATTGGGCATCTCTGTGATGTCGTTATGGCGAATTTTGCGAAAAGATCTTGGCCTTCATCCTTACAAGATCAAATTGACGTAAGAACTGAAGCCACTTTACCACCAGAATCGTCGTGTATATTCGTAAAGCAACAACTTGAAAATGATTGGGATTTTCATCGATGAGGCTGAATGGCTTCGTCAATAAGCAAAATATGTTATTGGTCAGGCAGCAATCCACACGTACTCCATGAGTCACCATTGCATTCCGAAAAAATTACGGTTTGGTGCGGTTTATGGGCCGACGACGTCAAAGGGCTGAACTTCTTCCGTGATAATCAAGACCGGCACGTTACTGTAAATGGGATTCGCACCGCTCAATGCCCGAATTGGATGATATGGACTTGGACAATATGTGGTTCCAACAGGACGGCGCCACAAGCCACACAGCGAATGTCAAAATCGATTTATTGAAAACTCTGTAAAGGATTAAGTGTTTAGTTCCATTGAAGACTTGGCTATCTCACACTTTCTTATAAAGAGAGGCGATGCTTACATATTTGACATGACAGACACAAGTTTTATGACAAATGTGTTCCGTAAATGACTCGGTGCCCTGATTATATATATATATATATTTGGCGTAGAAACCGCTTAAGCGATTATAGTCGAATCCATCAGAGCGCACCACTCGTTCCTCCTTTTTGCTTTTTGGCGCCAACTGGAAACACCAAGTGTAGCCAGGTCACTATGCACTTGGTCTGCATCGAACACTTTCAGAGCTGGAGTGTTTTCATCCATTCGTACAACCTAGCCAGCGTAGCGGGATGGGGTCATATGTAGAAGTTCACGCAAGTGAGGAAAGTTTCTGATTGCCATTCACTTGGGAGTGGCCAGGAACGATTCTTTTACATTCTGATTACCCGACTTCCGGTTTTAGACCAAGTATCCCCTGGGTAGCCAACAGACATCCGTTTGAAGGCGAAGCCCGCTTCTGCGGTTTTGCGTAGGGTTTGGGACCCACCACATAAAAAAACCTCCCCAATGAAAAAACAACCAGAGCCCAGATTAATAAATGCTTATATTGTTACTCAAGCTTTGTTATATGAACATGTTATTCAATATTATAGCGATATGATTACTAAAATCGACAAGATCTAATTGAGTCGGTCCGTTTTATCTTATTATTTCTTGAAAACAGTATAAAGAACAGAACTTTAAATGTATAAAAATTAAAATCTAATTAAGACAAACTATTCAGTAGCTCTAAAAATTTTCGGAAAATAGTTTGAGACATAAAAAACGGTTAATCTTTTTGGAAAACTTTGAACTATAAACAAAATAGTTGAAAAAGTACCTAAGTAAGAAAAAACTTTGTGGCACGCGTACCTTTATGTGAGAATACATATAGAAACACACATCCATACGAGTGAGCCTACATTGATAAGCCTTATAAATATTTATTTAACTAAGAAAAACTTCCACATTCAATACTGACGACACTCTGACGGCCGCGTTAAACAAATTACGCGGTAATATACGCCCGAGCAGACGGCCAACGGAGTCCGAATATACCATAAAAGGCGACACAAGGTGTACGATTACATGGCTATAAAACGAAAACAACAAAAACAAAGCGAAGAACGAAAGGATTTCTCCCAACACTTCAACGCTTGAGCGAGGCAAAACTTAAGAGTTCTTTGTGAAAGTGTCATTAGACGGCTAACCGCAAATTATGCGCAACAAACAAACACATTCACCCATATTTGAAGAAGCATATCAACTTGTGATGCTAGTTTAGCTTGTTAGCCAATCCATAGATAATTTGTGGCAACATCTACAATACACGCAGCATCGTTTGACTTTGCAACGCTTCGAAATAACTCTTTTTGGTGGGCGTTTTGAGTACAAATTAAAAAGCTGGGCGTTTTAATTGTTCATTTAATTTAAACGTTCTACCATTACGGCGTCAAAATGTTGGCAACATTTCTAAAAACAATATGTTATTGAGAGCATTCAGCTACATGTTGCCAGAGCTTTCTAGTTTAGTCGCTTGCTCAGAATTCCTATTTATCTATTTTTTATGCACCTGTCTGCCTGTATATACATATATACTGTTTAGAAGTATATACTTTCTAACACACATACATACATTCTTCAGTGCCACAATGGTCTTATTTTCTTCCGTTACGTATGCATTTTCCGGTCCTTTCTTCACAATTTTATATTTCCAGCTGACAGCCAGTGTCTTTTTCTGGATTTTAGTCCATTGTAGTCTATTCGTCAAAATTAGTATTCAGTTTTTGACAAATAAATGTCACGAAAGGTCATTTAGTCTGACTGTAATATATATTCATAATAATACACGAGTATTATTAATAATCTCTAAATTCATAGTAAAGAATAAGGTGGACACTATCATATTTAATTTGAATATTTGAATCTTTATATATAAAATACTTTTGTTCTTTCTTTTGTGTGTGTCATTGAACTCCTTCTAAACAACTGGACCGATTTGAATGAATTTTTCTTTGTGTGTCGTGAGGTGGATTCGAGAATGGTTTGTAGTTACCATTCGGTCCAATTTAAATAGTGCATTTAATTAATTTTAAATTTTTACTTATTTTATGTTTCATATTGACCAAAAGCAGATGGATGAAATAATGATTCCAGAAAACGGGCATCAAGAGTGGATGCTACAAATTATTTCTGTCGACCTTAAAATTAAGTTGATCTAGATAGCTGACACGGAGATATCAAAGCCCACTATTGAAATGTTATGATCACTGAAAAGTTGCTCCATAATTTCCCTTCGAATTTCCATCAATGATTATTCGAGTGGAAGGTATGCACCAAAACGTGACAAAACTCATCTGTCCGCTTCTATTTTCAGGGCGTCCATATGTTAGCCTGTACGTGAAATGTTTCTAAAAGTGTTGTTGGAACGTCGGAACAGAGTTAAAATGGCCTTCTTTGGAAGAGAAGAGGGTAATATTTTATTTCCAGGCAATGCGCTCTTTCACAAATTGACTTGGACTTTAGCATCCTACATATTCTCTAGATCTAGTCACAGAAACCTTTTCTTGTACTTCGATCTCGACTAGAGAGAATGTTAGCGACAATGAAGATAAATATAATCTCGTTATAGAGAGCGATTATAGTGCAAAAAACTAATCATATTGCAGATATGATATCGAAAAGTTGGAAGATTGCTATACTTTGTATAACGTCTTTGGATGCATCTTTGTTGTGAAATATTAAGAAAAAATTAAGTATTTCTTCAAAAATGTTTTCTTTTAAGCTTAATGGGTAGATATTAGTGTTTCGAGAAAGCATGAAGTTAGGTTAGATTAGAGTGGCTGATCTCCGGTACCATAAGAGATCTCACTTGGACAGCTAAAGCCAGTCCTTTGTGATGCCGCAAACCCCTCAAAATGGATGCCCAGGACACTCAAGTAACGCCAAAGCGCATGGAGCCTTTCACGAATTTGTGCAATTGTAGTCGGGATACTTCAGCTGGTTCTTCGATGTTTGTCCTGCCGAACCTTACTAAAAGCAAATACCTCAGTGGCTCTTCCTCGATCCACCTTAGGTCAGAATGATCTCGCAGTCGCACAGGTACGGGTCGATGTCCAACGCCTACTGTGTTCATTCAACGACCATTGATCCAATGAGGAGAGGCATGTGGATAGAGAGGCACCAGCTTGTTTCCACTCTGATGAGATTGCAACTATTGCCTGGGACCCAAACGAGTGTTATATTATAGTAGCTGGAAGCTTTTGATAGAGAGGCACTCCTTGATTATCTTTGAGCGTATCGTCAGCGAGTATAAGACCAGGATTGCCGATCTACTGTTTGAGGAAATGCTCACCTCGCTGACAGTGGTAGTACATCTGAATAATAAATCAAATGCTGCCTTTATGGCATGAAGTTAAACAAGAACACATTGACTGATCTGCAAAAGTCCAAATGAAAAATGTCCTAGGTCGGGGTTCAAACGAAGATACACTCACAATTTTTAAGAATTAAATATTGAATTATTTCGAGATGTCTTCAAATATAAAAAATGTTGCTAACCGACCGATGTTTTTAGTTTTTAGTTACCATTGGTACATATCAAGAAGACTCGACCTCTTAATAATCCTTTTGATACACATAACTCAATATCTATCGCGATTAGTTTAGTTGTTACAAATAACCAGTCTAGTACGAAATATTCTTGTATGCATGTATGTACATATATAATACATAAGATTAGTTAAGCTTCTCACTAAAACTACATACCTTAAATCATATCAGCATTCTTATTATGTCAACCCACAGACTCTACAAACACTATTTTCACCTTACGCTAATCAAGACAAATGTCAGCAAGTTAAAATGCTACACAATAGCTGCAGCAACAATGCAACAACGAGAAACGCAAATGCAAAGGCGGAAAGCGTACTAAATCATTATTTGCCTGCTTTCATATTATTTTCGGTTAAGTAAAACACCTACAGAAAAGCTCATAAACACAGGAAAAATACTACAAATCTGAAAACACACACATACATTTTTATAAAATTTGCTCCTTGCCGGTGAAACATTGACCATGTCCTTTGAATGTGAAATTAGAGGTTTCTACAAGGTTGCAAACGCCGCTCAATGCCAAGCAACATTGAAATGTTGCTGAAACATTTGCACATTTTGTTTCCGGTACAACGATAGCGAGTACTAATACAAAGGGATACAGCGACGGTGACGAGCATAGACCGACACATACGAGCACGAATACGAAGGAAGCATAAGGATGCAAACAAGTAGTTGTCTTTTGTTGTTGTTGCTATATGTCGCCTATTGATAAACACTATAAATATTGTGTGTGTGTGAGTTTTGAAGCTTCATTGCGCCTAAGCAAAAAGGATGTCTAATGTATCCTTGCGCTTCTGTATGTGTGAGTGTAAGCGCCTGTGTTGGTGTTAGGCAGCACTTTGTGGCTGCCACACATATAAAACAGGATGCGCATCCAACAGAAGCCACAGAAGTCTTGAACTTATTCCACAGGCAACAAGTGCCTAGCATTATAACGGACAAACGGACTCGCGGAAAATTAAAGTAAACATACTTCACTTCGTGGCATCAATCATAATCGGTGGTACCAATTGGCGCCGGTAGTGACAGTGGTCAAGCGGAAGGCTACAATTTTTCGTTCGAGTCACTTAAAGCGGAAACGGAAATCCGTCGGTGTTTTGTTTTGTTTTTTCCGTGTGAAACAAAAGTGAGCAAGTGCATAGTTTCGTTTTAAACTTTCTATACTTGTCGTTGCTAAAATGATTGAATGAATTAGTAAGTGCCGCGGAAAATTTGCAGTAAACACGAGTTTTAAAGTTGCAACGCCTATTTTTAACCTCAAAAGTTGTTTAGTTGATTTTGAGCGATTGACAAGTGCATTTGACAGATTTGCTATTTTTACGCAGGATTTAGTGTAAACATTACAATCGAAGTGGAAATTTAAAAGGTGATTTTAAAAGCTTTGTTTTATTGAGTTTTTTAATACTCAAAGTCAGAAAATTAAAAAAAAAAAAACATTTCAATCAGAATACGTTTTTGATAGAGCCGAGAGATTATACTTTATTCATTATAATCTCCTGAATACAAAAAAAACCTTTCCACATCCACTTTTCTTTCATTAAAGCCAAAAAAGGCTTTGGGTCCATTTCCATTTGCAAACAGACCTTATCATACAATATTACAGGATGAAAACTACAAAATATTAGTCAAAAATTTCCAGCGAGTACTTCAGGATAGGGAGAGTTTAATCCAAGAACGACCTTCATCTCATTTCAGAGTAGATCTTTTCGGTATGACTGATTGAGATACAGGCTGGGGTGCAATGCAGATACTCGTATGAACTGCGAAATTGTCTAGAACTAAATTAATAGTTGTCAAGGGTGTGTTAAAGCCAAAGCTAGTTTCTTATTTGACGCAAGTCTTTAACCAATACCGACGGATATTTTTGAGTTATTCAGCAACATTTTCTCTTTTGTCTCTAAATGTGTGTTATCCGAACTTCAAGATTCACTATTCTTGATTTTGGAACTCAGGAATATATCGATAAAACTATAAAATTTCTATTTTGAGTCCATCATTGCTGTGATTCTTTCCCTCAGCTTACAGAAGAAAGTAAAAACAGCTGATTTTGCGAAGTGCGAATAGACATTTTTTCAGAGTATCTTGTCATATAATTCTCTTGTTATGAAAGATTTGTGTAATTATGTACCCATATAAGAAAGAAGGCCTAAGACATTAATTCGAATAAGACTCCCTCAGAATGTAAAAACATACTCTCCACTAAAGACTCAAGCAATGCAATTTTATCTCCAGGCCTTCTTTGCATAAAGGCTTTCAATTTAAAAACGTATGATTTGGCGTTGGGGTAAAATTTCTGGGCTGGATTTCGAGTCCTAGTGTGTTTCAGTTGGATAGACCCAAATCCTAGGGTCTTTAGTTTTGAATTTGATCGACGATTGGAGAGTAATGTATCATACATTCATATTACCTATAATATATCATTTATTCATTGAATCATAATCGCTACTACTTGAGTGGACTTAAAATTACTATTGCCTATATGAAGTGAAGTGAGACATCTTAAATTGAAGAGCGATCTACTTTAACGACTTTAAAGCGTATATAAAATCACATATGAGCACATGACATCACAATATTTCCCAAAATAAGACATAAACTTCAAGGGCAAGTAGAAAATTTAACGAGTTAATTGCGAACACAGGCGGGTGGCATTATGAGCCGAACTTTTCCATGGTTTCAGTTTGCAAAACATTGTGTGAAACTCTGCAACGTCACTTGACACCTCAGGTAAAATGCAAAAGCCAAGCTGCCACAAATGTGTTTTAATACGAAATTATAAAGAGAGAGAAGAAATATACGTAAGCAACAATTTTTTGGGGTCTACGGCGAGGCACTTACTACACACTTATGTAGCCGTAGCTATTTTGGTATTTTGTAACCGCACTAAAAATCATCATTTGCGCTCTAATTGTTCGGCAGACACTTAATTTTCATATAATTTTCACTTTCACGTGTTAAAAATTAAATATAATACAAGTAAATGAGACCAACTGCAGAGTGAGGTAGAGAGCAAGAGTCTCTGCTACATCAAGGCTTATGTATATAGGCAGAAATTTACATATGAAGCAACATCGTTAAGCAGCAACTTAACGTAAACTTTACGCAGAAGAAGAAGAAAATATTTAACAGCATAAATATTTCAAAATTGTAAAGAAGTATTTACTCGCTCTCACACTATAACTGTAATTATTTGTGAAGTCAGCGACGCATAGTTAAGAGATGCGTTTACTTTATGCTGAATATTAATCTTATATAATGTACAATATTTATACGTATGTATGTCTAATAACCATATGCATGTTAATGGTCAATATGAAAATACGGAGTGATCAAAATAGATCAAGAGAGAAGTGTTGCAGGTGGAAAATGGAAGACTTAACGGTAATTTAGTTATTTGCATCGAAACGGTGAAATGATATAGAAAACGAGGTAGTTGATAATAATAAAGATTAATAGACCATTGCATTGTTGCATCAGTAGTAGTAATAAATAGATGGTGTTGCTTTACAATTTAAAATTGTTTATTGTTGCAACGAGTAGACAGCTCTTTCATAAATACTTAAAAGTATGTGGAGGTAAACTTTTACAAAGAAAACTAAATCAATGTCAATGAAGAAAACAAAAGCTCTAATAAATCTTGAAAATTGAATAAAGAAAGTATACATATATCATATTGAAAGCATAATAACAGCCCTATTCTGTGCACTTGACAAAATAACAAAAAAATTGAAATTTTTTTCAGATTTTTATCAAGTAAGAAATTTTTTGGTATTCTGTGACAATTTTGATAAAATAAAAAGCTTCAGTACGCATAGTTTTTCCCCACACTTGTGGGAAACAAAATAATGTAAACAGAAACAGCTGATTCTGTCCAATTATATTCGAATTGAATTAAAAAATTGAATTGTATTATTTTTTAACGTATGTTTTCAAATACATTTCAATATTTGTTGCAAAATAGTTAATAATTTAACTTCAATTTCACAATAAATCCTTTGCTTTTGGTCTAGACGTTTCTGAGAGTGCGCAAGTATTCCATGCTCCGAATCTGGCCCTATTTTTCATGCAAAAAGTCGTTATTTGGATGAGTGTTTGTTTTAACCGAGCCTTCTTCATTGTGGCTTCGTTGATAAGTTTGGTTTACGATTGACCAAAGAGTTATCAGCCTTTCTACCATATTCTGATGTCGAGATATCGACTGAAGCCTTTCAGACCTGATGCAAAGTATTTGGTTTGGTTTCACAACCCCATTTACTCTATATAGATGACAAGGTTATACCGCCTTTACTCGGACGCCAGAGCCTCGGAGAGTGCCCCCCGTAAATAAGGTTGATTGATAATCAGGTGGCAGAGGCTATATATTCGCTTTTCCATCCCAGATCTCCCCTAGTCTTTTGTTCTCCCACAAAGCCATGGAATACTTCATAATATAATACATACACATATGTCCTTTATAATATATTTAAAACTGTTTGGAATGCAATTTTCATTTAGTTGGTTGTTATGTTTAGCTTCAAAAAAGTTCCTTGGGGAATACGAAATCTAAACTATGTTCTTTGTTGGCAAAAATTTGCTAAGCTGTAATCGCATGCAATATACAGAAAACAATTTCGTCAATGTTACCCTCATTATCCTCATTTTTATATAAAACAAGTAAGGAAAGGCTAAGTTCGGGTGCATCTCGCAATTTAACCAATACATATATGCGGAATAAAGCTCACCGTATTTTTGAAAAACCTACAATGAGGTATATGGAAATGTTATGACCCGATTTTAATAATTTTTGGAACAGAGACACACTATTAGAAGAAATCAATTTCCTCTGAATTAAATTGAGATATCTGAGAGATTTACCCATATTTTCGGTTAAAATTTATCTTTAGGCACTGAGTTCAACATGTTAAACATCTGGGGCCTTGAAAAGTTATAGTCCGTTTTCGACAATTTTTTCACAAGTGATGCCACAGATTATATACTGTATTTGTGTAAAGTTTTATTTCGCTATCATCATTGGTTCCTAATGTATATATTATAAAGTGAAGGATTCAGATGGAATTCAAATTTGAGTTATAAAGAAAGTAGTCGTGAACCGATTTCATCCATTTTCCACACATGTCATCAGGGTGCCAAGAAAATATTATATACCGAATTTCATTGAAATCTGTCGAGTAGTTCCTGAGATATGGTTTTTGACCCATAAGTGGGCGATGCCACGCCCATTTCCCATTTTGTAATAAGATCTGAGTGCAGCTTCCTTCTGCTATCATTTCTGTAAAATTTTGTGTTTCTGACGTTTCTCGTTAGTGAGTTAACCCACTTTTAGTCATTTTCAACCTAACCTTTGTATGGGAGGTGGGCGTGGTTATTATCCGATTTCTTTCATTTTTGGACTGTATAAGGAAACGGCGAAAAGAAATGACTGCAGAAAGTTTGGTTTATATAGCTTTATTGGTTTGCAAGATATATATAAAAAACCTATTTGGGGGCGGGGTCACGCCCACTTTTCCAAAAAAATTACATTCAAATATGCCCCTCCCTAATGCGATCCTATGTTCCAAATTTTATTTTCATAACTTTATTTATGGCTTAGTTATAGCTCTTTAGGTGTTTTTGGTTATCGCCATTTTGTGGGCGTGGCAGTGGTCCGATTCCGCCCATTTTCGAACTTAACCTTCTTATGGTGCCAAGGAACACGTGTTCCAAGTTTCATTAAGATATCTCAATTTTTACTCAAGTTACAGCTTGCACGGATGGACAGACGGATAGACGGACAGACGGACGGACAGACAGACAGACATCCGGATTTGAACTTTACTCGTCACCCTGATCACTTTGGTATATATAACCCTATATCTAACTCGTTTAGTTTTAGGACTTACAAACAACCGTTAGGTGAACAAAACTATAATACTCTCTTTAGCAACTTTTGTTGCGAGAGCATAAAAACGGAAAAATAAACTTCTTAATATATTATAAAGACGGCTCAATAACGCGAGCCATCCACATGTTCATATTTTTCCTCTTTGTATAAAACTAACGACAAAAGTAAAATATCTCCATTGCAAGGAATTCACTTTCACAACTATCCACAGCGAGATATTTTATTTGTCAAGAGCATTTTACTTCTTAACAACTTATAAAGAAAAGAGCTTTTTATTCTAGACACAGAATACGAAATGCTTGATAAATTTCAATTTTTTACAAATTAGAAATTTGTTGAATTTGTAAAGTGCACAGAATAGGGCTGTAAGTCTTAAGATTTAAGTGCAGCTCAACTGCTCAACTGCTTAAACTCACCAAATTCCAAAACTAAGCGAGTTACCTATGCTAAAGCATTGCATTTGATATCATATCATATCTTAGAATATCGATAAATTATCAAACTTCGTTAAGATACAAAAGTGGTATTTAATTTTTTCATAGACTCCATGTTCCGCCGCTGACACGCTTATTTAAGTTGAATTAATATTTTGATCCGCCTGGACTTGGAGTTTACTTAATTGTTCTCCAAACTTGTAATTCTACACCTAAATCTAAAAGCATTAGAATATGTTTCTTGAGTAATATATATTTCACCGAAAAAATTAGGGTCACAGAACTCAACCGTATACTTTGAAACCTCATTTTTTGAGATTACTTCGAAACAACTACAAGATAATTTGAAGAGATTTAGTTCTTTATCGAGATGTTTTTCAGGTTCTGCTAAGTAAGAAATTATCTCCTTTATTTGAGCGTGAATATCGACATTAGAGAGTGACATTACGGGCAAAGATTTTTTATGAACTCTATTTAGAATACTCAGCAATCGTTACATTGTGTTGCCCACTTTCTCGAAATTTAGAATCTCTAAAGCTTATACCGTTGAGTAAAATTTGCAAGCTTCAACTTTAAATTAAAGTCTCTCAGAACTGAGACAGGATGTCCATTTACTTTTTGAATTATTTAATATTCCGTTGGTCTTTTCTATTATACTACTTAATTAATAGTGCAGAATGTTGCCATTATTGAGATAATTATGTGGGTCTTAACAAAGTTAAGGAAAGTCTCTCCGAACTGAGACATTTTACTTTCGATTTATTTAATATTCTATTATAATTCCATTGGGCTTTTCTCTTATTAAAAAGTGCTGAATGTTGCCATCATTGAGGCAGTTTTGTGGATCTTGACAAAATTCGGATCTTTTTAACCATTGAACTTTTACTTAAGGCGAATAGTATCATAAGTAATGCTGAAACATTTCAATGTATTAAATTGCAATGTCTGCCGAATGTAACCGAAATTTAATCTACAGAATATATTATTTCTATTGTATATACATATGTATATATTTAATTAGAGAAGGTTTGGGAAATGGAGTAAGGGAGCACCTTCAATTCACTAAATTTGGATACTTGCCACTTTCATTAATGCTTAAGTAATACTTATGACCCATTCCAGCGGGTTAGTTACTTGTTGCATCGTGAATTCCGTTTTTTATTGCAACAACAACTATACATATGTATGTATATGCCAAAGTTAGTTATATTCAAATTTATACTTAAGCACTTGTACGTAAGTAAATATGTATGCAGTGGTACAGACACGCTACTCTTCTTATGCATGAATGTATGTATGTAACTACCTGTGTCTCAGCGCCACATATAGTATGATATGATTTATGAGATAACGCTCGTGGCTGCCCGCCAGCACATGCAACGCTTAGTCTTACTTAAGTAAATCTTCACAGGTATTTCGGAACTTTATCAAGCTGACTCTTCCGTTGACGCCCAAGCTCAGCGCATCAACGCATTGTCGCATATCCTGTAGACACCGACACGCGCAAGTAGTGGCTTCACTTTTCTCAACATATTTATGCCATTCCTCATTGCACATACGACTCTATATATACACCTGAGTGTATACTTGTGTGCGTGTGTGCACAATGCATGCCACAGTTGCCACAAGTTCCGCTTCGCATAGTTTTCATATCATCAATCTGTCGCAGACGCGTATCTGCTCACATTTTCCATAACAATTTGTTTCCATTATTGTTGCTTATTTATTGTGGCAGCTTGGTGGCATATTTGTCTAGAGTGCCGTTATTGTTTCACATCTCACTCATATTTTACTACAACTTTGTATGCTGCGTGCCACTGTCTGCCTAGGCGGTAGACAATTGTGTTAAGTGTCGGCGATGGGGAGAAGAGGCGGATCGCGCGAAAGGTTGGTTGTACACCGATAGGTAACACTTGATCATTGTTGTCAACAACAGTTATGTGACATGTTGTGACAGTTGCAAGCTAGTCGCCCATAGGCAAATGCATCTCCATGTCTACTATTACTTTGAGGAAATTTGTATTTGAATATCGTTAATATACTCGTTTGCGAGAGTGAAGAAGTGAGTTACTGACTTTAAGTATTTCATTGAATTATTTTTCGCAATTGTTTGGCCTTTCATCTTAGATAAGACTAATGTATGCTATCTTTGAGTGTAACACTTATGGAGCGGAAATTTTAATAATTTAGTATATGCCACTCATTATCCACAATCACTGTAAACTTCATTTCATTTAGCATTTCTCATAATTCAAGATGTGCGTCTTAATATTGTCCTACAACTAATGCAAAAAACCTTAAGTCTTCTTCTTCAGTTAGCTAGTGGTTTTCTGATTAAAAGATTATGCTATTTAAAGCATGAAAATTTTCTATGTTCGAAAATTAGAGGAGTGGCTTTTGAAGACGTTTTCGTATGTGGCCTTTTGTATAATTCGTATAAAATTTCGATATCAGGAAGTAATTTTCACCATGTGGGTATAACTATAACAATGACAGTATTCTACTTCGAGCGAAATTCCTTCAAAATTTGAGATTGAGATACAAAAAATATGTTATGACAGTAAACAATATAAAATATATTCCTTTTCAACTGTAATTACTGTTGGATAGATCAATAGAATTGATACGAAAATATAAAGAGGATCCAATCTTCTATTTTGGTATTCCGAAAACTATATCTATGAATATATACATTTTATCCATACTTGTCCCAGGTTATATATATATTTGGCGTAGGAACCGCTTTAAGCGATTAAAGCCGAATCCACCAGAGCGCGCCACTCATTCCTCCTTTTTGCTTTTTGGCGCCAACTGGAAACACCAAGTGAAGCCAGGTTACTTTGCACTTGGTCTTTCCACCGGACCTCTCCTCTTCCGCGGCTTCCTCCAGCGGGTACTGCATCGAATACTTTCAGAGCTGGAGTGTTTTCTTCCATCCGTACAACATGACCTAGCCAGCGTAGCCGCTGTCTTTTTATTCGCTGAACTTATTCAATGTCGTCGTATAAATCGTACAGCTCATCGTTCCATCGTCTGCGGTATTCGCCGTTGCCAATGTTTAGAGGACCATAAATCTTGCGCAAAACCTTTCTCTCGAAAACCCCAAGAGTCGTCTCATCGGATGTTGTCATCGTCCACGCTTCAGCGCCATACATCAGGACGGGAATAATGAGCGAATTATAGAGTTCCATTTTGGTTCGTCGAGAGAGGACTTTACTTTTCAATTGCCAACTCAGTCCAAAGTAGCACCTGTTGGCAAGAGTGATTCTGCGTTGGATTTCAAGGCTGACATTGTTGGTGTTGTTAATGCTGGTTCCCAGATAAACGAAATTATCTACAACTTCAAAGTTATGACTGTCAACAGTGACGTGGGAGCCAAGACGCGAGTGCGTTGACTGTTTGTTTGATGACAGGAGGTATTTCGTCTTGTCCTCATTCCCCCCCAGACCCATACGCTTCGCTTCTTTATCTAGTCTGGAAAACGCAGAACAAACGGCGCGGGTGTTGTTTCCAATGATATCGATATCATCGGCATACGCCAGGAGCAGAGGGGATGGGGTCATATGTAGAAGTTCACGCAAGTGAGGAAAGTTTCTGATTGCCATTCACTTGGGAGTGGCCAGGAACGATTCTTTTGCATATGACTCAAGCAGCTCACGACTTCCGGTTTTAGACCAAGTATCCCCTGGGTAGCTAACAGACATCCGTTTGGAGGCGAGCTAAAGTGAGAAGACAACCGCTTCTGCGGTTGTGCGTAGGGCTTGGGACCCACCACATAAAAAAATCTCCCCAATGAAAACAAACACTTGTCCCAGGTTACCTTCTATTTATGTACCTCTTAATCTAAACTGACAGATGGAGTACGTTAAGACATCACCGATCTGTTGATTTGTGTTCTAAGTAAGCTCATTATAACATAAGATCACTCAAATGTCTGGGTATCAAGGTAACACTACCGTTAAAAAAGTGTTTGTTTTATGATTTCAAGAACATGCTTTGACTACGAGTAAGTTTTGAACCCATGACCATTCTGGTGGAAGTCACATTTTCGAAATCTTAGTTATGAAGAGTTTTCGATACTAACAGAAAAGGAAAATTTAAGGGATTGTAAAATAAGTCATTTTATTTTTGAACAAAATACCTCTTTTTAGTGCACTTTGGTTTACCAGTAATTGTAGAATGGGCTAACGAACCAACCATTGATCTAAATGAAATATGCTATTATTAAATATTGTTATGTACTTACCTAACACATGCATTAATAAGGGCCATCATCAGAGCTGAGTGGAAAGTTTAGACATTTTTGATTCGACACTGAAAGAAACTAAAAATCAATCATTAGACCATTTAAAAATATATTTGAGGCTATGTTTGAATAGTACAATTAAAACTCCAATTAAAAAAAAAAACTTAAAAAACTAAAAGCGAATTAATCATTCGACAACTCTTATTTAAATTTTTCAAGCAAGAACCTGTACTACTTCTAATAATAAATCTTTAAGTAATAAATAAAAAATAAATCTTCAAACTTTCTTCCAAGTAAGATTATATAAATAACAACATCAAATCTATAAAAATAGTTTGTCTGAAATTTGAGTAATATCGGATAAAATCAAATCAAAATCGCTCATAATTTCATTTGAAGTTGCATTTCCAACCAGATTTTTTGAGATTTTAATGCCCGTATCTATTGTAAAATACCTCGAAACTCACAAGTTCAAGCGCTACTGTCAAGGAAAGATCAGATTACCAAAAAATTAAGAAGATGACAATTTGTACCCAGCGAAATTTATTAGGCGTAGGTACCTACCAAGTTTACCTTCGCTGGTTTTACGACTTCGATTGTTTGTTGGCATTTTTGCCACAACTTCATTTTTGCAACTGCGGTAATTTTACGAGTATTTAACGATCGTCAAGAGGCAACAAGGTCTCATAAAAATCAATACACCGTTAGACAGCATGGGCTCGACAGCAAATGATGCAGCTCATAAACAGGTTTACTAACTTACAAATGAGCGTGTGAAGAGTTTGAGTTGAAATGTAGACATTTGTAAAGAAATGATTATGATGACTTTTATGAAGATTGAGCCTGATGATATATTCAATCTGCTGATATATGTATATATATCCTTCTGTTGAGAGTACCGAATAATTATAAGAGTTTTCGTTTCTCTATTTCTAGGTCACATATATCCCAGCAAGTCGCCAATATGGGTCCGGTACTCGTTTTCTTCCTTTACATGTTACAATTGCAGGCGACAATACGCAGCGAAATCATTGAATCACCGAATGAGCATTTAAACACTATTTCCGACACTGATGACACCGACTTAAATGAGAGCGAATCCGGTGAGCATACTGAGAATTCAGAGAAATTACCATTCTTGCAAACAGGACGCGATCCAACCGAAGTGGAGTTTCGTTACCCGATCGCCTCACTGAATATTGACTACTCGAAGAACTTGATTATCTTGAAATTTCGCAAATCAAAGGCTGATGAAGAAGAAGAGCGTCGACGAAAATCCTTCAATGAGAATTTCATGCGATTTGGACGTGCAGATGCCGATTTTATGCGCTTAGGACGCAGTCCCTCCGATTTTATGCGCTTCGGACGCGATGCTGCCGATTTCATGCGCTTCGGACGTAGTCCCTCCGACTTTATGCGCTTGGGACGTAGTCCATCCGATTTTATGCGATTCGGTCGCAGCGCTTCTGACTTTATGCGCCTGGGAAAGCGATCGCTGGAGCAAGTGCCAAAAGTGAATAGTCTGGATCATGATTATATGATGAACTACGATAAGGGCGCCGATTCAGGCCGACGCATTGAACGCAGTCAGGAGGGTATACGAGATTCGCGCGGTGACAATTTCATGCGCTTCGGACGACGAGATGATGACTTCTTGCGATTTGGACGTAGCGCCAATGACTTTCTGCGTTTTGGACGTGCTTCGGGTGATTTTATGCGCTTCGGTAGAAATCCTTCGGACTTTATGCGTTTCGGACGCGGTAATTCTAATGATTTTATGCGTTTCGGACGCAATCCCAAGAATGACTTCATGCGTTTTGGACGCACGCAAAAGGAACGACGTGGAAACAGCCAAGATTTCATGCGTTTCGGTAGAACACCATCAGCAACAGCAAAACAGTCAACGGTTGCGCCAAATTTCATACGTTACACTAAACCAGATCAGAATTTCATGCGTTTCGGTAAGAGTTTGGATCAGCAAGCTAATGAGAACAGCACAAAACCACCACTACCCAGAGAGGTTATCAAGGAGGCAGCGAAGTTACTACATCAAGCCGAGCAATATGGCGGTGTGGGCGAAAGCAATCCAATGGATAGAGCTATTAAGGTGCTCTTTAGCAAGGATGGTGAGCACGAGAGCTCGGCACAAGATGAGAAGAGCGCACAAAGTGACGCCGAAGCGTCCAATGAGAACGCTGAAGACGATTACGAGCTGAACATGGTGCAATGAGCGGGATCCCCACTTGTACCAAAATTTGCACACCACTTGTAAATAATTACTTTGCAAAAATTGATGAACTGGCTACGGAAACTCACACAGACACACAAAACCTATACACATGTATAGTAAATGATAATGTTTATATAAGAATTATTTAAATTATATGTAAATATGTCTATATGCAGGCTGTAAGCTGCTATGAAGAGCAAGTTTTTTTAAATTTATTTTGAAAGTTTGGAAGTGAATTTTTACTTGGGCTGGTATAAAAGTTCACTTTCCGAACAAGTTTCTTACTTTGTTTAAATAAAAAAATGTGACCATGCAACCCAGTATACGAGCAAACATATTTCAATGTAAACTATAAATATTTATGTATATTTTCAAAATTTGTTAAAATTATATAGGGAGATGAAAAATATATACAATATATATAGGTAAAATTATGAATCGATATAGCTATGTAACAAATATATAAATATATTTTAGCTTCACTTACATATGTACTTATGAAGAAATTATACAAAATTTTAAATGGTTTTGAGATTATAAATGAAAATCAAAATAAAACGAAGACTTCAAAAGCAAAAATATTTAAAAAACACAAAGAAATTCATGACTTTTCTTTTGAAGTACAAAAAAAGAAGTGAAATTTAGAACTCTCAATTACTTCAGTATGAATTCTAAAGATGAAAGACCCTGTATTTAAATTCGCCTGGTGAAATTACCTAATATTGTCACAATAACCATGAAATTTTATATGCAACATAATAAGTTTTAGAAATATTTTAAACTACCGAACAGGTCGCTACGATCTTTTCTGACTTTAGAAATCCAAAAGAAATTAATTTTGCAGGCCGCTTAAGGCTTAAAATGTTCTAATAATCTATTTAAGAAACGAAAACAAATTTGACGAAGTATTCAATAATTTCTTCATCTATTTTTGGGCCAAATATCGTAACCATTATTGAAAATGTCGAAAATATGTGAAGCATATAGATTTCGACTAAAGTACATTCATGAACTCCACAGAGTTAACCACTATTAAGAAGAGGCTTGAACTCAATACCGGTCTAAAAATCAACCCAAAATCGTCGAGAAAAGGGAAATTAATGTAAGAGAACGGTTAAACAGATAAGAAAACAAGAAAGGAAGGACTAAGTTCGGGTGCAACCGAATATTTCATACTCTCGCAATTTATCGATATGGTTTTATTAAGATAACACACAATTTGTTCCACATATTCGGCTTAAAGTCTACTAGAATAACGAAAATCATTATATATAGTATGTAGGGGCTGAAGTAATTCCTGAACCGATTTAACTCATTGTCCTTTCCAAGCTACAGTATATCCAAGACCAAACGCTCACTTAATTTTGCACATATACAGATATATACGGTATAAAGCCCACCGGATATTTGAAAACCCTAACATTAGATATATGGGAGCTAAAGAAAGTTTTGACTCAAATTCACTAATTTTTTACACAAGACAAGAAAAGAATTCCCTCTAAATTTCTTAAAAATATCTGAGAGGTTTACCGGTGTAAAAAAATATGCATTGGCATTGAAAATATGTTCCGATTTCAATTTTTATTTAGTTTTATATACTTTTTTGATGATTCTCTATTTAAATAAGAGAGATACTATTTTTCAATATAATCTTCACAAACAAAAATTTCCAAACGAAAGTGGTAGAAAAGCTTGTTATAATATTTCCATCTATTTATACCACTTTAACATATTTATACTAATTCTTGTTCGATTCACCATTCTTCAATAGATCTATTTTAAGGTGTTGTACTTTTATTTTCACTTAAATAACTTTTCACTTTTAGCTTGGGCTTTCTTGTCTGAAGTCTTAAAAGTTTTGCCATAATGCAGTTAAGATATTTTATCTTTATTTATTTATTGTTATTTTTCCTTCAGTTTTTACCACGCATATTCTTAACCCCACGCACAATATAATGCTTAGGTTTATTTGTTGGTTTTCAAGAAATAAATTAATAAATTATTATGAGTCGAAACTGTTAAGGATCATTACCCGTATAAATAACTATTAAGTATTGTTGTTGTTTAGTTTTTAGTTGTATTTGATGAACAAACGATAGAGATCCTCCCACACTTGTAACGGATTTTTCATTTTCTCAAGGTCAAGGTTCTCAGCAGAGGTCAAGTTTAGTGATCTTTTAAGTAGCGAATCGAAGACGGCAATAGTGACAATGAAATTATAAAATACATTTTACCAATTGGAAACCAAAAACATAAACTGTGTATAAGAAAATATTGAAATGATGCTGAGCCCACACCTGGATCCCTCTTACTTTTGCATAACAGAGCGGACAAGACTGCCGACGCTACGGAAGTTGCACTTAATCAAACTAAATGGCAAATTAAATTATGTAGCTAGCAAATTTGAGATGTATTAACGCCTACGATGCAGCAGGCGATAACAAATATTGCAACAACAACAGCAGCAATAAGACAAATAACTATAATAAGAGAGATTAACACATCTTAGTATGTGGCGAGCAAATTTTCATTTCACACTTTTCCATATTGTTAGCGGTAATTTGCGGAAAAGCAAAAATAACAACACACAAGTAAGTTAAAAGGAAAGAAAAGTAAAGTAAACAAGTTAAAACAACAAAGAGTTCGTGGCAGTCGTGAGCCTGCGTGAGTAAAAAGTGTGAAGGAAAATCCCAACGCCAAGTTTACACAAAGTGCAGAGGCAATAACGCGCATAAATATGGACATTATGCAAATTTGCTAGCATGCAACTCTGGTTGAGTTTATGTGTGTGTATGTGTGCAACTCGCACAACGCTAATTAGCCATAAAAATGGCTTACAACTAAATTAATGCGATAATTTCTTATGAAGTGAAGCACACAGGAAAGCAAAAGTAATAAATAAAATAATAAAATAAAACAAGTAAGGAAGGGCTAAATTCGGGTGTAACCGAACATTTTATACTCTCGCAATTTATTTATTTATTATTTATTTATTTATTGTATAAAGTCCATTGAAAGTTGGAAACCATAATATTAGGTTAGAAGCAGCGAGGTCCTCATGTTCGATTAATGGGGCCTTGAAAACCTATGGTCCGATTTCGGGGATTTTTAGAATGGGGCTGCCACACTATAAAGGTAGTATTTGTGCAAAGTTCTGCATCGATATCTTCACTAGTGCTTACTTTATATATTGTAAAGCAAACGATTCAGATCGTCTTCACAGTTCTGGTATATGAAAGAAAGCGTGGTTGTGAAGCTATTTTCACAACATATCATATACAAACCAAGTTTCATTGAAATCGGTCGAGTAGTTACTGAGATATGGTTTTTGACCCATAAGTGGGCGATGCCACACACATTTTTCATTTTGTAAAAAAATCTGAGTGCAGCTTCCATCTGCCATTTCTTGTGTGAAATTTAGTGTTTCTGGCGTTTTTCGTTACTGAGTTAACTCACTTTTAGCAATTTTCAACCTAACCTTTGTATGGGAGATGGGCGTGGTTATTATCCGATTTCAACTAATTTCATGGTGTGTGGTGGGGTACGTAAGAGAACTAACTGCAGAAAGTTTGGTTTATATAGCTTTATTGGTTTGCGAAATATATACAAAGAAACCGATTTGGGGGCGGGGCCACACCTACTTTCCCAAAAAAATTACATCCAAATATGCCCCTTCCTAGTTCGATCCTCTGTTCCAAATTTTACTTTTATAACTTTATTTATGGCTTAGTTATGACACTTTTTGTGTTTTCGGTTTTCGCCATTTTGTGGGCGTGGCAGTGGACCGATTGTTCCCATTTTCGAAAGCAACCCTCTCACGGTCCCAAGGAACGTGTGTTCCAAGTTTCATCAAGATATCTCAATTTTTACTCAAGTTATCTGTTGCACGGACGGACGGACGGACGGACGGACGGACAGACGGACAGACAGACATTCGGATTTTGACTCGTCTCGTCACCCTGATCATTTTGATATATATAACCCTATATCTAACTCGTTTAGTTTTATGACTTACAAACAACCGTTATGTGAACAAAACTATAATACTCTCTTTAGCAACTTTTGTTGCGAGAGTACAATAAAATAAAATAAAATAAAATAAAATAAAATATACAATAGCTAGCAACAAGTATAATCTATGTGAACACCTCTATCCATTTAATATTATGTACTAATTTTTTTATAGCAACAGCACCCATTTATCTTCGTGAAGAAGTATAATGTGTAAGAAACTATCCCTTAAAAGTTATCTGTTATCACACCATATTAAACAAGTAAGGAAGGGCTAAGTTCGGGTGTAACCGAACATTTTATACTCTCGCAATTTAATGATGTAATTTTATAGAGATAACACAAGTCAACCCATATATTTGGTATAAAGTTCAATAGAATAACGAAAATCATCATAAATAGTATATGGGGACTAAGGTAATCCCTAAACCGATTTCACTCTTTTTCACCACCAAGATACAATGTATCGAAGACTATACGCTCACTTAATTTTATATTACTTATAATTAGGTATATGGGATCTGGGGGAAGTTATGACTCGATTTTTACCATTTCAGGTACAGAGAGAAACTGTTATAAGAAAAAAATTCAGAGGGAATGAATTACATTAAAATATCTGAGAGATTTACCTATATTTTCGGTGAAAAATTAACTTTAGGCACTGAGTTCTTCATGTTCGATATCAGGGGCCTTGAAAAGTCATGGTCGGATTTTGACAATTTTTCCACAAGTGATGTCACAGCTTTAAATACAGTATTTGTGTAAAGTTTTATTCCGCTAGCTTCATTGGTTCCTTATGAATACATTCTAAAGTGAACGAATCAGATGGAATTCAAAATTGAGTTATATGAGAAGTAGACGTAGTTGTGAACCGATTTCGCCCATATTCCACCCGTGTCATCAGGGTGTCAAGAAAGTGATATATACCGAATTTCATTGAAATCGGTCAAATAGTTCTTAAGATATGGTTTTTGAACCATAAGTGGGCGACGCCACGCCCATTTTCCATTTTGTAAAAAAATCTCAGTGCAGCTTTCTTCTGCCATTTCATATGTAAAATTTGGTGTTTCTGACGTTTTTCGTTAGGGAGTTAACCCACTTTTAGTAATTTTCAACCTAACCTTTGTATGGGAGGTGGGCGTGGTTATTATCCGATTCCTTTCATTTTTGGACTGTATAAGGAAATCCAAATCCAAATGTGCCCCTCCTTAATGGGATCCTATGTTCCAAATTTTATTTCCATAGCTTTATTTATGGCTTAGTTATGGCACTTTATGTGTTTTCGGTTTCCGCCATTTTGTGGGCGTGGCAGTGGACCGATTTTGCCCATTTTCGAAAGCAATCTCCTCAGGGTGCCAAGGAACATGTGTTCCAAGTTTCATTAAGATATCTTAATTTTTACTCAAGTTATCGCTTGCACGGACAGACGGACAGACGGACAGACGGACAGACGGACGGACGGACAGACGGACGGACAGACATCCGGATTTCAAATCTACTCGTCATCCTGATCATTTATGTATATATAACCCCATATCTAACTCTTATATTTCTTGGTGACACAAACAACCGTTATGTGAACAAAACTATTATACTCTGTGCAACAGGTTGCGAGAGTATAATAAAAGTTAACATTAGTTAACATGTTAACTAACATAAGCTAAATTAGTCAGTTAACATAACATATTAATGCTACGCAAGTTCATGCTGAGCTCTTCATGTTGTAATGCTTGCTACGTTATTTGCATATCAATACCTACTCTTTATCATTATTATCACCAACAAGAGCGCGTAGCAACTGCGTAACTCTTTGATATGTGACATTCGAAAGGTCAGGTAAAAACACTGAGTGTTACGGTACCTTTATAAGTTGTAGTTGGAATTATAAAGCCGCTCACAGCAAGATCACCTGAGGAGTAAGATCATATAGGAACAGCGAGATTTTGGCTAGTGTAAAGGGAGCCACTAATTACTTGTTGCTGCATCCACACAGAAATGCAGCGTAATATATGCTTGGGCTTTGGCTTAGTTAGGGCAGATGTAATATAGAATTGAAACGGTGAACATCAAAAATAAATAATTGGAAACTAAATAAAAACGTTTTTAACTTAAACAATATTTTATTTTATAATATCAATGTGGCTACCACTTAGGCGAATTATGAACTTAAGTGAACAATTTGAGCTTCTCACCTGTTGCGCTTTGCGTCTGCTTAGACCTGTTACTTTTAATGTCGATGTGCATTTGATGCCAAAATTAATGTAGTGCTTTGTCTACTGAGTGTAAAGATGGCAAAAAAGTATCAAACGCTGAAATGGGTAAATAATCGACCGGTGCGTATAAGCAACAAATGTCTTTGATGGTGTGCATATTTATATGTAAAAAGTAGTCGAGTGGGTGACAATAAATCATTTTTATCATTTAGTCTATAAAAATCTAAAATATGAGCACATGCTGAGATATTTTTGCGATTTCACATATAAGCATACATACATACATATGTAAGTTCATATGCATAGAAATGTTTGAACACATATGAAGGTATATCATATATCAAATAATATTTAAGCAAACAATTTCTTTTTCGTCAAACCAATTGAACTCAGTTGAACTATGAATTTTGATACATACATATGTATGTCGCATGTGGATATGAAAATATGTAATAGGTATATACAATAAATATAGGTGTTAAGGTGTGTGCGCGTATATAATTCCGTTTTTAGTTTGGCTTTTGTAATTTGACAACTGTGTAATTTACATTTTTTACCTTTGATGTTGCAAGTTTATACTCTAACGTCTGGTGGCTTATACGAGCATATTATAGGCGTAACAACAACTGAGAAGGTGTCTGCTCAGGCTTTGATTCTTATACATATATAATTTCTACAGTATAAGGGTTACAATAACCATTTGAAAAGTCACCGAACATGACGAATGTAGTGGATGATGTTACATTATTCCTGGAAAAACAGAGTTTTATTCGTATTCACAGTAATCATACGTGAGTGTATAATCCGATAGCTATATAAATGGATTAACAATTTCGTTTACAAGTGAGACTAAATTATCAACATATTATTTTTTGATTACTTAAAGCTTGAAGTATTAATTACGGTATGCACCATAAAGCCCTTGCCATGAAACACTACGTTCTCTCTCTTTTTGTCTATATATACTTGTAGCTATATTTATATACAGATATCCATTGACATCTATATTATGTGAGGTTCCTTGCGAAGCTTATCTTTCCATTGATGATAGACATATGTATGTATATGTCCGATCTACAAATTGTAAGCTGGCTCATAAAGTCCAATGTATTTGAAGTAGTTTTTCATGGACGATAGGAGAAATTTTCAAGAATCGGCAGACTATTGGTGGATAAATTTTCTATTCGATACAATGAGAGAAGATATGATCTGTACTGAGTGATTAACTGTGATGATAACGTGTTTAGATTTGGTTTGTTTAGATCTTGTAAATGAACAAAAATATCGGGCATCTTTGTGGATAGAGACGAGAAAAAGAAAACAGTTGTAAGGTTTCCAAATTACTTGTACAAGTTATAACTTAAACATGAATAAGATTTTTATCTACTCGGCAATTAGCTTAAACGGTATTCACCTCAAAGAAATTTACAAAACACTTTCCATATGATTTTTTTGGACTTGAAGAAAGTTTGAGAAGTAAAATTTTAATATGGTAATCAAACCAACTCTTTATAATATCATATAGAGCAGGAGGATAGCAGAGGAAGAAAATGGTATGGTATGTGAAAGCAGCTAGAAATTATCGAGGAGGAAGAAGATCAAAATCGGATATGTCTCTAACAAAGGTTAGTCTTAATGCCAGTTCTTTAACTATTTATTTTTTGTTGTTGTCATATATTTATAGTTAGTATAGTTGAACTTCCATTACTCAAACTACCTTAACTTCACCATATATCTAACTCTGGAATTGGCAATATCGTTTAGAAGTCAAATTTCATACAATTTCCTTC
Organism: Zeugodacus tau; assembly: GCA_031772095.1. Lineage (NCBI taxonomy): Eukaryota > Metazoa > Arthropoda > Insecta > Diptera > Tephritidae > Zeugodacus > Zeugodacus tau. The sequence continues at coordinate 23,980,302 of CM062652.1, forward strand.
CATAAATCGAACTTTTCAAAAAGGGCATAAACAAAATTTAAAATTTTGCTATCAAGGTAGAATTTTAAAAGAGTTCCTATATCGTATGGAGGCGAACAAAAAATATGACATTACTCGAAGTTTTGTCGTGAATTATGGTGAATCGAGTTAGGGAAGTTCAACTGTATATCGCAATTTTTATAAATATTTATAAAAAACATTGAGAGAAAAATTGAAATCAATGCCTTTTGACGTTTTATCTCTAAATCTTTTTAATATTAATATTAAATGCTAAGTTAAATTATGGAGTTTTAAATTAAAAATAAAATCTCGAAGTAAAAAATCGAAATTTGTATATAATTTTTTTCCTATCCTATGTAGTGTTTACCATTGAGAATTTGTTTTTAATGGAAACCTATAACGTATATATTTATTATTTAAAATTCATATACATATGTATAGTCTATAAGTTGATTATTATCATATCTTCAAACCATACATACATAATACAGTACTAACATTTAATTCAACCATTACCGCTGTCGCTTCTAGCCAAGTCAACTACCACTGTCAGCGAGACAAATTGACATTTCTTATCAGCCCAGGCAATCAATGTGGTTGGCAACGCGTCGCGCTGTGTGTACAATCTGGCAACGTAACACAACACTTTATTATTTTAGTCTTCCGCTAATTCGCTACTTAGATTGTAGGTTGAAGTTAGAGTGCTCCTCATTAAGTGAAATTTTCCATAAATTTTTCTTTTATTTTTAACCAAAAATTTTCCATTTTCGCGTGCGCACTTTTGAAAAAATATTCTTTTAATAACTAGTGTGCTCAATCGGTGCGTGTATTCGTGCGGTAGTGAGTTGCTTTTCGGTACAGCGGGTCCAAAAGTCCAATCCGTCACCGTCGCCGCACACACATTGTTTTCATTACGTTGTGTTGCTTTGATCACTTTGTTTGTTGTTGCAGCTGACAAAGTCACTTATTTACAACGCATTGCCTACACCAATAATAGCAACAACAACAAAAAGTTAATTACCAAAATATACTAGTTTGTTTACGTCAACACGGTGAAGCAGTCAACATGGCTACTCTACTGAAGCTGGCAAAAGGTAATTTCGAATGCAAGACGAAGAAGTTATGTAGATAGAAAGACTCATCGCCACAAAGTTGCTTACATAATTATAGACACAGACAAGTGTATTCTATCAGCAAAAGAGAGGCCGGGCCAGTCAGCAGTTTTTCGTTGTCAATGATCGATGATTTTTGCAAATATACACACCCCTTTTTTCGAAGTTTTTTTCGAATATTTTTTTTTCGATTTTTTTTTCGAATTTCTAATTTTTTTTGGACTTTAATTTTTTAACTTGTTTTAAATATAAAATTTTATAATTTGAATTTAAGAGTTCTTCATTGCAACACCCTGAGTATGTATATATATAAATATATATTTACTTATATATGTGGGTATATATATATATATATATGAACTTTGATTTTGTCAACAACAATAAAAGTGACTACGGTGCTGTTGGGCACGTACATGAATAAATTTCCCAATATATATGTACATACATATATGTATATACATATATATATATAATATTTGTACATACATTTACACAGATATTTTCATGTTTATGCTAATACATAGTTCAAAGTTTAATTTTTTGATCTGAATTTAAATTTGAAAAAAAAAAAAAACAAATTTGAACTCAAATATTCGATTATCTAACCTCATCAACATAAATATTTTTGTATTTCACTTGCCAATATATTCTTTTATTGTATTTTATTTTTTATGTATTTTTGTTTGCCAGCTTGTTTGTTAAGTGTGCGAGAGATAGTGCCTTATCACTGTGTTATATTATTTTTTCTTGATTTTTGGTTCTTGAAATTAACAAAAAACAAGTAAGGAAGGGCTAAGTTCGGGTGTAACCGAACATTTTATACTCTCGCAATTTATTTATTTAACTTTATTTATATTATATAATACACAATTTGACCCACATATTCGTCATATATATGGTATAAAGTCCATTGAAAGTTGGAAACCATAATATTAGGTTAGAAGCGCCGAAGTCCTTGTGTTCGATATATGGGGCCGTAAAAACCTATGGTCCGATTTCGGCGATTTTTAGAATGGGGCTGCCACACTATTAACATAAAATTTGTGCAAAGTTCTGCATCGATATCTTCACTAGTGCTTACTTTATATATTGTAAAGTAAACGATTCAGATCGTTTTCAAAGTTCTGGTATATAGGAAGTAGGCGTGGTTGTGAAGCGATTTGGCCAATTTTCACAACATATCATTGGGATGTAAAGAAACTATTACAAACCAAGTTTGTGGGCGGCGCCACGCCCATTTTCCATTTTGTAAAAAAATCTGAGTGCAGCTTTCATCTGCCATTTCTTATGTGAAATTTAGTGTTTCTGACGTTTTTCGTTAGTGAGTTAACCCACTTTTAGTAATTTTCAACCTAACTTTTGTATGGGAGGTGGGCGTGGTTATGATCCGATTTTTTTCATTTTTGGACTGTATTAGGAAGTGGCTAAAAAAACGACTGCAGAAAGTTTGGTTTATATAGCTCTATTGGTTTGCGAGATATGTACAAAAAACTTAGTAGGGGGCGGGGCCACGCCCACTTCTCCAAAAAAATTACATCCAAATATGCCCCTTCATAGTGCGATCCTTCATGCCAAATTTTATTTCCATAGCTGTATTTATGGCTTAGTTATGGCTCTTTATGTGTTTTCGGTTTTCGCCATTTTGTGGGCGTGGCAGTGGTCCGATTTTGCTCATTTTCGAAAGCAACCTTCCTATGGCCAAGAAATAAGTGTGCCAAGTTTCATCAAGATATCTTAATTTTTACTCAAGTTACAGCTTGCACAGACGGACGGACGGACGAACGGACGGACGGACGGACAGACAGACATTCGGATTTGAACTCCACTCTTCACCCTGATCACTTTGGTATATATAACCCTATATCTAACTCGTTTAGTTTTGGGTGTTACAAACAACCGTTATGTGAACAAAACTATAATACTCTCTTTAGCAACATTTGTTGCGAGAGTATAAAAATGGATTTTATTTCCATAATTTTAATTTGAAAGTGATGTGATATAACAAAGCAGGTGATTTTACCGCTATGGAAATAATTGAATTTATAAAATTATAAAATTAAAAATATTACACGATAGGAGAAAATATTTTTGCAATATCTGTGTAGATTTTTACCGCCTTTCAAATTGACATTGTAACCCTAAGACCTAAATGACGTTAGTTGGTATGATAGGCCAACCTCTCAGCGCTTTGATTAATTTTATCTTCTAAACTTGTCAATGACTAAAATATATATATTCACTCGGGTGACAGGAATACGAATATCTAATTAATTTATGAACCGACCCCAAGAAATAATATGATATTTAAGATGAGCTTTAAGTTGAGCATAAAGCATGTCTCAACAAAACAACAATAATTTTATTTATAGAGATAGACACTGTTATCAACCTATTTACAAACATTCTCCCAAATTTTGACGAATTTGTTCGCTCGATTTCATTAAAAACCGATGAATGATTTTGACAGATCGCTTCGAGCTATGAAGTCCGCCAGATAGATGAGAATAGGTTCCAGCATATAAAATATATCGGGATCGAAACATGCAGTAAAAACAATCCTTTGTTATAGAGGGATGGCTTGTTTCGAGGTTTTTAGACAATATGAGTACCTAATATCAACGCAGATTATTATCCTTTAAAGATAAATATCTGCGATACCTCTAAGTAATCATTTTGTTTTAGACTTTTTTAATTTCTTTGCTCGTCCAAATGCTGGTTCAAATGTATCCCATTATTCTTGGTATTTTAAAACTGTTGAAACTCTAAGTTCTAAGAAGATGTCTTGGTTCGCAGAAGTGAAGTAATATTTGTTGAGAAACTGTTCAGATTTCCAGTGCCTGTTGGAGTATTTATACGTCTAGCCCGACTTTCCATATGACCCTTGAACTTGACAGATTTTCGACCGATCATTTGTTCGAGTTTACCGAAGTGAATACGACGAAAGAATACTGATGAAATTGTTTGAAAGTTTTTTCGGAAGATCCCTATATGGTAGACAGCCTTAAAACCAAATCACAATTCAAACTAGAATAAATTACTAAGGTTACGTTAGATTTGCTTTTCAGGTTTCAACTCAAAAAACTCAAATCGAACAAATATTTCAACTTTATTTTTATTTCAGCCAATAAACTTTTCCATCCATCATTGGTACGCAGTGTTTCCGATGTGGCCAAATATCCCAAAATTACCACACACTATACCATAAATCCACGTGACAAAGATGAACGCTGGAAGGGTAAGACTTGTCACCGATTGGGCCCAATAATCAGATATTTTATTACTTATGTACATTTATAGAGGTTGACATGGAGCGCTATGTGGATGAAGTGGATATAGTTATAGTTGGCGGTGGTCCAGCGGGCATGTCAGCTGCGATACGCGCCAAACAATTGGAGGCAGAGCAGGAAAAGGTATGATCTATTTAACTACTAATACTTGAATTGTGATTTATTAAATATTTCGTTCACACACAGGAACTCCGCGTTTGCGTGGTGGAGAAGTCCGCGGAAGTCGGTGGTCACATACTCTCCGGCGCAGTCATTGATCCGATTTCGTTGAACGAACTCTTTCCCGATTGGAAAGTGTTGGGCGCACCGCTACACACACCCGTCGGCACCGATCACTTCTCACTGCTCACCACTAACGGACGCATACCACTACCTGTCTTTAAAGGCTGGCCCATGGACAATCATGGCAATTATATTGTGCGTCTTGGCCATTTAGTGAAATGGTTGGGCGAACAAGCCGAAGCTTTGGGTGTTGAAATCTACCCTGGTTGCGCCGCTGCAGAGGTGCTCTTCCATCCCGATGGCAGCGTTAAAGGTATTGCGACCAATGATGTGGGCATTGCAAAGGATGGCTCACCGAAGGACACATTCGCACGCGGCATGGAATTGCATGCGAAGACGACGATATTCGCTGAAGGGTGTCGTGGACATCTGAGTAAACAACTGATGCAACAATTCAAGCTGAACGAGGGCAGTGAGCCACAAACCTATGGTATTGGTTTGAAGGAGATATGGGAGATACAACCCGAAAAGCATGTGTAAGTGTCGATGATGCGATGGAGAATACGGAAAAGTAAATTGTATATTAATTGTTCTACACTTCACAGTCCCGGTTTGGTGGAACACACAATTGGTTGGCCCCTGGACTTCCGCACATATGGTGGTTCCTTCTTGTATCACTTGAATGAGCCCACACCAACCATCGCGGTCGGTTTTGTGGTCGGGTTGGATTACAAAAACCCCTGGATTAGTCCGTTCCAAGAGTTCCAGCGCTTCAAGACACATCCGAAAGTGCGTTCCGTCTTCGAGGGCGCCACACGTATCGCGTATGGTGCGCGAGCCATTAACGAGGGTGGTTTCCAGAGCTTACCCAGCAAATTGAGCTTTCCTGGTGGTTGCTTAGTTGGCTGCAGCGCCGGTTTTCTCAATGTGCCGCGCATCAAGGGCTCACATTATGCCATGAAGAGCGGTAAGTTAATCGGAGTAGAGTATTTTCGTGTTGCTTGCAACTGAAGCCATTTCTTTACTCGCAGGCATGTTGGCGGCGGAGAGCGCTGTGGAGGCGATCAATAGCGAATCCCAAGCAACTGCTGGTCTTGAGCCGCAATCTTATGCTGACAAGTATGTTTTTTTTTATTTATATTCAAGAATTCTTTATTTAAGCAAATATTTTCTTCTTCTTCCATTAGAATCCAAAACTCCTTCATCTGGAAGGATTTGCGTGATGTGCGTAATGTGCGTCCCTCTTTCCACAATCCACTCGGCATGTATGGCGGTCTCGCTTTGAGTGGTTTCTCACTATTTACCGGTGGTCGCGAACCATGGACACTGAAACATGGTCCACCCGATCATGCGTCCTTGAAACCAGCTAGTCAATGCCCACAAATTGTTTATCCCAAACCGGATGGCAAAATCTCCTTCGATCTACTCTCCTCCGTGGCCTTGACCGGCACCAATCATGAAGGCGATCAGCCCGCACATTTGACCTTGAAAGATGACCACATTCCGGTCGATCACAATCTGGCGATCTATGAGGGTCCCGAACAACGTTTCTGCCCAGCCGGTGTATATGAGTATGTGCCGAACGAGGAGGGTGGCAACATGAAGCTACAGATCAATGCACAAAACTGTATCCACTGCAAAACCTGTGATATTAAAGATCCCAAGCAAAACATTAACTGGGTGGTGCCCGAGGGTGGCGGCGGTCCAGCCTATAATGGCATGTAAAATGTGTGTGTCACCTTTGTTGTGATGTTGAAGCTTTCGTTGTCTTTAGTCTGTTGTTGCATTTGATTTTAAGTTAACATTTTGGTTTTGAACCGATATTTACAGTGCCTGTGTAAACTGTACGTAACTAATATTGAAATAGGCGAAGCGCCGATATTTAGCTAGTTTTATATATTCTATGTAAATTTAGGTCGAAAAAAGTTGTAGAACTGAATTTTGTAATTGTAATGTGAATTTGAAAATAATTTACTTTGTATAAACTTAAAGAAATAAAATATTTTTTATATGAAAATGAATACGAAAATTATAAAAAAAATTGATTTTCAATTTTATTTTTTTTGATAGGAATTGTAGTAAAATCGAGCAAATGCAGCGAAATTCTGTGACTAGTGAAATTCCTAAAACTGAATTGATAAGTATTGATTCATTACCGATCTTAAGAGAACTTCATTGGCTTACGATTTGAAAATATTTTTTTGAGAAGGGTTGCCATCAATTTAAAAATATATTCAATGCAATTATAAAATAATTAAACGTTATTATAATGGCATTAAAAAAATTAGAAATATTGAGAGAATAACATTTTTTGTGAAAGGTGGCAACCTATGTTTTAAAAAAATCAATCTCATAAAATTAATAAATTATAAATTATGACAATGTGCGTATCAAACTAAAGGGGATTAGAATAAGCTTAGAAAATATTTTCAACTGAAGAGGTTAGAGTAAGCCTATATTAAAAAAAAATTAAAGAAAGGTTGTCATCCATTTAAAAGTTTTAATTAATTTAACTTTGTATTATTTTTTTAAATTAAGCTGAATGAATTAAGTCAATATCGAAATCTTAAGGGGCCTTCTTTAGATTACTATTTTAAAATATTATTATTGAGAAGGGTTGCCATACGTTTAGAAAAGCATTCAATTAAATTATAAATAAATTAATTATTAAAATGGCATTAAAGTAGAGAAATTTTAAAATTTATGGTATAATAAAATTTTAATGAAAGATGGCAACCTATATTTTAAAAAGTGTAGTATCATAAAAGTAATAATTTATATTACTTATGACAATCTGGGTATCAAGTTAAAGGGGATTTAGCAAACACACATGTTAAACAGTTTTGAAGCAGAGTTAGGTTAGGTTAGGTTAGGTACGAAGGTTGTTTCCTTTGAAAGGGAAATACACTTAGACTATCAAGAGCAGTCTTTTGTGATGCCGTAAAATTCAACCCCCTCACTTATTTTATGAATCAACAAAGTGCTTAGAACCTACCACAAATTTGCAGAGTTTGCAGTTTTTAACTTCTGTATCCGCAAAACACGGAGGTGCCCAAAAAAGTGAGATCCAAGGATTTTTTGTCTAGATCTCGCAAAGGCGGGACATTCCAAAAGGAAATGCCAGAAGGATTCTACCTCACCAGCTTTTGCAGCTAGCATCCGGTAAAATTTTTAATTTGACCGCGTGAATCCCGATGGGACAATGGCCTTGTTTAGGGCAAAGAGTTCCCTTGAAGCAGAGGTACCAGCTTTATTTTTGTTATTCTCTATTAAATCAAATAAATTAAATGAAATAAATTCAATAAAGACACCATACTAAATAGAGTTAAGAGAAGACCTTTGTCAGAAATATTATTTTGGGTAGGGCTGCCAACTATTTGCAATTTTAATTTATGAAAAAAAAATATCACAGTCGATTAGGCACCGAAGAAGTTTTTGTATATTCTTCTAAAAATGCTGTAGCTATGAGTTTGGAGACTTTCAAACTAACAAAATTTCAAAATACACACGCCATTATTTTTCAACTTTTTTCTTTATTGAATTTTATGTAATTTTCTTTTTTTTTTGCTTTAAAATAGATTTTTCCACACGCGTTTTTACAGTTATACGCCATTTTAGCACTTAATTATGTATAATGTGTGTATATACAAACAGTTATGCCAAACAGAAGGAAGTAGGGGCAGTTAGTAGGGCACATTCAACATTTAACATTTTCATCGACATCATTTATTTGAGTGTATGCGTGTGTAATTCTGTGTATGTGTTTTTGTCTGTGTATAATACAAAACATTTATCGCTGCTGTGCCGTTATGTTTTACTTATTTCTTTTTTTTTTACTTTTCTCCATTTATTTATATTTTATTTATAGCTATTTGCCATTTTTATAAGGGTTAACATAACCTCACAATTGAAAAGCTCTCTCTCTCTCTTTCTTGAAAGTTGTCTTTTCGCCTACTTAGCACTCAGCTGTGCGCAATTCTCTACTTATTTATTTGTAACGGACGTTGCTCTGTAAGGTATGTCATTTTATATTTGCAATCTATAAACAATTATAACTTCAGCAAAGTCTTCATATATTCAATATGTATGCATATGCTTTGTCGTGCTTTTGTAAATATATACTATGTATTATGTGTGTATATATATTTTTTTCTCTTACAAATATCTCTCTTATGATATTATCAACAGTTGAACATTTAAGGAGGCGGCTTTATTAATTATTATTAATTTTTTCCTCAATTTTTTTTAATAAAATTAAAAATTTTAGTTTTTTTTTTTATTTTTTGCAATATTTTCATAATTTGTGCTTTAATTTTTATTATTTTCGTTTAAATTTTTTTTAATATTATTTTTTTTTTTATATTTATTTTTTTATCAATTTCATTTTTGTATTATTTTCATTTAAAATTTTTTAAAATTAATTTATTTTCTCTTAATTAAATTCATTTTTTTATATTTTGTTTAATTTTTTCCTCATATATATTCCAATATCTGTTTGTATAACAATTTGCACTACTTCTTCACTAGTTTTCCTTGTTTGGTTCTTCTGTTTTGTAAGTTGAAGTTTTTAAAGCCTTTATTTCACTGTTTGCTTACCATTAATATTTATTAGTGTTATTACTTGTATTATATTTTGTTTTTTAATTTTTTTTCTTTAATAAGTAGCACAGTTGTCACCTGCAATAAATTCCTTTTCACATTTCATTTTCAACTTTGCCTGGATGTCCTGTTTTGTAAATTTTCAATTATTTTGCAAATTTTCAGTTTTCATATTTCAGTAGACATAACTGTCTGTATGTTTAAAATGTTTCATTAGTTATTATTATTTTTTATTTAGTTCCCTCATTTTGTGTGCAATTCATATTTGTTTCTGGTTTGCTTTGTTTTGAAGTTTTCATAGTTTCGCTTTGTGTTTGTGTTTTTTGAATACATTCATTTTAGTTACATTTATTTTTTTTTTCAAATTTTTATTTTGTAAAAACGAGGCACTGTTCTTAAGGCAACTACAAAGTGGAGTTTTAAAAATAAAAGAGTGAAGAAAATAAGTTTTAAGTTGAAAATTCATATTGAAGATTAATTGTGTATACTCAATGGGGGGTTAACGGCATTTTTGGAAATATTTCTGGTAGAAATAGTTACTAGACTGATCTAGGCCTTACAATAGATAGCAATATTTGTCGACTACTAATATTAAGACTCAGCTTACAACATTTCATTAGAGTAGTAGCGGATGGTTCAAAACTTGAATTTATTGTAATCCTGGTAAAGTGTTCAATTTCTGGAGTAGTCTCTTAAGCAAATAGAACATTTAGACTCTCTATTTTTTTCTTAAATTATCACAAAAAATACCAAATAATCTACTTCTAGAATCTATATACAATCTAGACTTGGTATGAACGCACTAGATACCTGTTCTCTTTGAAAAACCGTACCGTAGAGAATTTATAGATGTATTTTCAACGACAATATTATCAGTGGAGAGTTCTTGGAATATAATTCATACTGTTAAGGGGCTATACCAGTGTGACATTGTCAAAATCTCATTTTCTTTTATTTTTTGCTTATGCGATAGTTTATACCTTCAAAAATATCATGTGAAAACGGTAAGGTCGTTTCTTGAATAGTGTTTGAATGACAGCGTTCTAAAGAGCGACTGCTCGCAGATATAAGCCGCTATAGTCGAAACTTTAAAAGCGTATTTCTCGAAACGAAATTTCTCAAAATATCTGACATCATAACTCAGCGAGAAATTGACCGATCGACTTCTAATTTAAACTTTATATTCTTGAATACATTTACTATGACCTACGACATTAAAAAATCTACAATTTTTTTACGTTAAAAAATTATTATTTTTTCAGTACTACGGCATTTTGTCGTAGGTCATTGTATAGGAAATACCTTTTTGAATTTGTGAGTTTCAACTACTCATTCGGCCGGAACCCAACTGTTAGCAGTTAGGGAACTTTTTTTAGCACCTCCGAAGACAGCACAAAACTGCGTTATTTTTCCATATTTTTGTAAAAACAAAATCTTAAAATATAGTTAAAAATATAGCTTATTAAGCCCAAAAAACTTCGAAACATTCGATCGAGTACTTTCTTTAAAAGAAATTCAGGAAAATCGCCCAATTTTTCATGGGTTACACTGGCATGGCCCCTTAAACTCCAATCATAAAAGATACCTTGGTTGGTATACATATTATTAATGATCATAGATCAGATATGTTGGGGTCAATTGATGAAAATATTGCATTAATTAATAGACTAGGAAATACTGTGTAAATAATAATGAGCGAGCTTTATGGGCTACAATATAACCTCAAACTCACGGAATGAAGAATGGCAACGCTTATAAAGGACCAATTTCAAGATTATTTACCAAAAATTTAAGAAATTTGCATTTTGAAATTTAATAGATGACTAATTTCTAACAGAGTGGTGAATCAAACGAACAACTGGCATAATCTAATAGAGCTTCATTGTTGTTGTTTTCACATTGAATTATTTGACAATAGATGAATTAGAATTGAGTAATAGCGAATCAGTGATGCGTTGCATAGGTTGCAGAAACGAATCAGAGTAAATATACGGTGTTTTTAAAGCTATAGAGGAATGGCTCCGCTTTTAAAGGAAAAACGTTTGTTTGACCTTTATCTTCATTATACTTTGTCAAACTGCAATTGAAAGAGGTTGACCTGCTGTAAGTCAGCATTATTGGCCATATAAGTGGCCATGCTGGTGAAAGTGGTAAAAAATGAGATCAATAGATAGTTCTCATCGGTTGTTGATGGCCATACAATTGTGGTAAACTAATTGCTCAATTTATTCGAAAAAACAATGTTAAAGTAGGATTGAATTTTATGAAAAAAAATAGGTTTTCCTTTTTGAAACTTTGAAGCGGCTAACCCACATTGAGTACCCTTTTAAAATTATATCAGTCAAGTAAAATAGAAAGGAAATTGGAAATTTTCTCTTGCAAATCATATAAAAAACATCGATGTTTAGATAATTTACAAAGTCTCACATATTTACTTATATACATGCATACATATGTATATATGTAGATGTATATATGAATATATACAAACCTATGCTTGTATATAAGCAAATATGTAAAATTAGGAGACTTTGTAAATTATACGGATATGTTTTCCCAAACAAACAACAACAATAACACTTACTATATACAAATACATAATGCATATATTACCTACATAACTCACATACATACAATACATACTGGGTGCTTCAATTGCAACAATATAACACTGAATGAGCACAATAAACCTCATCACTTACAGCGGTGAAAGGGAGGTAAGGTACACCAATGCTGTGGTGCATTTTTCAACAAACATACATACAAACTTACATATACACATATGTGCTTATATTATTATATTAGATATATATGCTAGTATGTGTGTGTGTTTGTAAATTAGTGTAAGTATACATATATACTATGTGCAGCACAATTTTATACATAAATTTGTCATTTATTGAAAAAAATTTTACTAACTACTCTTCCCATTAAATAACTAAGCTATGTACCCACATATACATTATATACTTAAGTATATACATATATACATACATGTGGTATAAATACAATTTTATTTAATTATTAACTATTTTTCAAATATTTTTTGCGGTTTTTTTTCTTCTGGATTTTTTTATGTATGTGACTGTGTGCATTCACTATATTTTAATACATATATATTATATACCTTGTTTATATATTTTCAAACTTTAACTACTTTGCTGTAAAATATCTTTCTTTCTATTCTTCATTTATAAAATGTGCGAAACCCTCGTGTTTTAATTTCATATTTTAATTTCTAAATTTTCTTTTTAGTTTTAATTTGTGTCCAATCACTGCAAACCAACAGTTTGGTAATACATAAATACATTTTTACTTTTAGTTTTTCTATTCAATTATAAAGATACCGGCATAACAACATTACGTCGTTTTAGGTTAGGTCTCCTCATAGGGGGGGAATTGACATTTACAACAACAAACTTCACTTTAAAATCTACCAATATGTAATCAATGGTCGCTTGTATATACAATGTCTTTTATATAATATATTTGTACGTATGCAAGCGTAAGCTACGCAAGTCTTAAGAGCTTAAGAGCTTAAGAGCTAATTGCTGCATGCAAGTCGGTGAAACGAGAGAAGAATTAAAGAAAACTCTGAAACAAAAAAATTATAAAGGAAAATCTTGATAACACCCCACCAGTCAACTATTTAAATCGAGCTATTGTAAATTAATTTCATTTCCTGAAAGGAAGCGTTTTTATAAACTACTCACTGAACCCGACGATCTGAAAACGGTTTATTATAGCCTAGCTTGAGCTTGTAGTTTTTCATTAAAGAGTATTCTTCATCATCGGAATGACCGGAATGCCATTAGGATCAATAAGTATACAATAAAAGTTATCGGATACCTTATAGATTTCTTGGAATAGTATATATTATAGTTCTATGTCGAAACGGTAACACAATCATCCTGTCTGAAAGTAACTGAAATATGACTCTCTTCCTCGGTAAAAATTATATCAGGAGAGGAGATCTCTGAGAGCTCGAGGCCAGCTTGACCAGAGAGAGAGAGCTTGGAGGGAAGCTAGACCTTAGGGTTTATATATGTATATTAAAAGAGAGAGAGAATGAACATTGCGTTATCTCTCAAAAACAATATGGTTTCCAGCTACGAATAACTGCAGTAAGTGAACAACAATATAGAAGAAATGCAGTATTCTTAGGATGTCAAGAGGTTGTTTGAGAAGTATTTATAAGCTCCAAAGAATTCGGGGTTTAACTACTTTATGAATTAATAGACCGAAAGATATACTGAAATTAAAAATATCGGTGATAAAAAATAGCATTAGAAGAAGTCGAAAACTATGTAGAATGGTTAAGTTAGTACCATAAATATAGTGATAAAATTAAGACCATAAGAAAAAAGAACGAAAGATATATTTAAAAAATCAATTTAAGTTTAGGCTGTTAAACATTTCTCACTAAAAATTTAGTTTATTCCCCTCTAACCACGACAGATACCATACAGTTTGATTGAGACTTGAACTGGAACCCCTTAGAGTATAAAAAATAGTATACATATAAACTATAGTAAGCTTGATGTTATAGCCTATATCTTCATAGCATTAACTCAACTTTCAATCAGAGCTTTCATCATTAATGAAGTAAAAGCTTTATTATTTTAGTATAGATAAAACACAAAGCTCTGACTAGCCAACAATTGAAGTTTTGATTCAGTGTATACAAAGATATTTATATGAAATATGAAAAATGTAAATTCTTAACCAGTTCGATATTATCAGAAGCTTTTTAATCAAATTCAAATAGTATATTAGTACTTTTTGAAAATGTTAACAAAAAGAAAACAAATTTTTCATCATTTATTGACGTGAAAGCTTCACAGTTTAAAGAAGGTGAAAGCTCTCGCAAAACATGCTTGTTTATATTTTTACTCCAAATTTAACAAAGCAACTATACGTTTGAAAACTCAGAGCTTTTATCTTTTGACTCTTGGCTTTGGTCCCAGAAATATGCGCTTATATGTCAGTCTCATTTCCTTTTAACCAAATGATAAATAAATAAAAAGAAATCGAAGCTTTCATTATTTTTGACGCGATAGCTCCACAGTATACATAAGTGAAAACTTTCGCAAAAATGTTTTAATTTTTTATATATATTTTCCACGACACTCTGCAATTATATGCGTAGAAAGCTCGGAGATTTCATTTTTTGACCCCTAACCCCAAATATACACGCATATATCGCAGTTATCTCACACCCCTTGTCCATTCAATCAAATAATAAACGAAAACAATATGAATTACAATAAATTTAATTGAAATTATTTGCTTAAACTAAATATGTATATTAAAAAACTATTACAATTGCGCAAAATATTGTATGAAAATCAAATAGAAAATTATTTTTATTTTTTTTATAATTTCATTTAATATGTAAAAATGAAATCTCTATGCATGTATTGTGTGTATGTGTGTGTGTGTTTGCTTATTTTTTAATTAAAAATGTGTTTGTGATTGACTTGCATGCAATTACGTATTTGGATTTTTATACTTTACTTATTAATTTATTTTTTTATCATTACATTTTATAAAATTTATTGTAGGTTTTACTTTTTCACTTTTTTCCATTTTTAATTTTTGTTTTTGTGTTTTTTTCCATTTGTTGTTTTTATAAAACTTAAATTTAAAACATTAAAACTTAACATTTGCTTGCAACACACTGTCATATCTATGTGTATATTTGTATGTATATTATTTAACTGTCACATTGTTTTTGTTTTTGTTTTTTTTTTTCTTTATACATGTATATTTGAAGTAACAAGTTTGTATGCAATTCGCCAAAAGCCAGCTTTTTTCTCTATATCAACTCTTCTTGTATTGTAAGTAAAACACTAACAGTGGAGCTTAAAACTAGTGGTTTTTAGTTGGTTTAAAATTTAACAATTTGTTGTTGTTGGTTTTTCGGGTTTTTTGCTAAAATTATTTTTTATTGTTGTTTTTTGTTATGCTTTAACGACCACTGTTGGACAGCTTGTGCTGCTCTTGGCTGTTTAGTATTATTGTGCGCGCGTTAAAGTATGCTACACTTCAGTAAAGCTAGTAGCAGAAGAGTGTTCATTTTGAAAAATTAATAAAATTTACTATTTCTTTATAATTTTTAGAAAAAATTTAATCACAAATTAAAAAAAATTATTTAAAACTTTTGAATTAAAATTATTGAATTTTAAAAAATAAAAAAAAATAAAATTTAAAATATAGGTTAAAAAATAAAATTTATAAAAAAAAATTCGCGAAAAAATTATTTTATTTTAATTTATTGAAATTATTTCATTTGGAAAATTATTTTATTTCCAAAACTTTATTTGATTCAAAAACGTTTTTTTTCACAGAAAAATTAATAAAATTATCAATTTATTTTTAACTTTTAAGAGAAAAATAATATAAAAAAAATTATTTTTTAAAACATTTAAAATATTTTAATAAAAAATATTGAATTTATAAAAATTATATAAAAAACATATTTTAAAAAATTAAATTTATAAAAAAATTCCAAAAAATTAATATTATTTTTATTATTTGAAACTATTTAATTTTGAAAAATTATTTTATTTTGAAAAATTTGTTTGAATTTAAAATTTTTGGCCACAAACTTTTTTATAAATATTTTTTATCATAATTTTTTTAATGCTGTTTTTTTGTATAGCAATTTTTTAAATTATATCCTCATTTCAAATTCAAGTTTAAAAATTTTAAGTAACAAATATTATTAAAAAAATGTTAAAATTTGTTTTTACAAATTTTAGATTTATAATTTCACAAAAAAAAAAATTTTAAATTAAAATGTTAAAAAAATGTTTGAATATAACAATTTCGAAAATAGATGTGTATTATTTATTTTTAAATTTTTTGTCAAACAATTTTGTAAAAACGATATGTAAACATGTTAAATATAAATTGTAGTATACTTTTAGGCTGTTATACTATTAATATGTTGATTCTTCCGTATTTTAGTTTTAATATTATTCAAAGTTAATGTTCGAAAATGAACGCGCTTCCATGTCTACTCTACAATTTTCACCTTCTTGCTATGCCACTCCACTTTACTAAACTGTTGCATACTTTTAGGCGAATATAACACAATTTCCAACTTCCGTTATATTTCTTATGACTTTTACATTGCTTGAGTGATCGCAAACGCTGACTCTGCCTTCAACTAAATATATATATATGTCTATATATTTATGTATGTAATTTAGTAGTACTGACTTAATTGCAAAATTTTTGACTAAATTAACTTAACTACCATTTGCAAACACTCATATATGTATATATTTATTGTAATAATTAATGCTAAACTAAATAAAATTATGCTTTAATTTAAATTAAGTTTATTCCACTGCACCCATGTTTACGCATATGAACATGCTTTTTGTTTTTCTTTTGCTTTTTAAAAAATATTTAATTAATTTAATTTTTTCTTCTTATTATTGTTGTTTTTGTTTTTTAACTCATGCTAGGAGCAACATCGACTTACATTTATACGATATGACACTTTAATGAATTCTTAATCCACTAGTTTTCCCGGCCTGTCGTGCGCTGCGCAGCTGCCGCCACCAGGATGAAGGCGCTGCGCATGCGCTCCTACGTTCATTGACTGACTCTTCCTCCTCGTACTCCTCATGCCGCTCGATCAGCCTGTATGCATATCTTAAACTTAAACTGGGAGTGTGATGTGTTTGTTTGTTAGTTATTTACTAAAATATTTTTCTTTATTTTTTTATTTAAGAATTGTTGAGAATTGTTGCTGCTGTTGTTGTTTTTGCTAGTAGTGATGTTTTCTGTTAATTTCCACTGTTTGGTTGTTGTTGTAACGTAATAATTTCAAGCGATCACAGCGAAGCACTATCTACTTTAACACGCTGGTCTCCGCAGTTCGATCTCCCTCTCTTGTGCTTCTCTCCAGTAGCTCAGTAATCTACTCACTTCGATATGATCGCATTGCCCACATTGTGTGCGTGACTCATGCCACTTATGCTCAAGTTGGAGTGATGTTGCAGATGACCGGATGTTGCAGCACTTCCAGAGACACCAGCTGCCACATGATTGTAGACATGCTGCGGCTGCTGAGCTGCCTGACTATTACCACCATTGCTCGCTGCAACGCCACCATATAGGCTACAATTAACGGTATTTAAATAGTTTTCCTGCTGCTGTTGTTGTTGTAGTTGTTGCTGTTGCAATAGTGCACACTGTTGCTGTTGTTGTTGTTGTTGCAAGTAGCTGGCATATTTGCCATGACGTGCCGTTGGATGTGGGCTGACGGCACCGCCACCACTGTTGTTGCTGTTGTTATTGTTGTTGTATGTGGTGCGCAAACCGCTGCAGTTGGGCTTCTGCAGCGCTGGACTGTTGCTGTTGCTGTGGTTGCTATTAGCGCTGCTGTTGCTCGTGTTGCGCAGGTATGGTGAGTTAGCGGCTGGTGGTAGCATGTGCTGCACGCCACCGCCACCAACGCAATGGTTGCTCGTGCTGTTATGTTGTGACTGTTGTTGTTGTTGCTGTTGCTGATAATTTCTCAAACTGGTTGTTGTTGTTGCTGTTGCGCCGCTGTTGTTACTACTATTGTTGTTGTTACTGTTGTTGCTATTGTTGCTGCTGCTGCTGTGTGCTGCCACTTCTCGGGCCGGCTATTGTGGCCAACCGCCGGAGATGCGCGGCCGCTTATGCGCCTGATTCGGTCCATCGTAGTCATTCATTTGCTGTTGTTGTTGTTGCTGCTGTTGCGCTTGCTGATGCTGCTGGTTGGCCGTTAGCCGTAAATCGGGCGATGGCACATTGGTGGGCGTAACCGAACCTGTATTGAAAATTATAAAGTCTGTTATTTCATTAGTTTGGGCTGTACAATGAGATGAAGTGTGTGGCGCGGCAAGGCGGCGGCGGGGGATGGGGGTTGTGGCAAGGTGTGAGGTGCATGATGAGTGATGTGAGTTTATTTCAAAATTTTTATTTCTATATGTATGTGAGCTAACGCGCATGCATTGCAAATACTCCACAGAGCTGACTTGGTTGTTTCCATCGGCCGATGGGTGGCGTAGTGACTCACTAGCTGGCTGGTTAGTTGTTAATGTTGCATGCTGTTTGCTGGCTGCCCGGCGACACTCACTCGACTGCGGCGAAGCAATGCGCATGCGCGGCTCTTCACTGTTACTCTTTCTTTCTTTATTTTCACAAATTTACTCATGCTTTTCACTTTCATTCCAACAACACTTGTATGGTTATGTAGGTTATATACAGTTACATTATGTTTATATGATATTAGTTTATGGTTTTTTCATGCAATGAGTTGTTATTATTATATTTTCTATTTTTGTTTTTGTAAATTTAGCACTAACACCAAGAAAGGAAAAAGAAAGCGTTTAACCGCAAATGAAGCACAGTATGCAGTAAAAATATGCATATACGAAAAATATATGTTAAAGCGCGTATAAAAATGAGAAAAGCAGTGACTCAAGCAGGTATGTTTTGCTAATAATAAAGAAATAATTTTCAAAGTTGCATTCGAGAAAAAATAATAAGAAATCAAACGTTTGAGATTTGTGGATCTTTCGGAAAATGCATTGAAAGTTAAAACTCAAAGGAGTGTCGAGCTTTTTGAGCTTTGAATATGACCTTTTATTTTCCGTATAAAGAAAAATTAAATTAACAAAATAATTTGCCGTTAAATATATTTTCGAATAATGAAAATACAAAGCTTTAAGAGCTTTCAATAAGAGCTTTTGTTTTTTTTTTTTTGCAAAACTTTCGCAGACAAAATTTTGCTTTCGAATACCGAAAATGCTTTGAAATTTAAGATTGAGAAAGAAAATGTGATTTTCGACTATTGAAAATACTTTAAAGTTAATATTGAAAGAGGAATATAGTAGAATCAGCTTTAAGCGTGAAAATATCTTCATTAGTTCGGCTTTACAAATAAAAGTTAAATACGAAAAAACAAATTTTTTAAATTTGGAAAATTCTGATTCGAAAGCAAAAGTGTTTTTTCACATTTTCGAATGCATTCAATGAAATAGCAAAAATGCCTGATGAGAAGAGCATGTTGTTTGGGTTTTCATAGGTTGTAAGCAAGATACTGGAAGTATTTTTAAAATTGGTAAAATTCACTTTTTTCATAAAAGAAATGTCGAAAATACGTAAAAAAAAATTTTAAATTTAGAGTAATAGACTTATTTTTTACAATCCAAATTGTTCAGTATATTGTTTATTTACATTATATAATTAATCATTTCTAAAATGATATTTTTTTTAAACTGAAAGATTTTGGAAATCAAAAATTTTAACCTAGTAAGTTTTGAAATTACAAATTTTTTGAATCGATTTTTGCGAATAGAAAAAGTTGAAAATATTTTTTTGTTTAATTGAAAATTAATAAAAACAATTAAAGATTTGAATAACAATATTAAAAAAAGAAAATTTAAATCCAAATGTTTTGTACTAATTATTTTTACCATTGAAACATGTTTCGAAAACTAAAAGTTTTGAATATATAAATTCTAGTTATTTTTTTACAAGCAACTTCCTTAAAATTTATGGCAAATGTGATGAGGAAAGCGAAAAATACAAAAAAAAAAACATAAAAGTAAGCTTTAACTGCAATTAATTTGTTAATAAATTGGTGAAAAATAGGCGATTTCTTAGGTTAAGATAATTAAGGTTTTATATAATTATATACATTCATATCTATAAAATAAGCGTACATGCATTAAGATTAATTATCATAGATACTAATAAGCAATTGTATATCTACATAGTATATGTAAATATGTAAGTATGTATGTATGTATGGTGGGATTGCCATTTAAAGACACCTCCATGAATTGCATAAAAATTTAATTATTTTAGTAACCAAATTATTTCAAAAGATAGATATACGATGTACCAGGAGACACGTGAGACTAATTGGTCAGATATATATGTATATATATTTATAGGTGAATAACTACACAAATAGGGTATAAAGTGAATATATACAAAAGTACGACCATTTGGTGAACCAGATAGTGAGGTGCTACCAGACTTAAGGAATGTGAAGAAGAGAAACATAAAAAATAAACTAGCCAAAACATATGAACAGAACACCTGACAGATAATGAGACACAAGTGGAACAGTGTAGAACAGAGTGATGACAATGATGTTGATGTTTTTTTATTTTTTTTTGTAATGATTTTGAACTAAATATTGTACACGATATATATGATTTGTATGCGAATTATGTACGAAAATGCATGTGTAAATGTAGTTATGCATATGTATGTTTGTAGGGATTTATGTATGTATGTAATTGGTGATTTGTATGAATCATATATATATATTCGCTGTTTATTAACAATCACTATTTTGTTGGCCATATTACCGGCAAAATTCCATACTCTAGAATTCGCAGCCAGCTGCGAGCGATATTGATATCCTTCATATTTATCGAGCACTGCGGTTGGGCAATTATTTTTGTATTATTTTATAAAATTTTTTTTTTTTTCATTTATTAAAATTTTTTTATTAATTTTATATTGAACCGCACATAATGTAAAGAGAGAGAGAGAAAATATAACAAATGAAATAGTAACAAAAAATTTGCAATTATATAAATTTTAGGGGGTAAAGGGGTTTGTATGATATGGTGGAGTGTGTAGAAGGTGAGATCTTAACTGGTTTTAGGCGCTAAAACGCTTCAAAGGAGGTGATTTGCATGTATTAGCCTGCAGTGCGACAGTGCGTATGAGTAACTTTCATATTAAGAGCAAGAGCTGAGAGCAATTTTGTTGTAGTTGTTGTTGTTTGCTATGGAAAGTACATGTTGCGATGATTTGAAGTATTTTTAACAACACAAGTCATATACATGTATAGACATATAAGCACATGTGTGCTTATATTTATTAACTTCATTAAAATGTTACTCATACGCACTATTGTCCGGCAGTCAATACTGCATACAGCCTACTACTACTGAAATAACTAACAATATTTTTAATTAAACTAAAATCTCGGCATATTTTTCACTTCCTCATATATTTTTTTTTAACTCAAAAAATATTTTTCTCTAAAAATGTATTTCCTCCCATCAAAACCTCTAATCAATTTTCTTCGTTTGTTAATAAAATTATAAGGTAATCATGTTTTAGTGTTTGCATTACTTGTAATTACATTGTAAATAAATGCTAAAAACGTTAATACGCATTTAATAAAAAATAATTCTAAGAAAAAGTCAACTAGTTAGCTGAATAAGGACTGACATGCTGCCGAAAATGCAATGCTTTGGCGCGGTTAATTGTTGTTGTTTTTGTTTTAATTTTTTTAATCAGCTATAATTAGTAAAAAATCTGACGCTATTGCTATGCAAACATAGTATGTACGCAGGCGCACAACAGCATTTAAGTAAGTAAAACAGCAAAGTTTAGATATTACAATAACAAAGTAAATGCTAGTCATTTTATAAATAAAAAATTAAAAAAAAAATGTCAAAAAATTTTTGTAATTACAAAAGATTCAACAATTAAAAATAAAAAATTCAAATATAAAAAAAAATAAAAAATGATTTTTAATTATAAAAAAATTCAATAATTAAAAACAAAATAAAAAAAATTTAATATAAAAAAATTTTAAAATTTAATAAAAATCTATTATCAAATATTTGTATAACTTCAGTAGAATAAAATTACGTCAACTAGCATCACTTTAGTAGTTAATATATAGAGCACTTAGCGCGCATTAAAACTTGCCAAATAATTATATGAAATTAATAAGAAAAAGGGCTTTCGCACACTCACCTCCTTGCGTTGGCGTCAGATGTCCCGTGGAGGATGGCCGTGAGCCGCCCATCACCAGATGCTGTTGCGGATGACTTAGTACACTCAGATTGGCCGCCTGTTCGGACGCCGAATTGATGCCTCCGCTGCCGCCGCCCGCTATCACCGCCGTCGCATTCATGTTGGCAAGGGCGAGCGCATTGGCGGCAGAGACGCTGTTCGATGAACCGCCGCCGCCACCACCGCCACCGCTGCCGCTACTGCCCGCCGAACCGTTGCTATTCTGCTGATGATGACAGCCGGAGAGATCACGTGGCGGTGATTGTGGCTCGGATTTGACTTTGATCGAGACGGGCGAGGTGGCAGGCGGTGGTGTGCTATTCGGTACGGCCAAATGGGGGAGTCTGTGCGAGCGAGAAATAGAGGTTAGTTTGGGAAAATTGGAATGTAGATATAAAAATGGTAATACAAGAGAAAATGATCAGAGGTTTATCTTCAACAATTGTTATCGCTTTTATTTTCTCTATCTTATTAGAGGCTTGAGAGAGCGTCGTATAAATCTGGGACTTTTTGGATAACTGTTTTTAAAATATAACCTCATCAACTTAAGAAAATTCCAAGATATCCAGAAGGACGCTACAACCTGACTAACATTATTCCACCTCCTCCTCTGGTTAAAGATGTATCTCTATATACTTGGTCTTATGTACTCTAAAGTTGTCTCCGAGTAACTGTTAACGACTTCAACAAAAACATATATTCCGGGTACCTTTTCCTCAACAAATACTACCTCGGCTTGGAACACCCTAAGGTTGGAAGTTAGCCTAAGGCTAAATTGAAAATTACGCTCTCGGCAGTGAACTTAACATAAGGTCGAGACTTGACCTACTATCCTCGAATGATCCTGTTTACCTTCTGCTATTAGGGTATGACCGACAAAGGCTGGGAGGAGGAAACTGGTTGTTTGATTGAAATTTGATTGAAATGAGAGGTCGTCGGACGGACTTCTTGAGACTTATTCTAGAAATCATTCCGGATGTAACATCTAGCGTACAACATAGGGTTGTGATAGACAGTACCGATCTTTTTATACAGAGCTCAGTTTCCAGAACATCTTCAGATTCAGATAGTTCCCAAAATTCAGTAGTTCCTTCTGTCTACCGATAGTGTAACCACTAAAAATAGTAGAAACCTTGGGATTGAACAAAAAATGTTGGTCAACTACCTTTTCCTATTCCCTATGATTCGAAGTATACGATGAAGGTTCTTCGAATTCGACGAATCGATTAAGAAAGTATTTATTTCATGTTCCTATTCATAAAAAGTCACAGATTTATAAAACTACCCACATACCTGATAAATCTTCATATAATTTCAACTGAATAACACAACTCGGCAATAAATTTACAACTTGAAAAATCTTTTTAAACATAACCTTAAAAAATAATAATTCGAAATTTCTCAATTTACTCACCCCGTATGCTGTACGAGTCCCTGATGTGTCCATGGCTGTAAACTCATAACATCGGAGGAACTCATAGAGAAATCTTGCGGCCCAAATGTATAGCCCGACATATTCGGTATGGGCGTTTGCAGCGTCACCACGGGCGTATTGAGTGATGCCTGATTGTGTCGCTGCTGTTTTTCATTAAAAAATATATATATTTAAAATTAAAAAGAAAAATAAATAAATATAAATTTACTCACATCGCCAT
Organism: Zeugodacus tau; assembly: GCA_031772095.1. Taxonomy (NCBI): domain Eukaryota; kingdom Metazoa; phylum Arthropoda; class Insecta; order Diptera; family Tephritidae; genus Zeugodacus; species Zeugodacus tau. Next base: position 24,003,999 of record CM062652.1, read on the forward strand.
AGCTAATCTCATCGGCAGCAGACATATTTTGAGCAAGTGGTGTTGGTAAGACGAGGCGTAGATTGGAAGCGCGTCCATTTTGGCCGCCCGGTGACTGTTGTTTGTGTGACAGGTGGTGAGCTGTAAATTTGAGGTAAGGTTTAGTCATTTTGATATCTTGAACGATTAAACAATTGACACAAAATGTAGTTGTAAGCACAACGGAGTGGTTAGTTTGGTGAATTTTCAGGGCAGGCACAAAAACAATTAATACTTAGTAGGAGATGTGGTGAGGTGTATATACGGTTTAACGGTTAATAAGGCAATATATTACGGGAGATACTGAGGGTTGTGGAAAATGTGTGCTTAGAAGCAAAGATGGGTTATATTGTTGTTAGTGTTTTTCGGTAAATATATGCAGAAATTCACCACACTTAATATTAAACATTTATAAATATATATAGATGTATGTTAGTATGTGTAATTATATATACAAATGTATGAACATGAAGGCATGCTTTTGCTCATAAACTTAAAATTAAATGAATAATGTGTCAAAGAATTGTTGTTAGTGTTTTTTAATATTTACTAATGTTAATAATGTGGTGAATGGTTAGTAAAATGTTAATGAGGATTAAAATTATTTTATTTTTGTTTAATTTTAAAATTCAAGCTTTTTTTTTTTTGATTTGACGCCCACCTAAACCTGGACTCGGTCCTGGACTGGGCGATCCACCAAGCGGCGAGTGTGAATGCGGATAACCGTTTGACATCTCCAACATGGAACCCGATGGATAAACTGTGTGGTTGTAGTTTGTTGTGTTATAGATTGTACATTCAACGTTCGATCGCCAACATTAACACACACACACAGTTATATATAGATAAATATATATATATTTTTGATATATTGGTGAGTTGTTTTTGTTTGATGGAGTTGTGGTTGTGGTAAATGAAAAGAAAAGAGAGAGAAAAAATTTCGTTTTGCATTGCTTTAGAGTAAAACATACAAAAATATATTCATATAATACAAATAGTTCCTTGCCAGTTTTTTTTTCAATATTTTCTGGAAGAAACTCAAACTCGGAACGGTGCGTGCAGTAAAATGAACGAAATGAAATCAACGAAATTCAAACAACAAATAACACAAGCAGAAATAATGCAAAAGAAAAATTAAAAAATTATAAAAATAAAAATAATAATAAAAAAACGAAATATAATGCTTAAATAAAGGTAAAAAATTAAAATAAAAAAAATTATTATAAAAATGATTTTATTAAAAATCTTAAAGGATCGAGTAGCTACAGAAATTATTTTTGTTGTAAGAGACTAACTGCTTAGATGCGCACTAAACTGATGACTACAGACTTCAAAAATATTATACCCCATGTGTGAATAATAGAAAAATGTATAACATACAGTCTTGTGCCAATTATTATGTTCACTTAACAAAAATCTAGATTATTGGTATAGGCTTAAATAAACAAAAAAGCTATTGACATAATATTGGAACTATTTTAAATTTGAACTCAGTGTGGAAAAAATTTAATAAAATAATTGCATTTTAGAATTTGAATTTAAAATGTACAAAAAATTCATGAACTACAGTCATGTGCAAAATATGAAGACCACTTGCACTGTTTGTCTAGAATATTATCTATTGAACTGGATTGGAGAAACAACCTTTTTCTAATTCGATTTTAAAATGGATGAAAAAAATGTAAGCTACAGTAATGTGCATAATATTAGGAATACTGCCTAAAAATTGAATATATGTGCCAGAGTATAGTAAATGAGCAAAACGTGCAAGTAAACAAAAAATTATATAATTTACAGTCATGTGCAAAATATTAATATCACAGTCATGTTTATTATATTATATTCTATTTATAAGTTTTCTTATCCTCTTATTATAAGAATGATGAATTTATCAAGAATTAAAGAATAAATTGCGTAACCATATTTACATTTATTAAACATATTTTTGGTTCTAACTTTTTTTAATTATATTTTTGGTCCTAAATGGAAGCTCTAATTATTTATGCTTTATCTTTACATAGTTTTTTTTTAATAATTCGCATTTTTACCTTAATTAATCCAATTTCAGAAAATATCTTTTAGTTTAATTGTGCTTGTGTTGCTTATTTTTCACACATGACTGTATTTTAATGAATAGTGCGGGTTTTTGCACTAATTTTCATTGAAATTACAGAAAAGGGCACACGTAGGGCATATTTTTGAGTAAAGAAGAAAAGATAAGGAGACCTAGGCAAGTATTGAATACTGGAACAAAAAATTTTTCCAAACACTTTTCTGTTTAATAGGAAAATAATATTAAGATATAAAAATACCTTATCTAGTGTGTAGCTAAAGAAAAATCTCTGTATAGAGCTATATGGAAATGTCTAATATATACTAAGTGGAGATCAATGGGATCGAGTTGATAACACTAAGAAAGAGTCATATTTGAAAAAGTTTTGAGATTTGTATATCAACTATTTATAGTTATAACGCAGTGATTTATAGGTTTTTTGCAATTTCTTAAGATTTTAAATACTAAGGTTTCACTATTTATTAGGTATTAGGAAGATCTGAAGATAAAGTGCGATGCAAACAATGCACAAAAAGCTATCAGGAGTAATATAGAGGTAGATAAGAATAAAAACTAGATTCAGAAGCAGTAAAAAACAGCAAATATGAACTACGGTTTAATCTAAGAAACGATCGAAAAATAAACCAAAATTATAGAAAATGAAATTACAACAAATAAAAGAGTTGAAAAACGAAAAAAATAACAATGTAAAGCAACAACCAACATTGGCAACACAATCGAGCAAAATGCGGGCAAACAAGCAAGGCGATAAATTCATTTACGCGCAGATAAAATAATAAATACATTTAAACTAGCAAACAGCGAAATGAAAAGTAAAAAAGCAAAATATAAAAAAATATAAATAAACTAAAAAACAATTACAACAAACTCAATGCAACACAACAACAACGAACGAATAAATGCATTCCATAATAAAAAACAGTATAAAAATAAAATTATATAAAATGAAAAAAAATGAAAAAAAAACAACAAATTAACAACGCATAAAATATAACAACAACAACTGAACACATGAACGATAAGTGAAGAAAAAAATGGTGGTGTGTGCGCCGCGACACTACTCCGTACTAACTTATTAAGGACATCCCACCTGAGTCGGTCTCTGAGCTTGACGGCCGTGGGCTTATATTTGTGTGGGACATTTGTGGACTCGCCTGCAGCATGGCATCACCGTATGCGCCCGGCACCGGCACCGATACCGGCAGTGTGTAATTCGTATTGCCAAGATTGCGTCCGGATGCGCTCGCACCGGCCATTTGACTGCGTTGCATCATTAGCTGAAATTCTTCGTCGATTTTATTATATTTGGCTTCAGTGCGGGGTGTGAGTGTGAAATCGGCTTCCTGTTCGGGTGAATCTGGTGACATGACGCCATTTTTATTCTCCTTCTGTAAGTAAAATAACAAAATATAATTTAGTACTTGGTTAGTATATAATAAGATATAAGAGGGATGTATTAGATAGAAGATCATAGTAAAACTTCTTCGAACAAATAACGAATAAATGACGATTAACTAAGATCATGTCTTATGAAGAGGCTTCAGAGACTAAGACATTATTTGGACGACAAAGACTATTTGGATGGACTTTTAAGAAGTGGAACCTGTTCTTGGTTTAACGAAGAATATTTTTTATTGAAAAATATGGTTCATTAAACTAAACTAATCAGTATGGATAACAGTTGAAGTTTGTAGAAATCATTGTTCTAGTCACCTGACTAGGCACTATTCCTTTGACTTCAGGCTTGACTTCATAACTTTTTCGAATAAACTTTGTGTGGCTTCAAGGTTGTTGCACCCTTCAAGTCAAAATAATCAAAATTCATATCTTGTTTACAAATTTTTGCTGCATCAGCTATATATTGCTGTCACCTTCGCTCTCTCAGGCGCCTACTACTACAGCTCTCGCACTTCTCCAACAGCACAAAGTGCAAGTGTCGCAACGCGTTAATTTCGTGTACGATAAATGTAAAATTATGTAAATATGTGGGAAATTAACATTATAAAAAGGCGAAGTGTGATACAAAGCATAGAAATAACAAATTCTTGAGCAAAGTATGAATGAACGCAGCTTCGAAGTCGAGGAGGAAGAGATGAAGGTGTAAGTTAGGGTTGTGCAAAGGGAATTTATTTGAAAGGTGGGAGGCAGACTGTCATAGAGATGTTTATATGAATATGTTTGTATGTATGTATGTAAGTAAAGCAAGGTGAAAGGTGGCAAAGTGGCAAAGAGGCAAAGGAACATAGTAAGTTCGCGGCGTGTCAACAAGATGCCTAACCGCTGATAATATAAGCAAATGAAGACTCAGGTGTCTGGAAGTCGTGTGTGTATTTGAGAGATGAAGAAGGGGGTAAAGGAAACTAAACAATGAAGTCGCTGAACGGTGTTTTGAATGTCGATATTGAAAATTTTTCGGTTAACTACAAAACAGACAAGCTTAGCAAACATATTTTTTTACATGTATAATGAAGGCTACTAAACAGTGTTGTAGAAAATTAATTTTGTTTTTATTATTCTATATTGAACAATACATTTAAACTAAAAAAATTGCGAAATTTCAGTATTGAAGACCCGACAAACTTTAAGTGAACTTTAAAACATTTCAATTTAAAAAAATTGCAATCCCGAAAAATTCCGATTTTTATTTTTTAAATATTTTCTAATAAATCAAAAATAATAAAAACAATATATATAAATTTTTAATATAATACATTTAAATTAAAAAAAAAACGTAAAATCGCGAAATTACGGGATTGAAGACCCGATTAAATTTTACGTAAACTTTAAAACATTTAAATTAAAAAATTTTCCAATTCCGAAAAAATATCGATTTAAAATCCCGAAATTTCGGCACTAAAACATTTCGGGACTGATTACCTTCATAAATAAACACAAAGTACAGCACAACAAACAAGTAATTGTGCGACGTCATTTACACTCAATTTATTCTGCATAATTTGAAGCATCAGTTGAGTGATGCATAAAAGCGCCATTGGCTTTGTTGTTTTAGGTAAATACATATGTATACTCGTACATACATAAATACACATGTATAGCTGTGTGTATTGAATTAACAAGCAGTTAGCGGTTTATTGCGCACGAGTTCACACGCTTCTGATGTTTACTTACTGTCTTCCATCTTTCTTTTCAACACTTCATAAACTGTTGCCTACAAGCAGGCGTTTGATATAACTAACTAACTTTTTCCATACAAATAATTCTACACAATGTAAGCAATATAGTTAGATAGCTTTGATGGCAATAATAGATACATATATACGAAGAGGAGTGTGATAAAAAACAAGATAAGATGAGGAATAAAGTAATACATACACTTTGTTTATATACGCTAGATGGTGCTGCTGTCAGAATATGTTTAAATATCATATTTTCTATCGTTTAAGTTAATGTTTGGTATTTTTTTTGGGTATAAATATGTTTAAAAATGGAAAAATATATTTTAAAGCGCTCTTCTAAGCATCTTCGAAAATAAATTTGAACCTTTGTTTTGCTGAGATGGCACCTCTGATTCTCACAAATTATTTTCTTGGTTTATTAATGTTATTATTTTTAATATTATTCTTGTTTTTCTATTACCAACTTACCTCAATTATATTCTTATTCGTAAGTGACTCGTGTGGCTCATTATATTCAGTATATTTGAGCAGGACCTTATCCATATCAGTGCTGGCATATTGATATAATTTATTACTGGATGAGAATATGATAAGCGCAATTTCACAATCACACAGAACCGATAACTCGTAGGCTTTCTTCATGACGCCGAATTTGCGTTTGTTGAATGTAACCTGAGAGAGAGAGAAGAAGGAAACCAAGAATAATTAATATGATAAATAATATGAATATAGTAAATATAATATTCTAAGAATTAATAATTAAAAAAAAAATTAAAAATAAAAAGACAAAAATAAGCCTCTGAAAGCTATCTTTACTTCAATTTTAATTTGTGAATTCATGCTGACTTATATGTATCTGTGTGTATCCTTGAACACTGCCTGCCTATAAACAATCTAATGACTGCAATAATTTATGCACATACAATATAATATATGTACAACAGAAAGACATTGTCCGTCGATGCGAGGCCCATTCTATAGCCTTGGTTGCCAATTAATCGATTTTTATCGCACACTTACTTCTAAGTTCAATGCAAGGATATGAGACACTGCTGCAGACAGACAATGCACACGCGGGTCAGCATGCATTTTTATAAAAGACAATAAGACGCACATATATAGAAGGAAATAGGTGTAGACACTATTGCTAAGTGTGTGGGTTAGTTTTGCTGTCAGATGGGGCGCATGGAAATGTGAGCGCCTGCGAACGCCGCAGGCATATGCCAAGAGGCAGCATTTAGAGTGGTTCTAATAGACAGTAGCTACTACTGAGTAATATATATTAGTGAAGCCAAGACTCTCAAGACGATATTCAATACAATAGTATTGGTAGGAGTGTCAATATTCGTGCATATTAGGGGTGTTTTTAATATAATCGTAATCATTGTTTGATATAGACTTTTAAAAACTTTGGGATCAAATCGTAAATTAGCACTTCGAATAATCTATGGATAAAAGATGGCAAGAGCTCTCAGATAGTTCGAATGTTCTTAACGGCTTTTCATTAAACATAATCTTTGGTGAAAGTTTATGAATATTAGATCGGTTATGTCAAAGGTCATTCAATGAGTTCTTAACGAGTGATTGAAGACTATGAAGAATGAGAGGGTCGTTAAAATTTCATATTTCATATTTCAATATTAGCCACTTAATCCATATCCGAACACCCCTAATAGACATTTACATACGGATATCCTGAAATTACAGTATGTATATTGCTTGAATACACAGCTCGTTTACAATTTAATTGTCACTTATTATTTGCTAATTAGAAGATGATTAAATTTACAACAGGCTTATTAGAGTACAAGGCATATTGGAGTTAAATGAATGAATAATGGAGCATTGATTAAGTAGGGAAATCGAAACATGAGATATCTGATTCGCATATTAATAGGAGACAAAACGCTTGAGGCTGAGCGTGGCTTTACACGAAATCAAAATGTTATGCAGATATTCAAGCGGTATCAAAGGAACAATTTCGAATAAGATAAATTTAGTTGTCAGCCAGAATGTATGCAACGAATATTGGTTAAATTATGATATCAGGGATTTAGTTAGGTGCAATTCTTTGAGACTGTCTTGAACTATAGTTTTGTAATATTATTTTTCCAACTCTTATGAAGCTTATGGAAAAATATAACTATTTCCCAACTTTTTATTATTTTTTTCAAATTATTTTTCAATAAAAATATTTTTTAAATGTTTTTTTTTGAAAAATTATTTATTTTTTATTTTAATTTTTTTATTTCATTTTATTTAAATTTCTCATTTCATTTTTATGCAAAATATCTTCTTTAGATATTAAATTATTATTTTTTAATTTGTTCTTATTAATATTTTTTATTAATTAATTTTTTTGAAAGATTAAAATTAAATAATTAATATTATTTTTTTTAATTTTTAGTTTATATTTTTTTAATACTTTATAAAAAATTACTGGTCAACAAGAAATAGAAAAAATATATTTTTTAAAAAATTTTGTATAATTTTTGTAGATAAATTACTTATTATTTATAATAATTTAAAACTTTCCAAAATAGAAAAAAATTCATATATTATTTTTATGCAAAAAAATTACATTTTATAAAAATATTTTGCTGTTTCAACTTAATATTGATAATTTATAAAAAGATAAGGAAACTAAAAAGATATTAAAAAAAAATTAGTTGATTTTTTTTGTCAAATTACTTATTATTTTATTTAAATCTTTCAAAAACATTAATTTGTTTTTATTAAAATTTTTCATTTTATTTTTATGCAAAAGTCCGCTTGAAAATATAATATAAAAAATATTTTCCTTCATACATCTTTATTTATTCATAAATGTTTTTTTCTTTAAAATATGTTTTCATTGCCACTCACCTGTCGGTTACGCTCATCGGTGATGCGTGATATTTGTATTTTTTTCCTACCCATTTTTGTACTAATATCACCGTTATGCTTGGCTAATAGTAAATCTTGTCAACTCTACTTATACAAGTGCCCAAACGCGCCACAAGCCGTATAAAAATCTCCAATAATTGTAAGAGGTCCACAGAATAAATTTGTTATAAAAAATATGTTTTTCCTTTGCTAAGTTTTTCCGCTGCTTTTTAATGTAGAATTTCGCCTATTTAGAGTGCTGCTATTGGCACTTGGAACGGCTATGTGCTTATAATTCTCACGCGTCGTACTTATGCTTTGTTACTCTTCCGTTTATTTACGAAAAATGCGCTTGAAAGCTTCATAGCTTTCGACTTTGGAAAAACTAAGCAATGCCACAAAGGGGCTGGTGGTTTTAGCTTTCGCTAATGGACGGTTATGCTGTTTTTTGTTATTGTATGCTTTATTTAAATTTTTATAATATGTTTTTTGTTACTGTTGTGGTAATTGAATATGGTTTCAGTAGTTGTACAATTGGTTTATTTGTTGTGATTAACAAACAGGTAGCGCAGTTATATAAAATATCCTGTAAAGAGAAAGAGAAGAGATTGAAATTAGTTAATGAAAATATTATGAAATTAACGGTATTATATTTAAGATAAACATTTCAAAGCTATTAAATAACCAATTCAAACCATTAGCCCCTCAAACCATTGCTGTAAGCAAATCACATTAAATCCATTGACTTCTTTCCTTCATCTATCAAAGTGAAAGTGATTTGTCGCATGGTAGGAGTGGCATAATGTAAGGGAGTGAGAGTGGGAGAAATTTTAAATTAGAGCAAGCTAAATCAATGGAAAATCCATTAATGTACAGCTGACTCAACTTCAAAGGCTAACTTTGGTGCAGGGGAATGGGTAAAGGCGAAAATCGATGACAAGGAAATATTGACATACATATGGTAAATATACTTGAATGGTTATAGATTGGAGTACCTATAAAGGCGAAAAATTTGTATACATATTGTTTTATTGAGTGGTGTAGAATATCAAGCTGACATATTATAGCCCAATAATTGACAAAAATCCAAATTTTATCAAAAATATGTACCGTAAACCGGTACTGATTACTTTAAAACAGAAAATTATTTTTAAAGAAAATCGTTTAGTTAATATTGACTACTTTTCAACAAGTATAGAAAAAATGTTAATCAAAATTTTAATTCACGGTACTTTTGTGTATCTAAAATAGGTACAAAATAGTGAAAAGAAAAATCTTTTTGATTTATTATATTTAATGTAAGTGTGCAAATATTTAAAAACGGGAGCATTATTATCTGTTTTCAATGAGATATATTAATATCTTTTTAATTAATCTCTAAATTGTACCGTAGACAGTTTTCGAACACTATAATACTTAACATTGCTGTTGACTACTTTTTAATGAGTTAAAAAAACTTTTACATTACTTTTACATTGAGAAAATTGGTTAATAGAAATTATATTGTATATTTAAAATATTTTTTCGGTATACTTTTGAGAATCTAAAATCGGTACTTAGTACCTAAAACGGTTTTATTATTAAATTATTGCTTTGTTTATGAATTATCGTCTATTTTCAAAAGTAATTGCACTTGAAATGTTTAATAAACACTTTACATTTATTATTTGCGCCTAAATGTAGGCATAGCTTTACTCATATTGATTTCAGTTACTGTTTTCAATTAAAATTATTATTAAACTACGATTGTAAATAAATAATATAATCATAGAAAACAAATGCGCGGACCCACAAATGCTAGAAAATTTTAATTGGTATGCCAAAATAATTTTATAATTAACCATTAATTTGTAATAACATTTTCAATAATTATAGTTTTTAATATATATTTATTTATACGATTCAGTTCAAATATATAAACAATTTGGATTTAATGTCATTTAAGGTGTGTGAATTTGCTAAATTTTGTATTGCACCTAAATGTAGGCAACAATTTCAGGAATCAGTAATTTCAGTATAGATCTCAATCTAAAAATTCGAAAGTCTTTATACTTTTGATGTTAAATTTAAAAAATATAAGCCTTTCTGCAGTGTTGACTTGGGTTCATCGAAGCAAACAAGAATTTAATGTTTTTCTTTTAAAGCATGAGAAGAAGAACCTACATAATATTTAAAAAATCTTATTAGTCTACAACTACAAACATATCTACGCTTACAGAGTGTTGTTATGAAATGAATACAATAATAAAAACAAAAATAACAAAAACAACAACAATTACAATAGCAAAACGCGTTACACTTGTTATAACTAACCATATGAATTGTAGTTGCTCTTATTGTTGTTGTTACTATTATTGTTGCTGTTGCTGTTGTTATTGTTGTTTGCTGAGCTATCAGCAACACGTAACACTTAATAAACGCACACAAACAACAGCAAACAGTTTAAGTAACTACCGTTTGTGGCGCTGCTTGCGGCGCTGCCTCGATTGGCATAAAGCAGAGCTCACTCTCTTAGCTCTTACGCGCTCTGACTGTGGTAGTTGGTAGTAGTGGTTAGAGGGTGGCCTTAAACTTAAACGGCACCTTAACTGCCACCATGTTCAACTGATATAATCGTGTTGCACAAACATATCACAATAATTTCAATGCGACCGTACGTCTGTCCGTCTGTCCATTGTACGCTTTACGTCACGCAACGCAAGCAAAGGCAAGCAAAATAAACAATAACAGAAAACAAAAACAAAGAAAGAAAACAACAACAATACAAAGTGAAACCCCTAAAAGCAGCAAGCAAAAGCACAAGCATAATGATGATGGCGTCGGAGAGCGGGTTAAATGGTAACGGACGAATACGTCAAGAGCAGCAAGCAAGTAAACGCCGCTGGGTTGCACAAACAAGCCGTGTGATGGAAGAAAATATAAAAAGGGAAAATTCAAAAATGTTTGTGGCAGGCATATTGCGTAGGTTGTTGCTTAAACGGCCAACACTCAGCAATTGCTGTTGTTGTTGTTGGTATTTTGCGGCGGCAAGGCAACAAGAGCGCAAATGGTGTAAAAAAAAAGAACGACTGAAAGGAATGGAGAAACTCTCAAGCAAAGCGTATAAGCAAATAAATAATGCGCTATGTTGCCTTAGGCTGCGCTCAGCAGAGTCTTAGACTTGCCTCTGCGGCGGCTGTTCTTGCTAGTTCGGCTTTCGGTAGATGTTACTCATACGCGACGTGGGCCTCGCGGCTATGGTTAAAAGTGTGGTCGTCATGACGGCGTTTACTTAAGCGCAAAATACGATGAAAAGAGCACACACAGTACACAAAACAGGTAAGAAAGGCAACACAAAGGAGAGAGAGACTAAGGGTATTGAGAAGATAGCTTGTGTCAGTAGTACACTGTTATTTCCGCTTAATAGGCTTTGTGGTTATGTGTGTTGGGCACATTTCAACATTCTTTTTGAGCGCTTGTTGTTATTGTAAAGATGGAAGAAGAGTTTCTGTGATATGAAATATTTAATATGTGCACTTAGAAAGACAGGCAGTGTTGCTCAGGGCAATGGTGAAAAGAACAAGTTGTATACCCTGCGATACCTTTCTTAATATCTTTAATTGTTTTAAATTAAATTGTTAATAAATATTTTATATGAGAAAATAAATTAATGTGAAGGCTCTTATTAAAAATATAGCATACTTCAAGGCGCTAGAGACTCATATGAGTGAGTTCAAAAGTTTTCTAGCTAAGCTAATAGCAGTAGCAAATTAAAATGCAAATACTTTAGAGAGTATTTAGAGCTTAAGAATTTACTTCTATCTGAAGTAAAAAATTCATTTGATAGCATGAAAAGATTTCACTCGATAAAACTATTTTTTCATTTTCTGTACTGAATAAATATTTGCAAAGGACTTTATTCAACTCTTATTTGAATTTAGCAGAACATAAGCAAACAAAGAAAAAATTAAGTTTTAAACCATCAAAGCTTTCACCCATTTACATCAAGGAAAGCTTTCACTAGAAAAAAAATCATATCTTATTTTCAATATAAGTAATTATATAAGCTAGCATAAAAAGTTTAAGCAAGAAATTAGTTTTATAACAAATGAAGCTTTCGTATGAGAAAGCTTCCTCGAAGCTTTCATTTAACTTTTGAAATTAAAAAGTTTTATTTATTTTAATTTTATAAAATATTGAATTAAATTGGATAGCTCTTCTTAAAGCTCTTAAGGTCCGTAAGAGCTTTCACCATTTAAGACGGTCTGTAAAAGTACGAGCTTTCATAGTTTTGATACAATATTTTTTTAAATAGAAAAAGTCCGCATAGCATGCTTCTTATAACATTTCTCAAATGAGTTGTTTAGTGTCACTTTGAAACCCGCTTTCAACACATTACGATAGTCATGCCATATTCAAATGCTTGGCTAAAAGAGAATACTAAAGCATATTTATACAAGAAACTAACAAATGTAAATGACTTGTGGAAAGAATAACTCAAACACTACACACATACAGCCACAAAAGTATACACACAACTATGTTTATTGCAGCGTTGTTTGCTTTTAAGGTGTATTCAAGAAAGTCTTAAGCCACAAAATAGAAAAACCGATTATAACTGTTTATTGTACACGCCAACCTGCGACGACTTGTAAAGATACATACTCTTTGTAATGACCACAGACACAATGGCAGTCACTGTCACTGTCACTGCCACTGCCGCCGTCGCCACCACTGTAACTGTCATGGCTACTGTCATTATAACGGGTGGTTGTGGTGGTTAAACGGCGGAACAAGAAATGTGAAAGCGAAAGTATTTAGTGTCTTGCTTATGAAGAAAATGTGAAATGGAAAACCGTAAGTGGTGCAGGGGTCAGTTGAGACCACACTCACATAACCACCTATAGACATATGGACTGTGATATACTTTTAGAAAATGGTTGTATATTTGAAAGCATGTCTTGTTAAATTAAAATTCATTTACGTACTTCCGGTGTTGGTTGCGAACTGTTAAATACTTTTTAATTACAGTTACAACAACAAGAAAATTCGTATAATTACAATTAGAATGCAACAAAGGCGGAGAACACCGCGTGCCACACGGAATTTAAGGACTTAGAGAAACATAGACGTACATATTTGTAATGAATTGAGTGATGAAACAGCGTAACACAAAATAGAAAATTTTGATTTAGAAAGAAAATTTTTGTTGTAGTCACGAATATTGACAACGGTGCTTTAAAAACTCTAAAACGGTTATAAAAAACAACGCTAAGCACCATGTGGCACCTTTAACCCCTAAAAATGCGGCATAAGTATGTCTACGTGGAGCTATGAAGTCATAATGCGCCCAAAAACCACGGCGCATAAGCGCGAGTTGTTGTTAAGAAAGGAAACAAAAAGAAAATACACAACAATAATAACAACAAAAACATTCAAATTTATGTACGAAAAACACATTGGAGGCATGCGTGTGTGGCAAGGTGAACACCAACTGCCAAACCAACTTCAAGGTGAAGGTTAGTGGGTCGTCGCTTTCCTTACACTGCTATGCCCGTTATGCTAACTGACAGGAGTGCGGCAGCAGGTGCGCGTTGGTCGTTGCTTCCTTTACAAAGGTAACGCTGACGGTGACGAATGGCGCACACGCGTCGTTTGTGGTTTTGTTGACAAGGACAGGAAAAACCCTGGGTTAAGGGAATTTACCGTGCGCCATCGCACACAAGTGAATGGCCGCACGGCAGTTTGTAGGTTAACGACTAATCAAACATTGCTTTGTGCTTATAATTATGTCGATATGTTTTTTTGGAGGCGAGTTGCATTTTTTTGGTTTTTGTGGTTGGTTAACTGGGAAGTTGAGTTCATTTAATAATTTTGGAAAAGTTAGGTTAAGGTGAGATAAAGTTTGGTTATACTGCAAAAATTAATTTACCGTAAAACACGGCGCTATAAAATTGGTTATTTCTTAGTAGACAGCTTGTAAGTTGTAAAAGTTGAGTGTGAGCTTTCAGTGTCAAAAGCTTGAGGCAAAATAAAAGGCTGCACTGGAAGTAACTTTTATATCAATTCCGAAACAATCGGTTTTCCATGTAATTCCGGCTTTATTTCTGCCATGTGAAAGCTTCGACTTAAATCTCATAAGACATATGATCATATTCATCTTTGAAATAATTAAACGAGTTCCATACATCACAACACATTCTCATACTATCTTAGTCCTCTAGAAAGAATTCATAGGCTTTCATACTTCTCCTTTTTGATTGTATTTTACATATTTTATTATTGAGTTTTCACTTTGACAGATATTAGGCCAAACTTTCACTACTAGTCTTATAGTACAAATGGGGCCCCGCAAAAGTTTAAGACTACTTAAGAATGGATTACTTTAGGTTATATGATTACACAAAATATACCCCAAGTTATGACAATGCCTGATTGATATTGAGACATGAATGCTAATAGAAATAAGACTGGGTTTTGAACCAAAGACCTACAACGAGCTAGTCACGTACTTTGCTGACACTTATTATAAATAATAATATTTAAGAATACATGAAATAATGTTCTTTGCTACTTAAGTACCCTTTGAGACACTTGTGTCTTCTAGCAAATACAGTCTCTGCTTGTAATGTAGCTATTATCTTTACTATTAACACAGCAAATCTTTAATTAATATTAAATACTTTTAACACACATTTTTGTTGCTTCAGTGACCCAGCTATATTGTTAGCCTTTTATCAACCAACATAGTTTAATTTGTTCGCCAATATATTTGCATATTCAATATTTACATATTATTTAAATTGAAAAGTTTATCTAAGCAAGCGGAAGATAATGAAAAAATATATATATACAAAATATGTATATAAACACATGACAATGTTGCGAAATATTTTATAAACACAGCAGTATGTTTATAGTAAATGTGTATATTAAGGTCAATTTTGTTTATGTTTGCGAAGATATTTTTAGTGCGTCTGCATACTTTGTAAGACACGAAAATAACGTTACGCTGGATATTTGTATACAGTTTTGGCAAAGAGAGTTAAGAGAGCGCTATTAAGCCCATATTAATTGTTTTTATTTTTAAATGTTTTAAAATTTATTTTATGAGCATTTTTGAAAAAGATTTATGAAACCAAATCCTACAGATTTTATCATGAAAAATTGCTGTAGAGCTAATAAACATACTTACATATCAACATTCGTCTGTATATCATCACGATTTTAATAATTTTGTCAACTCAATATTATCAGCCAACAACAACAAACGAAAATCAAAAGCCATACACACATACGATAATCAAGCGAGCAAAAGTGATAATAATAATAGTAATAATAACAATAACAATAAAAGTAAGCATGAGCTATGGCGATAACAATTTACGTCACTCACTCAATGCTGTTGGTCTGACGTGACAGACAAAATACAAAAAGCAAACAATGCGTGGAGGCAAAAGGAAAAACAGCGAAACTGAATTTTGATAAAAAAACAACAATAAAATGAGAAAAAAGAAGATAAAAGAAAAAAGGAAGTGAGAAGAGAAAAAAGAAAGAAAACAGAATAAAAAGCAAGAAAAAAAGAAAAAAGTAGAAAAAGGACACGAGTTTTTTGATATGGGTGAGTGGATATGCAGATACAAATGTAAATAAATAACTCATACAATTCCACATATGTACAATGTATAAATAAATAAATAATAGTATACATTTACATACATATGTACATAAAAATATTGAAACGTTGAATCTTTGTAAGAAGCACGTCAGCGCGACGAACTTTACCGAGCGCAAGCAAACACACATCACTTATACCACACGTAGGACCACTCAGCACTTGAGAACATTTGTATGATTGCGTGTTGTTGGCATTGTAACTCAAAAGCGTCATATGTCTTATAATATACATATAAATATATATCTACATATATATATATATATCTACGTACCCATGAAAAATCACAGCTAATCGAATGTAATTTATAAGCCATTGTTAGTTAAATGTTGGTAAAGAGCAATAAAAAATTGTCAAGTGGTAGTCAAACGCACGTGGTCATAGTTGCCACCACATGCAATAAAACAAAAACAAAATAAAAACAACAAAAAATTGATTTATACTGCCCACAAAGAGTGCGTGTCGCTTGAAACGCTGCACTCCACAATAAAGGAAATAGTTCAGGTAATTATGGGTTCGAAAATACTTGAGGTAGACAATAAAGTATATCCGTTCGTCAACTATTTTTAAACATTTGAAGGTTATTGCCTGGTGCAATTAACACGATGTTGCTGCTGACACACTTCTTGCATACTATGTATTTTCAGCTCAGAGGTGGCCTGCAGGCGCTCCTGATTACCTTTCTTAGTATTATATAAATATATATAATATATAATAATATATATTTGTAAGTATGTCAGAAGCTTTGTAATTCTTCCGTGCGTATAAATTTTTAAAGTTTGTGGGAAAGTGCGCCGGTGACATGTGTTGACAAGAGTATTGCTTTAAATTTAATGAAAATTGAACTAAAGGAAGTGTTTTAAATGCATTTACTTTTTTAAAGAATTAGAATGACGGATCTTTTTTTTTTTGATTGGCATATAACAACCTATATGAATTTAGGTATACATGTATGCACATAGCTTTTAAATTGAATATAGAACTAAATTTGTTATCATACTATTATTAGGAATTATTGTGAGAAAAAAATTAGTTAGAGACTTCTAATAATCGCAACAAAAAGAAAAAATCGAATATTATAATAGGCTATAAAAATATTAAAAATTAAAAAATAATAATAAAAAAGTGTGACCATCTGATTTTGAGAAAAAAATACTTTCCTTTTGCTCGATATTACAATTTTTAATTATTAGATACAAAAAAATTGAATATTGAAAAATTAATATAAAATTTTTTTTTTTTTAATTCAAAAATGAAATTTATTTAAATTATTTTACGATAAATTTTATTATTTTCACCAGAAACACTTTATCTACCAATTTTTACAATGATGTTGCAACAAGATTGAATGATATTTAATTGATTGAATTAATTTCAGCGCAATTCTTCATTTACGTTAATAATGTGAATATTTAAGCAGTTTTGTTAGGAAACAAAAGGAATATAAAATAGTGCTGCCACCTGAAATTTTATAAAAAATTTTCTATATTTTCACTTAGGCTTTATTAATTATTATTAATTTTATAAAGAAAGCTTAAAAAACTTTTAAAATCATTTTCAAATATGTTCCCACCTGTCTGAAAAAGAATAGAAGTAGTACGGATTTGAGGTTATTAAGAGAAATGTTGCCACCACATTTTTAAATAATATAAAACTGTAGAATTATTTGTATCTTAACGGAGGACAAAACATTGAAATCAATAAAGAAGAGCACAATGCAAAACATCGTACTGAAAATGTACAGGATGTTATATAATATGGATTTGACTGTCACCAAGTTTATGAAGAAAAAGTTTCTTATCTCAAGATCTCAAGATTCTACTAGCATACTGATGAAAAAGTAATTAGTTTACAAGATATTTATGCCAAAAAGAAGAGGTAATCACTAGAACATAAGCTTTTTAGAACACGAGCTCATACTTCCTAAAACTAACAACTTGATAAAGATTTTCCAGAAAGGTTTTTGCGAAAAAGAAGTAATTTATTTTGGTTTAAAGTTAAAAACATATTAGAAATGATAAGCAAGAAAAAATATTTTTAAGAAGACAACAGATGACTTCCTTATAAATTTAGAGCAATGTTCGAATAGCTGTGGGAACCGGAACAGCTGAGAAGTCTCTAAATTCTGCGAAAACTTATTATTCTGAAGAGCTAGAAAATTGGATTAATGTAGACTTAAATGTGATAAGCTAAAATAAAAGAGAGAGAGAGAGAGAGAGTACAATACTCTTCTCACGATGTAAAATCAAAATTCAAATGAAGCAATCCACATAAATATTATTGTCAATTCACTGTACACCGAACGCAGCTTGCGAATTTTCTATGGATGAGTTGGAAAACAATATTGTTAACAACATAGACACTCCACCCCACGTGGGACCCGGCTCAATGGGAGCACTTATACTCGTATATCACGATATGGCAGTCAGAGAAAATGTAACGATACAAACAAACTCCCAAACGAACACACGTAAAAATGTTGTTGGCGCGCATTAGAACGTCTGTATGGAATTTGTAAATATTTGCGCACATGTTGGACGACACTACACCGCCACGGTGCCCAGCCACCGAAAAGGTGAAGCTGCGTTGGGCGACTGGCGGCTCGCACGCGTCGCCCACCACCCCTTTGTGTGTGCGCGACGCATAATTTTGTGTGCTAATATTGATTTAAACTATTAACGAAAATGAGCTCCGATAACAATTTCAGTGCGTTGAAGTATGTGTGTGTGTCTGTGTGCCTTGTTAGGCTGTATGATAATTACGAAATTTTAGTGTATCGCAAAATCATTAATTTTTGTTTTATTTTCCAATTTTTTGTTATTATTGCATTTTTTGTATATTCGCAAAGGTCGCAGCGGTGCAGACTGCCTGGCTGTTTGTTGGTGATATTTATATTTAGCAATTAATTGAATGAAAATAAAAATGAGATACAGTTGTTGTTGGCGACCTTGGCTATCATAGAATACAAAAACAAACTCGTGATTAATTACTTTTAAGAGTTCTTTGCGAACTCAAAGCGAGAATTTTTCTTTGGAATTTAGAAATTGGTTGGAAGATTCGAGTTTTTAACTGTGGTTGAGGTTAAGTAAAATAGGAGCTTGCAATCTTGTGACATTAAACTCTTCCTAATTAGCTAAGCAGAAACAGTGTCTTGTAGTGTATTGTGGAACTCTTGCATACAAAATGATCCCGAAAACAAGAGTATCAGTCTGGAAGACTCTTCATAATATTACGCTAGTATTGTAGAGTTTACGTCATCTCGATTATTTTCGTCTGTAGAGCGAATCAGATCTAAATTTGCTCCAAATTGCGAAATTTGTCATGGTAGCCTGACAACTGGTGCTTAAGTTCAGGTCTTCCCAAGTAACCCCGTATGTGGGACAATATTTGGTAAGCTGGTGCATCATATTTCGGTAGATCTCTGAAAATGTGAAATATTAAATTAATTCAAGTTATTTTTGTGGTAGGAAAACATCTTTCATTGAGCCGAAGATCCGTAGAGCTTTCTACAAGCTTTTACATTAACCATCGCTTTGATAACAACCATAACCTCTATAAATAGACAATTTTATTTACAAAATTAACAAATTATATACAACTGTTTATAAATTATGAATACATAGTACGCTACAAAAATATCTATACATCCTCAATAACACTAATTTCGAACTGACAGATGGCGCTCCGCTGCAATGCTCGTCTGTCGAAGTGCCACTTAAGCGAATTCCTCGAGCAAATTGCAAATTAATGGCTGTCACACTGTGCCAAAAACAAAAAAACATTAAATATAGCAACAACAACATTAAAAAAAAAAACATAAAATACAGCAATAACACTAACAACAATAGAAACAAAATGCGATGCTTTGCCAAATACACAATAATTATTTATCTTTCAAATCAACACGCCAACGAAGTGGTGTGAAAAATGTACAATATTGTTTCTAATAAATAATATTAGACTTTTTTTTGGCAAACACAGCGGCGGCGACTGGCTACAAAATGAGTATCGAATTAGCAGGCCATTGCTAGTTTATGGATAACACTGATTGACGACACCACCGTCTATTTGCATTCGCACAATGCTACCAAAATAGTAAAATCAAACAGAAATAAACACGAAAATAAATAGTTGTTCGAAAATATGCAGCTTACGCAAAAACACACACAAACACACATAGACACTCATAATCGACTGCTTGGTTGAAGATTTAAGAAAATCAGCAGCTGCTTTGCGCGCATTTAACTCTTTAAATAAGTGTGTGTATGTCTGTGTGTGATGGATTCGGCTAAGCTGTTGCCCATAAATTTTCGCTATCTATTTGTTTAATTCATTTAGAGCTGATTATATTACGTAGACATAACAGGCGAAATATTAAAAAAATAAAAAAATAACAAAAACCCAAAAATGCAGGAAGGTGTAGTGTCGAAAGAAATTGAAGTTGAGTGCAGTGAATTCATACAAACATCAAATAAGCGAGATGACGTCAAATATTTTTTGATGTAAAAATATAGTAAATATATGTTTTTTAATTTTTTATAAAAATGTATTTAAAAAATATATAACATTTAATTATTTCGAATTTGAATTTTTTTTATATTTATTTTTTAATTTTAATTTTTCATTTCAATTCAAGATAAATATTATTTTTATAAATATATTATTGATAATTCATTATTATTATTTTTTAATATTATAGTTTATGTGTGTTAAAATTATTATTTTTAATACTTTTTTACTTTGAAAAGTAGAAAAAAAAATACTTTTTATTAAATATTATTTTTTTGTATTATTATTATATCTGTTATTTATTTAATATTTAATTATTCTTTGTATTTTTAGATGGAAAATTTTTAATTTATGAAGTTTTTTTATTAAAAAAGAAAATTTGTTTCTAATTTTAAATAATAATTATAAAACTTTAAATTATTTGTATGTGAAAAATTAAAAAAAAATATTATTTAATTTTATTTATTATAAAATATTTTTTAATTTTTTGTAAGAAAAATATATTTATATTTAAATATTAATATTATTCAATATTTTATGTGATTAGAGACTGAAATATTTTTTTGTTATTTTATTGATAATAATTTATTTTTTCTACAATAATAATACATTTTAAATGTTCATTAAATCCTTTCGCGTTTTTTTAAGTTATATTTTAATTTTTTTTTAATTAAAAAAACATATTTTTTTTTAGTTTTTTTAGCATTGAAATTACATTTATGCCATTCTTATATTTTTAGTATTTTTTTTGATTATTTCTAATTAAATTTTTTATTGCAATATTTTATTTTATTTAATTTTTTATTATTTTTTATATGTATAACTTATTAAAATTACTTAAACATTTTATAAGACAAATTATTTGAAAATAGTGCCACCGAATTGAAAATTATGTCAAAAGCTAGTCTATGCAACTAATTGGGTCCTTTATGCCATCACACTTTAGCACAGGTGCCAATTGTAGTTTACTTGTATGTTTGAGAGATCTCAGTTGCCAAGCATACGTGTGACCTGGGGTCACAACTTGACTTGGTTTGCAGTCATCTGTCATATACGAGTGATTAGCAACTACCATTTGTCAGAACTAAAAAAACAATAGTAGTTTTTCTTACACTTCCAAGGAAAGTCACGCAAAACACATACAATACACACATGATGACAAAAACAACAACCAAATTGTTGCTGAGTATTTGCAAGGAATAACAATTGCGGTCATTCGAAATGAAAATGAAAGTGAATCGCTGCAAAGGAACTCAAGTAAGACCCTATACAAAAACAAAATGATGCCAACAGCAAAACGTACGTGTCTTCAAGATTTCTAATTACGCACAGCACAGTTGTGGCACAAACCTATGCCCACTTGAGCACATTTCCTGTCACGTCAGCGGCGGCGAACACAATGACAAATTATGAAATATATGCAGTCGAAAGTACCCGCCCGAGGTGTCCGAAATGCCGCCAAGTGGTGTAGCAGTTGCAGCAAGTGTTTTGCTGAAGACATTTGGGAAGGAAGCGTATGCATGCAGAAGAGCGTGCGCAACTGACAAATCAGGTGAAGCAGTTGGCATTTGTGGCAAGTACATTTATATGGGTATGTACATATATATATTACTGTTTTCTTGCATTTCTATTGCGGTCGAGTGCGCCAGGCATAACACTTGAACACCAACGAGCAGCCCAAAAATGCAGGCCAATAGTCGGTGCATACACGGCGTATGAGTAACATTTTGAATGTTACTTTTGTATGTGGCGAATTGAATGGAATTGTCTAGCTAACTGACTGACTGAAGCATAAGCAATTTTAATTGCTGAATATTCGGTGTTAAAGAGTAGTTAGCTCAACTGCAAGAACAAGCAACAATTTTTCAGATTTGTTAACCAAAAATCACTTTAACTGGATTTATGGCAGTAAATATTTTATTGATTCTTTTTTATGTTAATTATTTTAATTTTTGGTTGTTATTTTTGTAATTTTCTTCGACATAAATAAATTTGGAATTTTTAGACTTAACCACATAAAACAGCTGTTAAAGGACATCACTAATTATTGCTTTTGTGCAACATTACTTGACGTATGTATTATCTGTATGTAAATAGGAGGACTTTTATCTATTTACTCATCGATGAGGAAGTCTTTGGAATGCTCAAATAATTATGTAACAGAAAAACAATTACAGATAACGGGTCCAGCATAGCATTGCAAGTATAATATGACATATAAAAGCATATGCTCCTCTTATGTTTCAGACCAAATTGTGTGTTATTTAAGGATTTTGTTGGAAAGGAGTAATGATTTTTGGTTGAAAATAAACCTCGAGTGCTTTTCAAATATTAAAAAAAAACATTGTGTGACGCTGTGTAAGCTGGTACTTCTAGAAAATGGTTAGAAGAATCTGAAAACTGCATATACATATTTTATAGAAATTAATGGAATAATTAAAAAAAAAAAAAAACAATTAAATAAATTGTTAGAAATTGACTTCCAATTAGATATTAAATACGTGCTAACCCAAGAGAAGGTGATTATTATTAAACATTTGTAATTAGTGTAATGAACTAAATATTATTTGAATTATAATCGAAATAATGATTTTTTGAATCTTTAAAATCTTAATAACTAAAATTTTAGTTCATTAAGGGCTTAGGGGTAGTCAGGATTTTCCAAAAACGTGTGAAAACTTTAAATACGTTTTTCTCAAAACTATATTTCTTGAACTGGTGACAACTGTAACCCCAAAACTCAATTAATTCCGATTTTCTCTCGTAAAAATAAAAAAACGTGATTTTGTTAATTAAAAAAAAGAATGAAAAAAGCTTCCATCCGGCCTAGGATTATCTTTTTACAAAACTAATTTTCCTCACCCGATTGATTTTAGATGAATCTCCAAGGACTTGTGTTGTCACCGCAAGAAATTTTTTTGGAGCTGGGTCAACATAAATAGTTATAACATTGGAAATTATAATTTTTTTTTATTTTATTTTGTTTTATGTTATTTTATTTTAATAAAATAATAAAAAAAAATAATTTTTTATATTTCCTTGTGACTTTATATATTACGACAATTTTTTATTTTTAATTGTGTTTTTAATTTATTATATTTTGATCAATTTTTATTATTTATATTCTTAATCCAATTTCATTAATTTTGATATAATATATTTAATATAATATTAAACTAAAGACATTTGCATGCCTAAAAGAAAATATTTTTTATTAATCTCCAAGGCGGCCACACGTCTTCAAACAGCACAAATGGCAGAGGTTACTACATGCTAACTGTCAATGCTGGCAATAAACACCTATACAAACACAAACACACATATATTTCCACCTTTGCATAGCGAATATGCAGATGGAAGAGGAGGGCAGAATAACTTAATGTTACCACAGAAATTCTGGAGAAATGCTAGTAAAGCTCATAAGCATATTCAACAATGTGAATTCTGTAGAAACACATGTACATAAGTGTGTGTACATTATGTATAAATGTGTTCATTGTATATACATATGTGTGCGTGTGCGTTTGACATTTATCTAGTGTAGCGATTTGCCTGACAAATAGGCAAATGACAGCAAATATTGCGATGACAAGCGAAATAAAGCTCTTGAAAAGTACACACATACATATTTATATATACTTATATATATATAGATAGGTATACAAATGTATATAATTATGTATTAAAAGTATATAAATGAGATATGTTTGCTTTCTATTGCCATTAGAGACACGCAGCGTCGTTGCTTGTATGGAGTTATATTGTTGAGCGCCAACATTGTTGTTGTTGTTCAACAAGGCAACTCATTTGTGCACATCTTGCGAACTGAGAATATTTTCCGGAAGCCGCTTAAATGCTTTACGCGCCATCTTTCATTGTTGCCCGAGGCAACGATTTTCATATAAATATGTACATATGGCTACATAATATACATATTAAATAAAAAAAATAAATAATATCTATATATTCGAAGGATCTGTGGAGCCTTTTGCGGCAGTATCACAAGCACTTACCGCTTTGTGGCAGAGTATGTTGTTGTTGTTGGAAAGCGTACTCCTGACGCGCCGCTGCTTGTTGCTGCTATGGCCACTGTGGGTGCTAAGCTTGCTTCCTGGCTTTTCTTCTTCAAATGTAAGTGTGTGTGAGTTTGTGTTTAAAACAGCTGCAAATAAATGAAAATCAGGAATTAATTTCAGGTGTCGAAAAGAAATTACAAAAAAAAATTAAACATAAAAAATCAAATTAAGCGCTAAATAACAAGTCAAAGCTGAGTCATTAATGCGTTTTTTAATCAATTTTTTTAATTTTTTTTTTTCAAAATTATTAAAGTTTTTTTAAATTTTTTTGTATACATTTTTTTTGTGTCTTTGTCAAAAATTTTCTTAAAATTCTTAAAAAAAGAATTGTGCATTATATTACACATTTTTATTGAGCTTGTTGCTGCGCCTGCCAATGTATAGTATGTCTTCAATTGCCCATAAATGTGCGCAAATTAACACGCAAACCGGTTACATATTTTTCCGTCGCACTGTGCGCTTTGCGAATGCGCGCATATAAATTAGTGCAATTTCATTAAATTATTTTTTTTTTAATTATAATTTAACTTGTTTATTCTTTTCCTTATTGTGGCAGATGAATGAACCCTGCTGCCAAATATTAAGCGCGACTGTCATTAAAGTCGATAACAAAAAAAAATTAAATGTAACAAAAACCGGACGCCATAAAAATTTGTTGTTGATTTGTTCTTAAAATCAGCATTAGCACTTTCTTGTTTGCTTATTGTTGGTGCTGTTGTTGTGCTGCTCCCAAATTTTTCGGATGAAGAAAAAATGTGTGAAATGCAGCTGCACTTCCCTTTCGTTCGATGCCAAAGCGCTGCTAATGGCTCGAAGAAAGTTGACAACCCGTTTGCTCAGTGTCAAAGTCAATGTTGTTTGTTACGGTTTGTTGTTGCTTCTTCTGCTACTGCTGCTTCTTCGTCGTCTGCTGGTACTGCGTGTGCGATGAGAATTGCTTTTGACAACATAAATAATCCATTTATTGCTGTCAATGCAAATGCACCTGATCGTTATGGTGCGGCGAGCCACAGCCCAGCGGGAATATTTGTCACACGCATATATACAGATATATATATATATATATACATCTGTGTATACATAATACCAGAAAATATATGGTTAATAGGATGAGACTTTATTTTTTTTAATTTTTATATAAAATGAAATTGCAGAAACACAAAAACCATAAGTAAGGAAATACATTAAAAAAATTTAGAAAAAATTAAAAAAAAAATTGGGAAAGAAATATTTTGCAGAAAATACTTTAAAAATTAATCAAATCAAGTTGTTAATTTATTTTACTAATAATATTAACCTAACCTTAAAAAATATTATGAAAAATTCAAAAAAAAGAAAAACAAGTAAAGAAAGGCTAAGTTAGGGTGGAACCGAATATTTTATACTCTCGCAATTGATGTAATTTTATTAAGACACCATAAGTTCGGCATAAAGTCCAATAGAAACGAAAATCATCATATATAGTATGTGATGGCTGAGGTAATTCATGAACCGAATTTACTGATTTTCACCACCAAGATACACTATATTCAAGACAATACACTCACTTAATTTAGCTAAGATTTTTCATATATTAACCGGTATATGCGGAGTAATACCCACCGTATTTTTGAAAAACCTATAATTAGGTATATTAGAGCTAGGGGAAGTTATGACCCGACTTTAATAATTTTTGGTACAGAGATGCACTATTAGAATTACATTAAAATATCTGAGAGATTTAACGATATTTTCGGTGAAAAATTATCCTTAGGCACTGAGTTCTTCATG
Organism: Zeugodacus tau; assembly: GCA_031772095.1. NCBI lineage: Eukaryota > Metazoa > Arthropoda > Insecta > Diptera > Tephritidae > Zeugodacus > Zeugodacus tau. Next base: position 24,030,102 of record CM062652.1, read on the forward strand.
TTCGATATGCGGGGCCTTTAAAAGTTATAGTCCGATTTTGACAATTTTTCCACAAGTGAAACCACAGATGATATATAGTATTTGTGTAAAGCTTTATTCCGCTATCTTCATCGACTCCTTATGTATACATTATAAAGTGAAGAAATCAGATGGAATTCAAATTTAAGTTATATGGGAAGTAGTGGTGGTTGTGTACCGATTTCGCCCATTTTCCATCCGTGTCATCAGGGTGTCAAGAAAGTGTTATGTACAGACTTTCATTTAAATCGATAGAGTAGAGTCTGGGATATGGTTTTTGACACATAAGTGGACGACGCCAAGTCCATTTTCCATTGTTTTTTTATACTCTCGCAACCTGTTGCACAGAGTATAATAGTTTTGTTCACCTAACGGTTGTTTGTGTCACCAAGAAATATAAGAGTTAGATATGGGGTTATATATACATAAATGATCAGGATGACGAGTAGATTTGAAATCCGGATGTCTGTCCGTCCGTCTGTCCGTCCGTCCGTCTGTCCGTCTGTCCGTCTGTCCGTCTGTCCGTGCAAGCGATAACTTGAGTAAAAATTAAGATATCTTAATGAAACTTGGAACACATGTTCCTTGGCACCCTGAGGAGGTTGCTTTCGAAAATGGGCAAAATCGGTCCACTGCCACGCCCACAAAATGGTGGAAACCAAAAACCTATACAGTGTCATAACTAAGCCATAAATAAAGTTATGAAAATGAAATTTGGAACATAGGATCTCATTAGGGAGGGGCACATTTGGATGTAATTTTTTTGGAAAAGTGGGCGTGACCCCGCCCCCAAATAGGTTTTTTGTATATAACTCGCAAACCAATAAAGTTATATAAGCCAAACTTTCTGCAGTCATTTCTTTTAGCCATTTCCTTATACAGTCCAAAAATGAAAGAAATCGGATAATAACCACGCCCACCTCCCATACAAAGGTTAGGTTGAAAATTACTAAAAGTGAGTTAACTCAGTAACGAAAAACGCCAGAAACACTAAATTTCACATAAGAAATGGCAGATAGAAGCTGCACTCAGATTTTTTTACAAAATGGAAAATGGGAGTGGCATCGCCCACTTATGGGTCAAAAACCATATCTCAGGAACTACTCGACCGATTTCAATGAAACTTGGTTTGTAATAGTTTTCTTACATCCCTATGATATGCTGTGAAAATAGGCCAAATCGCTTCACAACCACGCCAACTTCCTATATACCAGAACTTTGAAGACGATATGAATCGTTAACTTTACAATATATAAAGGAAGCACTAGTGAAGATATCGATGCAGAACTTTGCACAAATACTACCTTTATAGTGTGGAAGCCCCATTCTAAAAATCGCCGAAATCGGACCCTAGGTTTTCAAGGCCCCATGTATCGAACATGAGGACCTCGGTGCTTCTAACCTAATATTAGGGTTTCCAACTTTCAATGGACTTTATACAATATATATGATGAATATGTGGGTCAAATTGTGTATTATTAATATAAATAAAGTTAAATAAATAAATTGCGAGAGTATAAGTGCATTGAGTGCATTGTCCTCTGCCATTTCTTCTGTAAAATTTAGTGTTACTCTCTTAGCAACATTGTTGCAAGAGTATAAAAAGAAAAAAAAACACTAAAATTTTGGATAAAAATAAACAGTATTGAGAGAAAGAAAAAAATTAAAATCTATTGAAAGATATTTCCATTATCTATATTATAATTCACATCCCATATAATCTCACGCCTCAAATGACCAAATTTTATGAAAGTACAAAAACTTTTGCATTTACGCAACACAAGAACAACAACAACAACCAAAATGCAAAAGAAATATGATTTAAAAAAGAAAACAATAAATATAAATATCCAACTTAAACACTAAAAGACAGCTGATAACTGCAAGCAGCGAAAAGTAAACTGAACTCATAAAAGTAAACCGAGTAAAACTTATGCTTCCGTCTTGTCGTGCAAAACTTCCGGATGTTGAACAGTTGAAGTTGTGATACCATTAAAATAATATTGCTTACAACAAACAAAAAGGTGAAATGCAGATAACATACAGGGTGGGATGCCGTGGAACAACAAAGAAAGAAAAAACTTTCGACACATTGACAAGTGATGCCACGATACGACAGCATATTACTGCAAGAAGAAGCGAAGGAAGTGTGAAAAAAAGAAAGAACAAGAGAGAGGAGGAGTAATTGGAGAGCATACCATTAAATGCAAAAAGAACCCCCCAAAGTGATTTGAGATGCACTACAGGTGATGTGTCATAAATGTCATGGAGTAATTGATTTATAACCTGCTTGGTTGGACTAATGAGACAGGAGGTAGGTAGTACTTTATTTAGAAATGAATTTGGAAAGAAGGTAAAACTAATGCTGGTGGCTCCAATTATGAAGTTTTTGGTTAGTTTGTTATAGAAATAAGAGTGACAATTGATTCACTTGAGAAACCTTGAAACGGTTGTAAATCACTGTGGAGGATAAGAAAAGAAGCAGTTATTCGAAGAAAAGATTGTTGCAAAAAAAAGTCAAAAGAATAGACCTTAGTGATCTTGGGAGGTTTTTGATTGCTTCACGACTTGAATTTGTAGCTTTTTCGGGATTTATATAAAACTTGGAGACATTTGAACCACATTGTATAAAAAAATTTGTTTCAATAGGTAGCGCTATATTCGAGATATTTCTAAAGGATTAGTCGATTTAGATAAGACTATGTAGAATAAATGTGTATGAGCCACAGAAAGAAAGTAGAATTTAAATTCACAAGTCGAACAACGGATATGGTTGTATAATCGATATGATAGATGGCGCTGGTGTACAAATATTTACAAAAATCATATTTTCTGGGCTTTTTAGGACTTTTGGCTTTTAGAACTTATTTAATTTAGGTGAATGTTGGTTGAGAATAAGTAAAGAGCTGAAACAAAAGCTTCTGAGAAGCTTCTTATGAAATGAAATGCTTAAGAAGTAACATGACCTACACTTTCTTTATTAAATATATATTTTTCTTTTTTATATACATAACTGTTATTGTTTATTATTGCCGCATTAACTGTTTACAGTTTGAGGTCGCTGGCTTGCAACTAAGCGATAATTACTAGAACTGCAATATATACTAGAATTTAGTAAAAAAAAAGCATGAGAAAGTATTATAAAAAATGTGCGTGCTTCTTATTTACTCATTACTTCTACTTATTATTTATTTCACTCTACTTTATTTAATTTTATGATTAAATATTTATGTATAGTTTCTTTCCTGATTGCTCGAGTTTGTCACGCGTTGGTTTCATTATTCAACTTTTTTGTGTGGATTTTTTTTCGAACCACACGACATTCGCCTGACGATTCGATTTCTGCGTAAAGTTCAAAGATAAACGAACTGTGGCTTAGCGGCTACAGCTGTGAGTTTGCTTAACTCCCCGGCGAACTGCTGTTGATGATTGTTGGTGTGGTTAAGTTTGTTGCAGTGGCAAACCTGCTTATAAGCGCTGTGGTTTTGGTGACAAATACAATCGAAATGTCGCACAAATCAATTTCCCGTTAATTTAATTCATTTGGATTTCTTTTAATTACACTTTTTTGTATTTTTTCGATGATTTTGTTTTTAATTTGTGGCACACGTAAAGGTCAATAGACAATGACTTAACAGGCAATTGAGGTGAAAAGTAACGCACGGAAATCGATTATCAATAAGTGCGAGCAGGTGTTGAGTTTTTTATATATAATATATATATACACATGCGATGAAATAATATATTCGGATTTATCGGTTTAAAAGATTTCAATTTTTTTTAGATTTTTTACTGGAAATATTTTTGGAGAATTTTTAAAAATCTTTTGCAATTTTTCATATACTTTAGTTTTCATTTTCATTTTGACGCCTGAATGTAGGCAATGAATTTCGAATATTAAAACTTAGCGCCTGAATGTAGGCAACATTTATGATTTTCTTAGTATTCTTAGGTTAGTTATCCCATTATTTTCTTATAAATTAAATATTTTCTTAAAATGTTTATAAAGAGATAGTAGATTATCACACCTTAAAAAATATATGCCAAAATGTAGGCAGCTATTTCATGCGCAATAGTAAAGAGGAAGCGCTAGAATGTAGGCAATATTACTTTTCGTAACCAGAAATTAATGAAAATATAAACTCAAAAAATAAAATATTAAGAAAGTAAAAAAACATATTAAAAATAAAAACAGGTTCTAGAGGAAACGCAAAACTGTTCAAAACAATCCTCTTTCATTCATCACAGTAGTAAACACAACTGTACGATGTAGCACTTAAGAATACTCAAGCAATAATTATACATATTTTCAAGTATTTTGTTAGCCAAATTTTAAAAAAATATTAAAAGCCTACCACCTGAAAACACACACAACCATAAATTGGCAACAAAACTTCAAAATTACGCAGATCTGACCTCACCAAATCGAAATGCGATAAGAAAGCGTTCGATTTGACGCAATATTCGAGACGGCATAAATCATTGACAAATAGTTAGACAAATGCGCTAGAGAGACTACGACATTTAAAGAGAGCCAGTGAGAGTAACTTCTGCGAATTCCACAAAATCTTAATATTCGGCATTACTTTTACACTATTAAAAGGTATTAAATTCTTATCGACAAATGCCAGTTTAGTCACTGATATGAGCACATAGCTCTATAGCAGAGATATCGCGGAAAGCTCTCAGTGATAATCAGTAGCGATTGAGTGTTTTTTGAGTACGCCAAGCATGCAGGTGTATTTCCCAACGTAGTAGTAAGTAGTTTTGACGCGATTGGATCTTGTTTAGAGTGGTAAGGTGCTCATTAGATGAGTGAATATTCAAAACGAAATATATATAATCTGATATATCTATTAATATAATATAATATATTTGAGTATAAAGCTGTAACAGGTGCTCGCTCACTCAGATTCGTTGTTTTTTAGCATTCGGTGTATGGTCTGTATTTGTGAAGTCGATACAATCAGTCTGTAGTGATTTGATCAGTTTCATAAAAGGGTGAAGTGGAGGAATTTAATTAACACTCAAGATTAAGTTGTCACAAATCTTAAGATCCCATAAAGACTAATGGCTTGAGCGGCAAATTGTGTGAGGAAAAACCCAAGATAAAAAAATAAATTTTAATGTGATAATATTAAAAGGCAAACGGAATCTAGATAAAAACAACAACAACAAAATCAACAATAAAAACCAAAAAATAAAATAAAATAAAAAATAAAATATAATAAAATAAAATAAAATAAAATAAAATAAAATAAAATAAAATAAAATAAAATAAAATAAAATAAAATAAAATAAAATAAAATAAAATAAAATAAAATAAAATAAAATAAAATAAAATAAAATAAAATAAAATAAAATAAAATAAAATAAAATAAAATAAAATAAAATAAAATGAAATAAAATAAAATAAAATAAAATAAAATAAAATAAAATAAAATAAAATAAAATAAAATAAAATAAAATAAAATAAAATAAAATAAAATAAAATAAAATAGAATAAAATAAAATAAAAAATAAAGTAAGAAATAATAATTTATTATTACAAAATTATAAGAAAGATTTATAAAATAAAAATAAAAAATTAATTTAATTAAATCAAATTAAAAAGTTAAATAAATTTGTTTAAAATAAATATAATTCCATTAAGCTACAAACTTTTTGCTACCACTGTTAGGCGATAAGCGCTGCTGCGCACTACACCTACACATACCACTGAGATTACAACTATTGCAAGCGCAACCCAAAAAAAATAATAAAAATATATATATTTTTTTTATATGTTTGTGTAATTGTCAAGTGCGAATCTATCTGTCGGCGCATAGCCAAAAATTTCACAGCGGCGGCACACGTTGTGGTCGCATGAGACGCCGTCGACTGCAGCAGCAGCAGCACCTGATTTGCGCGGCTGATAACAATGCTTTATCACTGTTTGACTATTATTTACTACTTGAAGATATATACATATATACTCGTATATATGTATATATATTGTAATACAAGAGTACATTTTATATGTATGATTTGTAAAATATAAAAAAATTTAAGCATTCTTCTAAATGTGGCTAACAAATCTGCTTTAAACAATCAAACTTTAGCAAAGCGATTAAACAATTTCGCCCAAGAACTTTCGCTCAGCTGATTATATGCTAGTATATATGTATGTGTGTGAGTGTGATGTTTAGCTTTCTTAGCAGCCACTTATCGGCTTAAGCTGTTAAGGCGAGTCATAAGACACACCAACATACAAATCAAGTAAGCAAATGAATATGGCACCTCTTATGTTGGGTGTTTGCTTGAGGAGTGAGATCAACAGGGCTTATCAAAATCCGCGCCTTAAACTTTGTATCACTTTATGTGTGTATATATATGCATATATATACGAGAGTGTTTGTGTGCGCGAAATCGCTGAGGCGACAGAGGAAGAAGCATTATCTACTGTACTGGTAGTTGTTGTTGTTTTTTCCAACTGATATTATTGCTATGATAACAGCGGGTGTTGTTGTTGTATTATATATGTGTGTTTTTGTTGTTGTCACTGCACTGTTATTATTCTCAAATGTTTATTAGTTGTTGAATTTGATATTTCACTACTGTTGTTGTTGTTGTTGTTTTACTTTAGATTACTTGTATTTTGTGTTTTCATTTCTTGCTTTTGTACTCACTGTTATATTAACTGTACATACATACATGTAAGTGTGTATTTTGCCTTTATAACATTTATTGCGGGTCATTATAGTAATTAGCTTTTTTTGTTGTTGCTTTTTTTCTTTTTCATTATGTCTTTACACTTTTTCGCACATTTTGTTTGCTATTGTTGTTGTTGCCGTATTTGCTTTTACTTTCATTTTCAGCAATATATTTTTTTTTTGCTGTCGAATTGCTTTTGTTTTTGGTTTTTGATAAGATAGTGACGAGCTACAAATGCAACAACAGCAACAACTCAACAACAGCCGGCTAGTCAGCTCTTATATTGTATATATAAATTATATACACACATACACATACATACATATATATTTCGCGCATGTGTGGGTGTTTTAGTTTTGTAATTATTTGTTCTTACGAGTTACGTCTACACCGCTTCGTGTGTGTCTGTGTTCGATACAATCTCAGTGTACATAACCTTGGCTTTGCCCATAGTTATCAGTCAGCCAACTGATGTCATAAAAAAGTGAATTTATTTCGGTGTTTCTTACAATTATTTTTAGTAATAATTGTATGTTTGCAATTTAAATTTAATTATTTATTTATAAATAGCGAATTTTTTATTATTCATAAATATAGTAAGTACGCACAAGGAAGCTGGAGATATCAACCAAATTACGAAATTTCTGCGTAAATGTCGACTCTTAATTGTTTGAAGTAAGAGATGGATTTATCGAGTAGCTCTAAAGTGAGTCACTTGGCTCAATGAAAGCTACTCATATTATTTATTGGTCATTTGTTCGTATTTTGTAAATTTCTGGATTTCCCTTACATTAAAAATTTAGTGACTCGCACTTTGGGAGCAAAAAAGGAGGCAAATTAATTTTCTATAACACCAAATCAATATATGAAGGAATATCCAACCTTGTGATTTACAATTTGCTTTTAAATAAAGTTTATTTAATGCTCGTCAGCAAAGAAATATACTTTCTAAATATATAATTTTATAAATATCGATTTATTGATATAATTCAACTGAGAACCCTATTCCAGAGCTCCTATTTGGTTTCAAGCGAACTTCCAGCAACTTTGAACAGTGTGGAATGTATTAAATTTTTCAAATATTCGTTGATTGACAGGACAGAAACATATTTTTGAGAAATATATTTTCGTTAGTTAAGATTTATCGATATTTTTCTGTCTGAACCCAATTTTAGACCATAACTTGAAGAAATTTGGAATAGTGTGGAATGCATTTAATTGCTTAAAAATAGAGAATAAAGCGAATATTCCTACCAGAAACATGATTTAAATAAATATGGTCTATTAAATACTGATTAATCGATTGATTTCAACTGTGATTCAAGTGATTGGGTTCTTCAAGAGAACTTCTAACAACTTGTAAACAGTGTGGAATGCCGTTAATTGCACGAATATAAGTAATTATGTGATACATAACAGTAAAGAAATCTATTTTCAAACAGTATACTCCAATAAGTAATAATTTATCGATTTATTACACCCTTGAACCCATTATTGTATTTTCAATTTACTTTCAAGACATTTAGTATAAGGTGGAATGCATTTAATTGCACAAAAATAGACAATTAAGCGATCTTCACTTCAGCAAATATGATTATAATATAAACATAGTCTCTTAAGTACTGATTTATCGATTTATTTCATCTCTTAATCCATTTTTGGACCTTAAATTTGACTTCAATCGAACTTTTAATAATTTTCAACGATGTGGAATGTATTTAATTGCTCAAATATAAGTAATTAAGCGAATCTGGATAAAAAAGAAACCTATTTCCATTCAATATATACTCAAACGCACAGATTTATCGATTATCTTCAATGTAAAATTATCGCTTCAACCTTATATTTACTGCTAAACTGAGTACTCCAAATAACAGTTAATTAAAAATTAAATTAAGCTCACATTTATATAAAGAAATAAGATTTGAAAGCATCTGATCTCGTAACATCGAATTTATCGATACATTTTAATTACAAACTCAACTCATTGTTAAAAAAAAAAAACAAATAAAATTTAATATTACAATAAAAACAAATAAATAACTTCATAAAAAATAATAATTGTTGTGAGATTTCCATCGTTGAAGCTTTGAAAAAAGTTACAAATCTTCAAACAAACCACACAACAGCAGCTAAACCATCTATAACCAGATAATAGTTGGATAATCATTATAACACTCTAAATAAAGTCAAACTTTCAAAACTACAGACTACAAACAGTTGTAGACAAACATAAAGCTTGACTTGAGCTAACGATAATTGATAAAGACAACAAAGTAGACAACACAATGGAAATAAAATTAGCACTAAAGTGTAACATAGAGAAAAGTAGAGTGTAGGTGGAGATGGCGATAAATGCGTAGCAATAGGGTATATAATACGAGATAAAATAGGCTAAATCGTTTATAGATATTTTTCGTAAAAAGGGTAGCTTTTGTACGGAAATTAGATAACATCATTTAAAAAAATGGATCTCTCAAGAAAGAGTTAATAATTTTGTCATTTTTTTGATATCTTTAAACTTTGAGCAATCTCAACTTAAGCGCTTTTACATTTATTATTTGCATTTGCACTTTGAATGGAGTCATAACGCAGTGACATATGAAGCTTGCAAAAGGTCTCGGCTTATCAGCCGGAGACTTGGGTGTGAAATGAGAGAAAAATGCGAGCGATGAATTCGCAGCGATGCATGAAGTTGAAGGAAAAGAAAAACGGTACAATTTGAAGATAGAAATGCAAATTGTGATTGCGAAAGTGTATAAACAAGGAAGTGATGGGGAGTTTTCGCTGTGCTGTTACTGGTATATATTTTTAATAAATACAAATAGTTTAAATTTATTTTTAATAAAGAAAATATTTTTTTTTATTCTTACAATAAAAATATAATAATATTTTTTAATTAAAAAAAAACACAAATATTTTGCGATTGTTTTCAAATTTCAAATAAATTTCAGCAGAAATCTTCAAATTTTAAAATTTACACTCCAGTCGCAACCTATAGCGTTCTTACATTTTCGTTGTAATTCACATTTTTACTTTTATTTATTGATTGTTTTTTTTTTACTTTTTCTTAATGTTTTTACTTTGATAAGTCTTAATCAGTGATTGAAGCGCCGTCGCTGTATATGCTGATTGCAAATTTCTTTACTTTTTTCGTATTTCTTTCACATCTCTGTCACCGACTTTTGATTTGCACAATTCCGGAAGTTTTGAGACTTTGATTAAGCGCAGAATCAAACGCAAACTTCTGATAATCATCGAAAAAAAATTTTAAAAATTTAAATAAATAATAATTAAAATTAAAATAAATAAAAAAATTTTAAGTAAAAAGTATTAATTTTTTTTCGAAAATTATTAAAAAATAATTGAAAAAAAATTTTTATTTTTTATTTTTTTTTTTCAATTTATACATATAAATATGAATACATTTTAAAATGAAAAATAATAATTTTTTATAAAAAAAAATTTATGAAGTAAGTTTTATATATTTTAATTAAATATATTATATTATTTTAATTAAATATATGTACATATATGCATAGATTTAAAATTTTTTTACATTTTAACTAACAAATTTACTTACGGCAAATATTGTAAAAAGTTTCTCTCCACACTGACACTGAATTATGGCTGCCAACTATTTCCTTGATTTTGGTTGTTTGTATTATTTTATAAATATCCTTTAAACAGTTTTTCAAAAATTCCGCTTCACTTCATAAAATTTTGAAATTGTTATTTTCTCGCGTTTCACAAAGTCTACAAAATTCAGCATACAAATATCTTATCACCACACGATGTAGAGATTACACAAAAAATGTTTTTTTTTTGTTATGTAGTAAATATTTATCAAAAATGTTTAAAATCTGCAGTATTTTTTAAAAAGTTGTAAACCAGTTGTTTAAAAACCTATTTTGGGAGATATGAAAAATGAAATTTGGAATTTGGAGCACATTTTTGAAAATATTTTTTTTTAATAATTTTTTTTTATCGAAAAATAATATAAAAATTTTTAATAAATCAATTTTGATATATTTTTTAGTTAAATTAATATTCCCGTTTGTTTCTGTGAAAATTTTAATTTCGAATTTTAAATAATTATTATTTTATCAAATATTTTTATATCAGCTATTGTGATAGCTTTTATTATAAAAAATCATTAGCATCGTTATAAATATTTTCTTTAAAAGGAAAGATGTTTTAATTTTGATTTTCTTAATTTTTGTTTATTATTTTTTTTTTAATTTACACTTAAATTTATTTGTATATATTTTTTATATTTTCCATTATAATATTTTATTGAAATAGTATTTTAACAAATAATAATATTATAATGATTTAATTTGTATATATTTTTTCGTTTATATATTTTTTAATCAATTAAATTTTTTTACTTAAAAAATAATATATTTCATTTTTTTATATGTATATTCAGTTTTTTAATTATTTAAATTATTTATTTTTTATTATTTCATTATTTAAATTATTTATTTTTTATTATTTAATTCTTAACTTTTAATATTCTCATAAACAAAATTAATTATTTTTATATATATATTTGGCGTAGAAACCGCTTTAAGCGATTATAGCCGAAATTAATTATTTTTACAAAAACAATAAATTGCATTTTTTATATTAATATTTTTTTATTATAATAATTATTATTATTTTTTAATATTTATTTCTTTTCTTGTATTATTATTATAAAAAGTATTAATCAATTTCACAAAAAAAATATATTTAAATTTTCAGTTCATCAATCAATTGTATTTTTTATTTAAAACACAAAAACATTAAATCCATTACATTTGCATTATTTACAAAATGTTTAATGTTTATTTTTATTGTTTCGTCATTGCCAGCACCAACACCATTGTTATTGTTATTTTTAATTTTCGTACTTTCACTAGCAAAATTATTTATAAATAAAATGCTAATATTAAATTTACGCGTGCCGCTGAATGTAATTTATTTTTATGCAGACACAAGAGGCCAAACAAAAAATATTTTTAAAATTATTTTGTGTTATTTTTCCGAAAATAACTCGACGCGCTATAAAACTTCACAAGCGGCGATTATTTTTGGGTTTCAAAGCGGCTAGCGCAACAATTAGTACAACAAAACGGTTTTTATCAGCACGCGATTTGCGTGAATATTAGCGATCAAAACACACAAAGCAAGCGAGAAAAAACTTAGATTTTATTTATTTATATTTTAATTTAATTATTTTTAATTTCTGATTTTTTTTAACTGCACACCTTTGTTTTATTTAGAGGTTGTTTTCGTTTTGCTTACGCCTCACCTTTTTGTTCAAATATATATTTAGATAGAACATATATATTTTTAATCAATTTATTTTTATATTTTTTTGCTCGAATAAAAGAATATTACTTGCACGCACCGCGCTATAGAATTAGTGATATACGCGAAAGACGCGCGTCACCTTAACTCGACACGATTCGAATAAAACAAATTGCTGGTTAGAACAGTACGTTGCTTTGTACTGAAAACACTGAAAGCCGCGGAGCCTGTATATGTGCCGCCACACTGTATGCTAAATAATAAGTTGAGCTGCTCGTCGTCGATCCGCTGCGAGTCACTGCGTCTAACGGTCACCGTGCGTAACGTTCTTCGAATGTTGCATCTACAGCGCAAAAGTTTGCCTTTACCCGTCAAGAAACCGTGGCGGCCGGAAAGAAAAAGGCGAGCACAGCCAGCAAAAAAGACGAGCTACCCGAGCGAGCGAGTGAGCGAGCGGCGAACCGAGACAAGCGCGTCGCAGCGGCAGTCGCACAGCTGAGCGAGGCAAAGCAGCGCAGCACAGTGCAGCGTAGCGCGGCACTGAGAGCGAATCGCATTCCAATGCACGTTTGTGTGTTTGCAGCATATACAGTTAGAATTTCACTGCGCGCTTGTGTGGGAGAGTGGAACGCGCGATTAGCAGTTGGCAAACAGACGCTATGACGGAAGTGCCTATCTGCGAGTCAGCATGCCTGTATACGTGCGTCTGTACGTATATGCGTATGCAAGCGCGTTGGTGTGCGTTTGAGTTTGCCGTCAGCACAGCTGAGAGCGCGCACCGCTGTGTGACTAAGGCAAGCGACGCGCCGCTTGACATCTTCTCATATTTTGTTGCTGCTGTTTTTGCTCGCTTTTGTGGAGCGCCTTATCAGCGCTTTTGTTATTACATATTATCTGCATGATATTAACGCGCGCGCACACATGTACACAAGCAGGCGCGCGGCATACACCTATACACATATATGGAGATTTATGAAAACAGTAACGTAGGCGTTTTAACGACGCGTTCGCCAGCGCGCTGTTGTATGTAAGTGACAGCGGAGGCGCGTGTGTATGAGTGCGGCGCATGCGTCGATATTGACTGTTGGTGCTCAGAATGAAAGCAAGAGTAAAACAGCACAGCAAATCATATGTTTTCTAAAATGCCGCGGGGACAAGACTCACACATATGCACATATACACATATAAAGGCCGCGCGCAGAGATTTCTGCAAAGCAACGCAGAAATGATGTGCACACCTTTGCAGTCAAGGGGTTGATGCTCCAACACAAGCATTTATATGCGCCGCAAGAGAAAGATAGCGCGCCCGCAAGCTTTAGGTGGCGACGCGTCCAACGCGCTCCTTTAAATCTGTGTTCGTTTGCGTGCGCCGCGCAGCGCCCACATAATTGCAACGCGGCTGGTAATACATAAACGCCTAACTGTATCTATGTGTTGCGAACTGCCGGTGGCACGTCGACAGGCTTCTAATTGTTGCAGTTTTGTTTTTATCTTCTTGCCCGCCGGCGCTGAGCAGATATGCAGGCGGCAGCAGCAACAGTTACTTTTGTTTAATGCGCTTATGTGTCGCTCCCCAGGCGACTCAAAAGCTGCATGCAGCGCCACCACGCGTGTTTGAGGCGCTTCCGCATTAAACGTTGCCATCAACTCAGCGCGCACGAATATGCCACAAAGCTCTAACAGCCGCGCTTGTAAGTGCAATCTGCGCTGGCTACAAAAAACAGCTGAGCGCTTGAGTCGCTGTGTTGGCGTTTGGTGCAAGGAGTAACATGAGGGTGGCTTTAACTATTAGTTGTTTTTTTTTTAGTTTTGTAAAGGTGGTTTATTGTCGTTATTTGCCTACATGCAGCTAAATTTAAACACTTTAACTGCATTTCCTCTATTAATAAAAGCTAAAATCATATATCCTGCGGGCCGCCACTTTATGCGCTCCACTCGTTCGTAAAAAGGAAGACAACAATAACGAAATCCTTGCTCTCACGCAACACTTAACAATTACACCCACGGCGTTTTATAGCTCCCCAGCGCCGTAGGTCGCTTATGCTCATTCTCTCACATTAATTCAAAATACCGTTACACTCTCTCTGCAGTTAAGTGAGCGCACACTCTCGTTGTTTTCCTTTTTAGTCTGCACACAGTTTGTCCTTGTGTGCTCAGCTGTCTTTTCCCCCAATACACATTCCGTTGTCGCTTGTACTGCTCCACAAGTGTTTGTTGTTGTCCCACGTTCGGCTTCTGCGTGCGTAAGCCATTTTCTTCCACACGCCTCTATGTTTGTTTATAATTCAATGTCATTGCGTGCTGCCAACCCAGCGACCGACCGTATTGTTCCGCCCCCAACCACTTTATCGCTTCACCTCGTTCACTTTCTTCTGTTGCCGTTTATTCGATTTCCTGTTTTTTGCCGTCCTTCTGGTGTATCAGCTGGTTTCACTTGTTCGTCCGCCTCTATATCGGCTTTTCCTGATTGTCCTCCACGCTCTCACCACTGACTAGACATACATTCAAAAGTATGTATTTAAAGCATTATTTCCTCTTCGTCCTATCATTTTAATATTATGCGCTTCTGTTTGCGTTTGTATATTTTCTTTTGTGCTTATCTTTCTCACTCCTTTTAGCTTTTCGTTTTACTTGCTTACATAGCTTATTTTCTCTTTACTTTATTCCACATTTTAATAAATTTCTTCTTTTTGGTATCTCCTTGGTGTGTGATGACTAGTTCAAATTCGCTTCGCGTGTCCTTTTAGTGCCGTTATTTTCAGTATTGTATCTTTTTTCTACCTTTTAATGTTTTCATTTCGCTTTTGTGACAACTTTTTTTGGATTTCTATGGCGTAGTTGGGGTTAATATACTATTTGTTGACTTTGCTTCGGGGGTTTGTATACCAAAATAGAATTGTTTTTCCTAAAGTTTATAAATATTAGCAGGATTCTTTTTGCAAAAGAACACTCAAAACACTGGAATAAAAATTGAGTTAGAATAAAGTATTGTCCAATATGAATCTTACTTTAGTTTCATGCCTTTCATTATTCCACCCTGGATTAGAGAGATATAAACCGCATTTACCAAATATTTGTATTTAATGAAGGAATATCTTCAAATTTGTTTTTCTCTATAGCGCTCAGATGTTATAAATCGTTCGAGAAGAGCTAACATGAGACTTTCGTGTTAAAGCATCTAAAAACCCTCGGTCAAAACAATTCACTCTAGTCATATTTAACTTCAATAAAGTTATAAATTCAGAAATGGCAAGTTCCATATATTGGGTCCTATCTGCTTCTCTGTGTTTATTTTCAATATCGGATCTATTTTTGACCATGTAAGCTCTCATGAGTTTTCCACATACACTCATGTCAAATACACTCGATATGGAATTCTAACCATACTTATTATAGAAGACAATTGTGATTTCAGATCAACAGATCTCACATTAACCTTCAAAAATGAAGGAGTCAGGACGGGTATTGTCTCTAAACTTACATAAAACGCTGACTGATTTCTGAAAATATAGTGGAAATATCCAAGATCGATATAAAAAACAATCGATTTAATCGACCAGTGCTTGACTGTAGAGACATCTATTGGAAAACCGCGATAGCAAAGTTGTAGACCTAATAGTTAAAATAATGGTATTTAATTACTAGATCCTGTACCATATCTATAACTTTGTTTTGGTAAATCAAGAGGGATTTCTTTCATGGTTACAGTGGTACCATAACTTAAAATTATATGAAGTATTAAATGAGGATAATTTTCTGGTTTATTTTTTCACTGGCTACATCACTTATAGGACCAAGTTAGTAGTATCTAAAGTGAATGGTTCAGAGGTTAACAAGAACTATAGAAAAGGATGAAAGATCGATGAATATTTAAAAGTGACAAACGTATAAGTATGTAGAATAAAAGGGAGGCTAATGTATACTAGTGAAGTATCTCAAATGCATATTGATATGTACATATATACAAACGCACATATATCTATATGTTCATATACAATAAGGCTACATAGTAGCAGGGGGTGATTCAATAGGTTCTTAATGGAGTTTGTTAATGAATAAAAAAAATTAAACACAAAAAACAACAAAAAGATATAAGTGTGTACCTACGCTGAGCTTGGCCTTCAAGCAGCAGTGGTACTCGTGTATAACTTGCCACATGCAGATGAGAAAAATGTAGACATATGAGCCTACCATACATGAACATACACATATACATGTGCGCTAATTGATATGTGTGTATGTTTGCATCTGGTAGATGTGTATGAGTACTTCAACTCTATTGGTAAGCAGAAGTTAATAAGTACTTGCCTATATAACAACAACACAGAAAGAAAATCAAAACCTTGGCGGGGTTTCTCTCCTCTGAATTACATATATGTACATACATACATACATGCATAAATATGATGAACGAATAGAAATGTATTAGAATTATTTCAAAACCTAATATTACTGTGTAATTAAACCAATAATTAGTCCGAAATTAATGCAAAATAATCCGTAAACTGTCTATATTCATACAATTTTCAAATTGTCAAAACTTCGGAATTCATAGAACTTTTGAAGAGTAATACAAAAAAAATCCGAAATTGAAAATTATGAATCCCGAAATTTTGAAACTCAAAAACTATTTTGAATTGAAACGCATAAAAAATAAAATGTCTTAATACAGCGCCAGTCCCGTAATTTCGGGATTCATACAACCACTAAGAAGATGAAATCAACAGCATACAAATTACGCAAAAGCCCACCTCCATATCGACTAACAGTAAATCAACACCGCTGTTGCATGTGTTTGACTGTCTGCAAGAGACACTATGTGGCATGCACGGATGCTTGTTTATGGGTCTTGAGTCTGTGTCTGTGTGCATGTTAAATGCAGCAAAGTATCTAGTGCTCAAGCGCATGTCTGCCACAAATATGGGCAACAAGAGCAGTTGATTTTGTTGTAATAAAAATTATATAAATTAAGAATTATATAAATTAAATAACAAGTAAGGGAAGAGGTGTAACCGAATATTTTATACTCTCCGAATTTATTTATTTAGTTTCATTAATACATATAATACACAATTTGAATCATATATTCGGCATATAGAAAAGTCCTTTGAAAGTTTGAAAACCCTAATCTTAAGTATTTGGGAGCTAGAGGAAGTTATGATCCGATTTCACTCATTGTTGGCACGGAGACATATTATTAGAAGAAAAATATTCTCTGTGGATTCCTTCAAAATATCTGAGAGACTTACCTATATTTTCGGTGAAAATAGATTTGAAGTTTTGAGGTCCTCATGTTCGATATAGGGGGCCCTCAATACTTATAGTCCGATGTCGGCGATTTTTAGAATGGCGATGCCACTCTTTAAATGCAGCATTTTTGCAAAGTTCTGTTTCGATATGTTCACTAGTGCTTACTTTATACATTGTAAAGTAAATGATTCTGATCGACTTCAAAGAACTTTCTTTCGATCCCGACAGAATTTCTTCCGAACAACTAAACAACTTATAGCTTTAGATTTCAATTTATGGCGCATATTGTTCTGTTTACCGATTTTGTTGTGTTGACGACGGCAGAGTTTATTTCGATATTTTGAAAAGAACATATTTATCTATTTGTTAATATTTCTCCATTCTCTATTAGAACCTCTTTAAAATCCATATCCACATCAAATTTAGGTCCATACGAATAATTCAGAAATAATGTCATAAAAAAAGGTAATGGAAGAAACTTTTTGTCTTCAAAAAAAAATTAGAAGCTTCATGTCTTGAATTCCGCTATTGAGAAAAATATGTCTATACTATATGTCGAATATCAATAAATTGGCTGCCCTGACTGGATGTTGCACGTAGCAGATGCAACGAAATCGAATGCCAGTAAGTCACGGTGCACATATGAACCCAGAGCGGACACAGTTGGAAGTGCTGAAAGACGAGGAAGCATCATTTCAAACAGGCAAACGGACCGAAGCTAGAGCGCAACCGTGCAACAGATGCTGCAACAGAACGCAAACGGATGGCCGGGCACTAGTAGCCGCTGTGACAAATGCACCCATACTATACGCTTGCGTATGTATGTATGTTGGTAAATGTAATGTGCAACGCATATTGCACACATGTGTGCCACATTCGCGCCTTCAGTGGCGCTGTTGTTATTGTTATTGTTGTTGTTGCTACTGCATGTAACACATGCATATCATTTGTAACCATTATTTTTGTTTTTGTTTTTGGCAGCATAGTCGACATTTGCACATGCGTAAGTGTTGCAAGTAGAAGGCTCAGCGTTGCATGCCTCTTCAAGACGGTGTAAAGGAATCCGCATAAAAAAGGACCAAAGCAAGGAATGCGCTGCAAGGCAGAGGTACGGAGGAGGAATGTAATTAAGGCAAATAACACTCAAACAAAACAAAGGCAAAATGCAATAAAATAACAAAAACAATAAGGCGTTGAGTTCTTCCGCCGCCGAGGCCGTAGCAACTGCCCTCACGCAGAGTCCACATTGACTTTTTGCGACTTACGCACATGTGCTTGCGGTTTGCATACATTTATATATACATACATACATACACCCATGGCTGCCTCATTTACCTCCCGTACACTGCTCCAGTTGCTTCAAGGAATGACCGCAATAGCTCATACTTCCCCCAAACGCGTAAGAAATGCCTGTTGGCGCATAATGTTTCTCAATGGCTGACGAAGATTTCTACGCGGAAGACATTGTATTTGCTGGAAGACCTCATAATGACGCTTCATTAGTTCACGGAACTCCGTCACCATTCAGGAAATTTAAAGATGGTTTGCAGCGAAGAACAGAGTCAGCCTTAAGTCTCCATTTGTAATGTGATCGGAAGCTCTGACGGATCGATATTTAATAACAGGAGTGATAACTCTCGTTTATGGAAACCACAATGAAAAATTTCGAATGAAAAGTGGTCTTCGACGGCATTCAGTTATGGTAATTCATATTAAGGGAGTCACATGTTGACGATAAAATGTGTTACAATTGCCGCTTTCATGGTATACTGCTCTAGAAGGGTTATTTAGTATTCGAAGATCATTAAAATTCTCGCCGTTTGCCTCTAAGTTCTCTATAAACCCCTAGACAAAAAAATCTCAATTGGATATTAATCCTTTGGAACTTTTTGTTCCAAATAAAGATCTTTTGAGTTATATGTAACGTCTTTGGGTTTTCTTCTAATGCCTTATAGGTACTTGCCTGGATTTTCACTTAAATTACACGAAGTTGAGTGTATATGCATAAATCTCATTTATGTTTCGAACTAATTGCTAAAGAAAGGACCTCGACAGCTGCTCTTCAACTAGTACCAATGGAAGACCGAAATATCAAGAGTTTGAGAGTTTTCAATGAAGTAGGGTCTATGTAACCTGAACGACTAAAGGAAGATCGAAATACTTGTACGAAGGGTTTGGACCGTTTCCAAGAAGTCTACAAAGTATACGTGGAATGGATTCGAATTTATATCCAGCCAACGACTGTCACCTCGACAATGTCCCACAAAATTATTTGTTCAAGCTTTCTGTCGCTAAAAGAATAACATAAGCCCTTCATTTCTTCAAATTAGTGTCTCAATTTAATGTCAAACCGGTCAACGTTTTAAATCTCCTTCAAGTCAATGACTCAAGCTTAGGAGAAATTCTTTCGTTTCAAATATGCACTTTTGATATCGCCAGTTGAGCGGAAACCACTTTAGACCACAGAGTCAGATCGAGTGTTTTCTCTTGCCTAAAACTCTCCTTGATTTGGTATTACGGTCCAAGTCGGTTCCAAATAGTTCCGCGGCTTTGTTGTCCATGGTTTAGAACCAATAAGTGGATATTTTTAGCCGTTCTTTTTACAAAAATAATTTCAGAAGACTGTTGCGATAGCTCTTCCTTTTATTCAAGAAAACCTTTTAAAAACTTTTCGAGTAAGTCTCACTCACAACAAGAGCTTCGGATAACGGTAATATAATAATAATAATTCTCTTTTATTCGAAGAACTGTTTAAAGTCGTCAAAAACGTCTACGAAACTATCACACTATTGCATACACATTCGGATTAAGTAAGAATATGAAATACTTGTTCTTGAAACATTATTCCGTGAACTTCTCCAATAATTTATGACATAACCAACATTTAATGAGTTACGCCACGTTATTTCAACTACAACTTAAGACAGCTAACCACTTCCGTCGTCCGGTAACTTACGCACACTAAATGCGTAATGAAAGCGTGTGAGTAATCGATTATGTAATTTATTAATAATGCAATTACTTCAAAAATATTAAAATTAGGTACGCGACGAATAAAGTTGTCAAGACAAATTAGTAAAAGACACCACCCAACTAAAAAATACAACAAACCAAATTAGAATATCCAGGACGAAAATAGAACAGCAAGGATAAATATAGACGCGCATGCTACAAAATTTGTGGACATAACCTAACAAAAATGGTGTGAAAAGTTCAACCTGCGAACAGGTGCTTTAGCTCGAACGCTAGCTGTAAGGAAGCGTTTACAAAAATTATACAAATTTCTAAAGTTCTCTAATTGCCATAAGGCATACTTTGAGCGCCACTGCAATTGACTAACCAGACCGAAGCTTCAGGGTCTCATGGACTCCCTGCTTTTCACTTTCTAACTTGTCAAGTCAGCGTTTAGAAAGGCAAAATACCGTTAAATTCGCGTGGTAAACAGCATAACTGTATAAATACCTGGCAACAAAGCAATCATAAAAGCCGTAAAACAAAATCAAAAACATTTTATTAGCTGCTTGCCGTGCGCGCTGAGCGTAGTCAAGTCAAGTTCAAGTAGCAACGCACAAGTGCGGGGCTGCTACGAAAGTTTGAAACCCCACAAAAAAATGAAAATAGAAAAACGTTATCACTCCAAGCCATCTTCATGCACGTGGGGGGCAGAGCCTGTGCAACTACGCCCCCCATTTCCGTCCCGGCGCATGCAACAGTTCTTGCTTGGGTTCTTCGAGCGTTTATTTTTTTATACGTTCGGTTTCTATCGTTTTGCTTCGTTGGTAATCAAATCAATTTTATGCCGCACTTACAGCCATACAGATACATACACACACAGAGAAGCTCACGTACACACGCCAAGCGGAAAGACAAGACGACAAAGCGCTGCATCATGTTCGGTAATGTAGAAGTTCGGGAAAATCAACAGATACTGATACCGAGCGCACAAGCACACGTACGTGCATCTAAATGTGTATGGACCGGGCACAAAAAAGGACAGCCAAGTAGCTGAGAAAAGCTCCGGAGCTCCGAAGCGTGTGCGTATTGGTGTGTGCGTGTAATGATTTGATTTCATACAAATTGAATAACGAGCACAACAAAGCCTACGCAATATCCGCAAGACAGCTGCTTTTGAGTTGTCGCACTTATGTATAGTCGGTAGTCGGGCAGATTTTTTATGAAGTCGCAATGCACTGAGAGAAATTATGTCGAAAACCGAATGGCAATTCCCACGGCAGCCAGTTCTGCGATACCGGAATTCGATCGGAATCTGTAAGTTGAAACCGACCTTTGGTATTTGAATATAACCGAATCTTTTTCGAGGTCTCTCAGATCTAAGGAAGCTAAACTCTGCCTTCGTCTCTCATAGATTTAATCACGTGCTTTCGAACAAACGTATCATAGACCTACGATGTCATAAAATAATATCCTAAGAAGTATAGCGGAACCAATCGTACGATATTGAGGTCACTTTACGAGAAAAAGATCTCATATCACTCATATAGATTGCGTTCAACCTGAAATTTGTCAAGGAGAGGCTCTGATAGCTATCCTTTATCTTCGATTTTGGAATTATGTTAAAATCCGGAGTCACAATCTACTGGAACATTAAAGACATCTTCAGTAGATTATTCTAGCTTTGGAGGCCAGATGAAAGGCCAAATTAGGCAGTCTATCTTACATCTTTAAACAATCAAAAAATATTGAGTGAATAATCTTATACCAACTCCACTTCTGCTATTGAAAAAGATAGTGACATCTTCCAATTAAGTATATATACTAAATAGGAAAAAAATTTAATGGTCTTCAAAAGATGTTTCACACAAATATTGAGGGATTTTCCTAGGCAAAGTAACGGTAGAACCACCACCAGTGATCATTTTGGAAAGCCTACCGACTTTATCAAATGCTGAGCGGGTGTAGCTTTGTTCCAATAAAACTTACCTTCCCCGACTTCATCTATGCAAAAGAAAGCTTTTTATGCAAGATAAATGGACTAATTTGGACAGTAACAACAACTCGAACGGAAAACCAGAGCTCTAGCCCTGATTATCTGAAAAGTTAAAATGGAGACCAGTGACTCCAACAAACAAAAAAATAATAATTCAAGTGTAGCAATCATTCAAAACACAAAAAAAAACCAATACAGGTAGTGGAAAAACTTTTAGGTCTCTGCATTCAATTTATGAGCAGGATAAAGACCGAAATGACAGCGCAGCGTGCGGGCTGGCTAACAACGAAAGCGTTTTTACGTTTGATTGAAATTGAAAAGGGCAAATGCTCAGAAGACCTACTGGCAGTGGCAGCCCGTGGGCGGAGATGTGGAAGCTGAAGAACGAGCAGAGTAAGAGAGCGAGGAAAACATTGTGACAGTTGCGACTTTTGGCAGCCGCAAGCGAGACGTACGGAAAGGAATACCGAATAGCCGTGTTGAAAATGAAATATGGTAGCGCTGCCAGCGAACCGCAAGACATAAGGAAACACTCCGACTCACACATAGGGACTCGGATAGGCGATCGACGACACGCGAGCTAACAATGGTGTCGGTGGGCCAATACAAACAACACAAACACAATTTTCGGCAAAATTTTCTCCAGCCGAAAATATATCTTTGTTGTTGGTTTTTTGCACGTTTACCTTAGTAATGTCGGCCGCCGCAAACAGCATCAATTCCGCCAGGAAGCGTTCGACATAATTACGACATCCTGTCGGCCTGTCACGTTGTCGCACACAGACTTCCAGTCGTTGCTGCCAAATTTAGTTGAAAATTGTATGTGTGCGTCACAAACAGTGGGCGGCGAGGCGTGCGCTCAGGTGTCCGGACATCGCTGGAGCATCGAGTTAGGTGTTTTTGTCACACACGCCGCCAAACGATAAGATTGATGGGAAATTCATGAATTACTCGCCGTTAATGGCGGATTAATTTGGAATTGAGTAAATGAAGTGCATTTGTTTGGTAAATAATGCTCGGAACGGCAGCTAAGGCATTAGTGAGTGCCATGCGGTGGGAAAGCGACGTTGCTCAAGGGCAATTAAGTTTAAATAAAAATTTATAAAACAAGTAAGGAAGGGCTAAGTTCGGGTGTAACCGAAAATTTTATACTCTCGCAATTTATTTATTGAACTTTATTTATATTATATAATACACAATTTGACCCACATATTCATCATATATATTGTATAAAGTCCATTGAAAGTTGGAAACCGTAATATTAGGTTCGATATATGGGGCCTTAAAAACCTATGGTCCGATTTCGGCGATTTTTAGAATGGGGCTGCCACACTATTAACATAGTATTTGTGCAAAGTTCTGCACCGATATCTTCACTAGTACTTACTTTATATATTGTAAAGTAAACCATTCAGATTGTCTTCAAAGTTCTGGTATATAGGAAGTAGGCGTGGTTGTGAAGCGATTTGGCCTTTTTTCACAACATATCATTGTGATGTAAGGAAACTATTACAAACCAAGTTTCATTGAAATCGGTCGAGTGGTTCCTGAGATATGGTTTTTGACCCATAAGTGGGCGACGCCACGCCCATTTTCCATTCTGAGTGCAGCTTTCATCTGCCATTTCTTATGTGAAATTTGATGTTTCTGACGTTTTTCGTTAGTGAGTTAACCCACTTTTAGTAATTTTCAAACTAACTTTTGTATGGGAGGTGGGCGTGGTTATGATCCGATTTCTTTCATTTTTGGGCTGTATTAGGAAGTGGCTAAAAAAAACGACTGCAGAAAGTTTGGTTTATACACCTCTATTGGTTTGCGAGATATGTACAAAAACCTTAGTAGGGGGCGGGGCCACGCCCACTTCCCCAAAAAAATTACGACCAAATATGCCCCTTCATAATGAGATCCTTCATACCCAATTTTATTTCCATAGCTTTATTTATGGCTTAGTTATGTCCGATAGATGGTCCGATTTTGCTAATTTTCGAAAGCAACCTTCCTATGGTGCCAAGAAATAAGTATGCCAAGTTTCATCAAGATATCTTAATTTTTACTCAAGTGACAGCTTGCACAGACGGACGGACGGACGGACAGACAGACATTCGGATTTGAACTCCATTCTTCACCCTGATCACTTTGGTATATATAACCCTATATCTAACTCGTTTAGTTTTGGGTGTTACAAACAACCGTTATGTGAACAAAACTATAATACTCTCTTTAGCAACATTTGTTGCGAGAGTATAAATATATAGGAATGGGTGAAATTTAGTCGTTTCCTCTTGAGATTTTAACGCTTTGTGCTTCAATCCCAGTAAAGAATGGCAAGAAGCTCTTGAAAGTTTAGTATATCTAGGCTTAAGCTCATCATTTAAATGCTTACAGATTTACAGATTAAGAAATATTTTCAAAATTAAAGCTTAAAGTCAATAGTCTGATTTGAAAGACGGGGATACAGAGTATTGGAGATAGAAGAGATGAGAGTAAATATAGGCTTTTATCTGCTTTTGACTTCTCTACTAACCATTTCGACCCCACGACCAACCTGTGGGGCCTATATACATATATGTTTCAGCTTAGTCGAAGGAAAACTGAAAAATTAGCAAGAATATTTTCCGAGCTGCAGTGTTATCTCATATATACTTACAACTAGAGAAGAAATTAAATATATCCTGATGGTTATCTTTGTTCCGCACTGACGCTCTGGGTCAGTTTTCCTCAGAATGTTAACGAAGCATTTAATATACGGTATTTAACCCTGAGACCTCGGAGCTCCGAGAATTTCCGATTATTAAATAGGGACTTATCCGGGGTTTCACGAATTTTCTTTCAATAAAAAGAGATCCAACTATTTATTGCACAGATGAATACAACAAAGTCCAAATGTACTGCCCTGAACCGAAGGGATCTGACGTTGCAAAGTCTTTTTGTCGTTTTACGACACTCGAATTACGAGAAGCCCCCTGGATCCAACCGACTAGAAAGATCTAAAGTCTAGCTGCTGTCATCTAGTTATCTTCTCCATTTTTGTTTCTTCTTGGCTACGTTGGTTGCTGAAGCGAACCCTAAGAACCCGGTCCCTAAGCTCCGCTGGGACTTAACTTGCTCAACTTTATCCAACCTCAAACACACACTTTACAGGAAATTTCCAAATTACCGTCAACCAAGACAAATTGCAAAGGCACTCAAGCTCAACTGTTCACTTTTACACAAATACATTTAACCCCACTAATGCCGTCCACTCTCATATTGCCAGCAAATCAAGTAAGTGCTAGCTATTAACCGTTACAATCAGCAGTAAAGCAAAGCCGCACTCAAACCTAACGTTTGAAATACGAATTCAAGGAGCAAATAAAGGTTTTCATTCATAAATAGAAAATCAACTCTGAAACCACTACAAGAAATTACCAACAAAATAAATGAAGAAAGTGTCTCGTGAATTTTTAATGTGACATCTCAAGGTAAAAGCGCGACTTGCCTCAGTTGACAGGTAAGGCAAGAATCGTGAGTGGATAAGCAGGAGATGAACAGGATGCTGTGAGTGGGCATGACAAGAGACGAACGGAATGTGAAAAGTGAGAGCGAGCGCACATGAGCGCAAGCAAATGGAAATTTAAAAATATATAATAAATTTACGAATATAGAAAATTAGAAATGAGTGTGTGTAGGCGGACGCAGAAAAAAAGGCGCATGCAACCTTGTGACATTGCTACTCATACAAGCCACGCGCTTAGCTAACCCAATCAGTTTGTGATAAAAAAAGAGCAAGGAATAAATTTAGACAGAAGTGGGGTGTGAGTGAAGTGTTGAATCCGCTTTTGCAATTTTTATGAATGAAAAACATTTCACGTGTCATTCGGTAACACGCGGCCTACCGCACTTCCGTTCCGCGGGGGTTTGCGGTAAACATTTTCTTTTCGCTGGCAGAGTCCATGAACTTCTTGCAGCGCAGACTTTATGCTATGGACTATTTTGACGAATTTTAATTTAATTAAAGACAATTAGGCACTAAGTGTGGTAGCTTGATTTATGAGCGAATAAGAGAGGAAGATGGAATTTGTAGGTGAGTTCGTAGATAGAGATGAGGCTTTCAAAAAAAATTTTTTTTCCAACCCTCGAGGTCGAGGTTTCTGACGACGTAAAAAATAGCAGAACCCTGTAGAAATGTTGTCCGCCATTCACAACGTCATGAAGCAGGGATTAAGACATACATATGTAATCAATGTCTGGAATGTCCGAAAATCGGAGCTCGTTGACATCGATCTTCCTTAATCGAACATTGAAATATATATTAAACAATCTTTGTATAATTACTTTGTCTACTGAGCGCAGGTGAAGGATTTTAATAAGCTATTCGGTCTTAAAAACCTAAATAAAACATTGCATCAAAGAATGTTTTAGGGGTTTGCCGAGGTAAAGATAAGAACCAGAATGCGGTGAGGATGGATTGCTGTGGAAATACAGGGACGATCCTTTTGCTTTTTGGAAGTAGAATATGTCGAAAGCTAGGAAGGAGATTGTTAAATGACAGGAAATAGAAAAGACTCTGTCAAATGTGAGGATTTTTGTATGTTTATCAAAGAATACTCGGCTCATCTTGAAGTAGAAGTTTTTTAAGATTATGAGTACTTGAGACAAGAAACTCATGGGACGACTCTGAAATTTGAACGATATTTAACAAAAAGTTGTCCCGAACTAAAATTCTCAGCTCTTGGGTGGCCAATCAATAATAAGTTCTGTCAAAAGATGAGGAAGGTTCTGAAAAGCCTCCATGTGAATTATAGCCCCTAAAATCGTATTCATTGTTCAAATAAAATTGTGCGTATTCGAACTCATAATTCTCTAAAATCCCGTAGCCTACCAAATACACTAACAACCATAGCAAAGAAGGCATACAAGAGCTGACAAAAGAAACCACGAAGCGGATGACAAAACAAGCAACGGAAATTGAAATTGAAATCAAGTTAATAAATAAAAAGCAAATAAATGTGAAAAAATGAGAGCACACATAAAAGCTGAAAGGACTTCTGGCTGAAACGAGATGGCCAGACGGCTGACGGAAGTAAATCACACGGAAGTATGGTGGTAATAATATATTTGAGGCACTTAAAAAGGCACCGTCAGCCCGAAATCGAATTGAAATCCTAAGTAAATCAAAGCGAAGCATTACCAGTGTGTTAACGGTAAAAAAATTAAATGACAGCGGGAGGATATGCGGAAATCGAATTGAAGTGCAAACGGAAAAGCGCGAAGGTAAGTGAAAAATCAAAGAAATATTTCATAGACATAGAAAACAGCGTTTTGCGACAGAGAGAGGGAGTTGAGGGTTGATGAGAAAATAAATACTAAAAAGGTTGGAATATTGAATACAAGGTTAGAATATTGAATTATTACAAGGAAATTTTAACTGAAAGGGGATAGAAGTAGTTAACCTCCTATGTTTGTGTAAACCGGAAAGCTATGCAGAATCTTCGAGAGTATTGTCAAGGCGAAAAAGGCACTTGAAGGCTCTAGCGAATTCTGGGAGATCCATATTTTATCTAATAATGCGAATTTAATGACTTCGTAAACTTGGACTCGGGTCTTGAGCGTAGATGATTGCAGGCTGGACCTACACAAAAAAAGAAAACCTCCCTTTCCATCTTCAATAATCTTCTTCTTACTTAGGGCATTGCCCCCATGCAAAATACCACATTTTAAGAGATGAAAAAGCATATCAAACTTATATTTCCCTCCCCCCACACACACGTCATCCCCTACCGCCTCAATTCAACTTTTCGGTACCCACATCAAAGAATGACGCCACCAACACTGAAATCTGCAAATCTACGTTACGCACAGCCGACACGCCGAATATTCATTGCGAATATTTTGCCCACAGCCAAGTGAAGGCTCGCTGCCTGTCGCACGCCAGTCAAGTTATCCGTCAATCACCCACCGCCCCACAAATTTGGTACGTGCATTGGCACAAATCAATTTATTGCCCGGCAAAAGCCATCGCACAGGCCGGGGGCTAAAGGGCACTTATACGAAACGCTGTAGCGAAATGCGCGTCCACGTAATGTGGGCTCTCTTCCATCAAAAATACTTTGTTAATAGATTTATTAAAGTTGACTTTGGCGAGCGGGACCTACGTTGTTGCTTTATACTGTACAGTGGTAGAGAAGCACGCTTTGGTTTATAGGAATGTCTGTAGTGGTACGCCATCATAATTTTTGATAAATAACTTGTAAAATATGTAAAAACTTTGTTAAAGATAACGGTCAAATCTCATTGAACTTTTTTGAAGAACGAAAACAAAAAAGCGAATGCTGCCTTCAGAAAACCATTATTGATGTGTAATTTGATTGTCAAAAGGCAAGAAAGCCATAATTATAAAATATTCTTGAGACTCCAATTAACGGCATTCCCGTTATGGTTTCCTAAGCATTTACCAATGGCTTGACTTTACAGACCCAACAAACGTGCTAATGAAAGACAAATTTGTCGAGAGAAAAGAATGAAACTCTTATATATATACATACCTAAATGTTAGATGCTAGTTAAGACTAGTCCGTATTGTGCAGACTTTACAGCCGAAGATCCATAACGTTATAGATAGATCTCGGACTGTTCAACGTACGCAACAGAAATGGACACTGATATGTATCCATCTCAGGCCTATCAACTGGGCAATATTTCTTCAAAATTATTTGAGAGAATGCCATTACAACAAAACAAATGCTGTAGAGTCTTAAGAGACAAACCAAACACTACATGAGCTCAAGATAACAGATTCTTGGACATCAGCTGAACGGCATGGGTTCGATGTCCTTAGACTAAGTCTGGGTGAATTTATTCTCGGAGCTCAATCAAATCTCGAAAGCTCCAATAATGCTTTATATAGTTGATGTAGATCCACTGGTTGAAATTGCGACTAATGGACTAAATCCTGGCTTTTAAAGATTGTTATTGACTGATTGATGTTTGATGTAAATAAAATAGATTAGAAAAGGATGCTGATTGAATCCAACTACGAGATTACTACTTAGCCATTATTCTCACTGTTTGTCCTCGTTTTTGGGGATTTCGGAAGAGAAAATGGTACCACCAACTGAATATGCGGTTTTATTGAAAATAGCTGAAGACATAGACGTAAATCATTTATGAGCTTTTTGGATATTTGATTGTATTTTAAGCGCCCAGCTGATGCTTCTTCTGCAACTGAGGTCTAACTTTTTATCGCATAAAATATAATCTAATGGTTTTGAAGAATGTGGTTGAGATAAGTGCCTTTAGTTGAATATAAATTCGTAGTATATCGGGAACGTATAACTGGATGACTCAATCTAGGATGTTCTTTTTATTTTTATTTTTTTCTTTTAAAGCGAGTCTGTAAACATCCTTCCAGTTAGAATAGAATATATAGTTTGCACCCCTTTTTAAAAGACCGTACCTAAGAGGCCTATGAGAACGTTAGTTGGACGAGCACTCCATTTAATCGGCCTTGATTTATAACCAATTAAGATCTAAAATCTCACCTCGGTCTCATTATAAGTATTAGTACTCATTTTATATTCAATTTCGGTCAGATTTTTCTCACAGCGCAAATTCGCTGCACACAAATTCACTTGTGTTAAATGCGAGCTCACGAAATAACAATTGCCATAAGACACTTTTATTTTAATATATTTATTATTTCACAAACTATGAGTTTCGTTCCAACTGACTCCCCAATCCAAAAGGTACATATTTACAAAAACATGGATATCTACATATATAATTGTTTATATGTACATATGTAACCATTCATTCTTTCAATGAAATGTGGATAGACAGGATGCAGTGAGGTGAATGTTGCGCAATGCTTGATAACTCAATATTTGAATATGCGCCGATATATACCATATACATACATACATATATGATATGTATCCAGCAGTGCTTGCTGTGTAAACAGATATACACTTATGTACATAGACTCCACTTCTCTCAAAAACGAAAAAAAACACTGTTGCGGCACGTGTCACGGCTTTTCCAAGCGTTCGCCGCTCAAAAGCATAGAAAATGAAAAATCACAAATGTGAAGAAGAATAACAACAGAAAATGGAAATATGAAAACTAGGTATGTGGCTAGTTGGGTTGAAGGTATAGAAACAGGCCCCTCACAGTGGGAGTGATGGGAGAGATGATGCTACTGTCATTTTATCAGATGCGCGTTTGATAAGTTTATATGTAAATATGGATATAATCAAATACGAAACTGAATATAAAATTAGACAAAATGAGCTGCTATTAGTAACATTAGAGGGTAAAATATGTTTCTCTTTTTTATACTTCCTTTTAATTTCTATTTAATTTACATTCAGCGCCATCTAACGGATTTTCTAAAAACGTAAAATGAAGTAGAGAGTATGATACCTTCAGTTTATAGAAAGATCGGTCTAAAAATTAAACTATGTGCGGATATCCAATCACTTTTGCGCGACATTCCATATTTCATAACACAGCTCGATCAATCTCTAGTTCTTAAATTCTGATTTTAGTTAGATCGATTGACTTTGAAGTGGATCCATAAGAATATAAGTGATAAGAGTACTGACCAAATAGTTAATATTCATATAGCATATGGAAATTTTAAGACTTCGAGTTCGCAATCAGTACGTATAAAGCATAAACTAAGTAGCTTCTTTAGCAATCTATAAAACTCACCTTAAGTTGGCAATTAATTCTCAATTGCATATATGCCCGATCTAAGCAAAGTGAATCTGAAAATAAAGTGAAACATAATTGTAAAACTCTTTTCAACGCTAGAGGATTATAAAAAAAAAATAGAAATTAGTTTGTAGACTCTCTAGAAATATTAAAAAAATAAAAAAGTTATGATCATTCACTCGGCTCAGGTATAAACTTTGAAGGCACTTATCGCCTTATCAGAAACACATGTGTAAATTTCTTATATAGAATCCAGTTACATAGATCTCCAAAGAAACAGAGGTTTCGAAAAAGCAGTTTTCTTAATAACAAGGTAGTAAAATTATTATACGAGAGAATTTTCAAAATCTACTAAAACTATGAAGTAAACCATTAAATTACAGATGTATAACTAGGAAAAGAGACATTACAGGAAGCTGTTCTCTCAACTCTCCCTTTAAAAAATGGTAGGCCAGGATATGGTTTATCTTAAATTCAGGTCTAAATATATTTCAGTTCCTTTACAAAATTCTTTAGGATTCAGTATAATTATTTTTATACTCTCGCAACAAAAGTTGCTAAGAGAGTATTATAGTTTTGTTCACATAGCGGTTGTTTGTAAGTCATAAAATTAAAAGAGTTAGATATAGGGTTATATATATCAAAATGATCAGGTAGACGAGTTGAAATCCGGATGTCTGTCTGTCCGTCCGTCTGTTCGTGCAACAGATAACTTGAGTAAAAATTTAGATATCTTAACGAAACTTGGAACACGTATTCATTGGCACCCTGAGGAGGTTGCTTTCGAAGATGGGCAAAATCGGACCATTGCCACGCCCACAAAAAACCAAAAACCTATAAAGTGTCATAACTAAGCCATAAATAAAGTAATAAAAGTAAAATTTGGAACAAAGGATCGTACTAGGAATAGGGCATATTTGGATGTAATTTTTCGGGGAAGTGAGCGTGGCCCCGCCCCCAAATCGGATATTTGTATATACCAATAAAGCTATATAAACCAATCTTTCTGCAGTCGGTTCTCTTACGTACCCCACCCCACACCATATTAATAGTTAAAATCGGATAATAACCACGGCCACCTCCCATACAAAGGTTAGGTTGAAAATTACTAAAAGTGGGTTATCTCACTAACGAAAAATGTCAGAAACACTAAATTTTACAGAGGAAATTGCAGTAGGAAGCTGCACTCAGATTTTTTCAAAATGGAAAATGGGCGTGGTATCGTCCACTTATGGCTCAAAAACCATATCTCGCGAACTACTCGACCGATTCGAATGAAATTCGGTATATAATATTTTCTTGACACCCCGATGACATGTGTTGATGAAATTGGTTCACAACCACGACAACTTCTCATGTAACTCAATTTTGAACTTTATCTTATTCCTTCACTTTATTATATATACATAAGAAACCAATGAAGGTATCGAAATAAAACTTGACACAAATACTGTAAAAATTGTCGAAAACGGACTATAACTTTTCAAGGCCCCAGATATCGAATACGGAGAATTCAATGCTCCATGGTAATTTTTCACCGATAATTTCGGTAAATCTCTCAGGTATCTTAATTTAATTCAGAGGAAATATTTTTCTTCTAATAGTGTCATAACTTCCCATAGCTCTCATATATCTAGTTATAGGATTTTCAAATTGGGTCAAATTATGTGCTATCTTAATAAAAATATATCAATAAATTGCGAGAGTATAAAATGTTCGGTTGCACCCGAACTTAGCCTTTTCGTACTTGTTTAAACTACTAATGCCCATACCCACACCATTATCTTTAGTTAGTTTCCACTTGTTCAACAAATTTTAGTAATATACTCTGGAACTTATTAAGTAGAGTTCTTGTTCTGATTAATTCGTTTTGCTATCAATTTAAGGTGATGCTAGTTAAACTTAAAGAAGCTTAAAGGTCACTAGTGACATTCTGTAATTGCCTACATAGTGGTTACAACATAATATTTGTGCTATACTTAGAAGATAATATAGTCAGAGTAATATTCATTATTCATAAAATCATTATCATCAAATCGAGATATTACTTTTATACCAGAAGTGCAGATCAGTTAGTATCCCGTAGATCTATACTTTTTCGGCCGATTCAAGCTCTACAGACGATACTTAGGTACCTTCAGTATCAGCTGCGACCTCAGTGTATTTTTATTGAGCTGTGGTCAGCGTTAAAAGGATTTAAGTCTAGGTTCGATAAGAACCGCTATGAAAATTAACCTTATTTTAAAGCAACAGGCCTGAAGACGGTTATGGTATGTCCAAGGTTCATTTCCATTAGTTCTTGTTCATATGTTCTCAACTAGCATTTAATCTTATAGCCGATAACCCAATCAGGGATGATATTTGAACCAATTATCTATATAAATAACAACCGTAAGTGGGTTACATTGGCAATTTCGGAGCCCCCATCTTCTCAATAATAACTAAAAACATTTATATTCTATAAAAAAAAAAATCCAAATGTAGTATAAACATACTTTTTAAAAGCTTTTGATGAAATTTTTTACGACTTCCATTCACAAAAATTCCTGCCAATCCGTGTTTTTTTTTCTCAATGTAGAATATCAAAATTCCACATTGCCGCTCACTCATTACCCCATCCAAACAAACTGCACGAAAAATGCGCAAACCGCACACTAATATTTAGATTAATAAATTTTAATTCCAGCCAAAGCGACCGCAACTAATTTTCCAATCATTCGACGCTTTTTATGGTTGATTGACGCAGGAAAAGCCGCGCCAAAACCATAAATAGGACAACAGCACCACAACAACAACCACAATAGGTCGTCGACTATTTCATTCACAACAAACCGCAAATAAAATTTGGCAGCCAAAATTAGCGTAAAGCAAGTATTTGCCGCAAAAATGCTAAGCGAATTAATTTTGATCCACACAGCGTCATAAACGCTGGGGTTAGCTTAAAAATAGAAGCAGGAAAGCTAAAGTAATGAGCAAAAAGGATTGAAAGATTATGAAAATTTTTTAAATTCAGATAGAATTTCTCTAGTATTTTTTCATCGGATGTAAGACCGGGCTCGATGTGATTACTAGACCAACTGTCGTCGAAGCGGCGCAGTGGAGGTCATTTGATTTGGATTGGGCTTCAGACATGATATTTATACTGGAGTTCTGATTTGAAAATTTACAATTTAACGTATATGTGAGGAACGTTATGCTTATGAAATTTCAACATGAAATTTCAACGAGTTCCTTCAACATTTGAAGTACAGAACTATGCAAGGATCAACGGATACCGAAGTTTAAAGATCTCATTATTCAAACTTTTTACAATTAAGACCCTTCCTTACTTCCTCAAGCTCTAAGGACAGGTTCAAGGTGGATTAATTTTCGAGAGGAACGAAAATTCAGAGGAACAGTAAATGGAGTCTAAGGGGAGGTATGATCATCTATATCCAAAACCGGGTAAGTTTTATTCAGATTTTTCAAATATTGACCGAATGGATCTAGACTACGTAAATTTGGACTGAGGCGTATAAAACTGACAGGGTTCAAAACAGCATTATATGAGAAATAGACGGTCTAAAGTTGAATATCATCTAACTGATTTTTGGAGCAAAAGGAACAAAACCAACAATAAAACAGGTAAGTAAAGACAGGTATGTTTGAAAACTAACTTTTTACCGTGTAGATTCAGGGGAAATAAAGGACGATCTTCCACATCCAAGGTTTTCACTTCTCTAGGTTCACTATACAAATTTCTTCGGTATGTGTGCTTCATATTAGCTCAAAAGAACCTCGAGCACATGAAGCCACATCGGCTACCTCCTCAATTGCACTGTTGCCATCAACCTCCTGGAGTGACACTCCGTCCGACAACTCATATTTCATTGGTTCACACATAAAAATCTAACGCGCAACAACAATGTAATGACGCCCAAAACGAATTCAATCAGTAATGCTAGGGAACTAGCGAGCTAATGAGTCTATCTTTAATTACACACTGTCATTGGAATAAAGCAAAAACAACACAAATAAAAGTGAAGTCAGATTTCAAAATGTCACCAGACCATAGAAGAGCATTCGAGTTGGTTCTAGCTTTGCGTGAGTTCAACTCGGCTAAGAGTAACAACAACAACAACAACAACGAAGGAAGATCATCAAGCAAAGTTACAGCAAAGATTACATGTCAACACCAACAAAAACAAAAAAAAAATGCTTGCTCTTGCTTTTGAATTACAACAACAACAAAGAACGAAGAACACATGACAATATTTACCGCAGCGGCGAAACGTGAACCGTCAGCCACATGCAGATTGACACCAACCGCGGTTCGAGAGTTGAAAGGATACCATAAATCTTGACTACAGCGAAGTGGCATACCAACTTGCGGCGTCCGAAGTCGCCGAACATTTCAGTGACAATTTGCGCATTCGCAGTCGCCGAGCACCACATTGAGGTTACAGCAACAAGTTCAAGCAACAAAAAAAAAAAAACACAAGCGAGAACAGTACATTAAACAGGAATGCGCTGTGCACTTGTCACCATTACCCCCAAAAGACTCCAGCTCAAGCTGCTACTAACACTTTCCAGCTGTTGTGGATTTGTGGAAATTTGCGTGGTGTCACATCAAGCCAGCTATAAATCGCAGAAGAAGGCGGATGATGGAGCGAAAACAGTGTGAATGAGTAATGCGAAATTTGTAAATTAAGACCGTTATGCCAACACTTCGGAACTTTGAAGGCGTCTGGATACAGAGCGGACTTGAGTGGATTTCAATTGCATTTAAATA
This sequence comes from Zeugodacus tau, assembly GCA_031772095.1. Classification (NCBI taxonomy): domain Eukaryota; kingdom Metazoa; phylum Arthropoda; class Insecta; order Diptera; family Tephritidae; genus Zeugodacus; species Zeugodacus tau. The sequence continues at coordinate 24,065,774 of CM062652.1, forward strand.
TCATTTATGGTTTTCTAAAGAGACCAGAATCGATGGTGATCTGAGATTATTTTCATGGAACCCAAGTCGTTCGCTATTCATCACTTGTAGCCATTTATCTTCTTGGTAATTGATGAAATGCACTTCATTAGTCACAGTAGAGAACGGCAATGGGCTCTTGATCTGATCTGACGCTTCAGGGGCGACAATTATTTTTCATTGAAATCAATCAATAGCTTTCTTAGAATAAATCCTGAGGCTCCATGGGTTCTTACTAAAGTCAAGGTCATTTTAAAGGCATTTGTGGAAATAAAAAAATTAGACCCTCATGCTACTGCTGTTACAGTATATTATTCCTTAACACTTCGTGAGATCTACATGCGGGAGGCTTAGGTTAGATTTGTAGGCGGATCTCTTCAAATACAGAAAATATCATTTAGAAAGCTTAGAGTGCTGTCTATTGTGATACCTTAAAATTCAACAAAACGCTTGGAATCTGTTACGAATTTCTTTAGTCGACCTATGTCGGTTCTAGCCTTGGGCCTTCCGAGGGGTTTCAACCTCAGTCTGGCAATAGCTGGACAGTGGAGGAGTAAATGCTTAGATGATTCCACCTCGCCTTCCTCCAAACAGCTTTGGCTACTTGCTTCTCATAGAATCCAAGAACAGGAAAGTAGTTTCTCAAAAATATTAAAATATTTTCAGAGATTAAGTTGTTATTTTCAACAGATGACCTGTATAACGCTGAACCTAAAGGACCTTTTTGAGAACACAGAGTATACCAGAACAAAAAAATATAGCCATTTTATAGGTCATATTTGAGCTTTTGAAATAAAGAGAAATTGACCGTTCTCATACTTTCATGAACATGACACATGGCTACACATTTACTCTATGGAGCTATTAATTGTTGTTATAGTAATTTATCCGATATTATGCACTTATGCCAGCGCTACTTCTAATCGTCGAACCACTTCTTAAATTCAATTTTTGAGATAGCCTTGGGTCTTTCAGCGATTTCTCGTGTACTTGGAAACGACGGCCCTTTAAGATTTTCTTTATGTCATGTCTGGCGAGTATAGAGGCTGGACCATCGTTACAATATTGTTTTTGGACAAGAATTTAAATATGAACAATGGGACTTTTGGATAATAGGAAATTTTAAAATTTCCGCTATGTTTTGAACACACCTCGTGCAATTTAATGGCTTTAATTTTCATAGGAATATTTTGGTGAACTATAAAATTAACTCAGCACCAAATCCACCAAAATATTTCTACTGAATGGACTTATTTTTTTCGAAAAACTTTTAACTTCAAGTCTCTTGAGATATGAAAAAATATATATATTCACAAGGTATATCAAAATATTTCATGAAGTAGCTGTAGAGGTACCATTGAAGATTTCCTCTTCAGCATACTTAACTATATTTTGAAATTGGACAATTTCTTTAAAAATGTTAAATTGGTAAATATATTATATAAGTCTATTTTATTTATTTATCAATTTTCACAAATGAAAAAATTCAGTGACTGCACAGTGGTTAAGGGATAATGAATATTAATTAAGGGATAATATGCAATTTTAAATATAATAAAAAAATATTTTCGATACAATTTTATGATAAAACATTTTTAATGATGACGGTTTCATTTAAAATATATTTTTTTAAACCAAAAGAGCTCTTCCACATTTTTTATATTAGGTCCAGAATGGAATCAATCTAACTAAATATATTTATTAATCCGGAATATTATTTAGTCTATATCTATTGAAGAAGTCAAAATTAAAATTTTCGTAAATGTGAGCCTTAATTTTTTTAATGTTAAAAAAATATTAATTTCTTTTTTAACAACTTATTTCTTCATTTCTGTTTTATTCTTTTTTTTATTTTATTTAAAAAAGGGTCTATGATATATTGGTTAATTTTACTCAATTAAGAAAAAATTAAAATAATTTACATTGAAATGTTTTCAATTTTCGGTTCAATATGTTTCCTAACTCTTAGCAAAATATTAAAAAAAAAAACAGAAAAATATATATATTTTTATAAACACACTGTGCGTTCACCGAAATCTAACAATTATATTCTAATATTCTAACAAAAAAAGTTCAGCAAATCTATTAGTGAGATATGCAAACAATAAATCCATGGATAGATGCACCTCTGTATATATGTATGTATATCCAAATTTTCTGTTTATTTGTTTATTCGATTCTTCATTTCAGCGGACAGCCGCGACGGTGCCAAAGGCCAGGGGCAAGCTGTTCGCCATGTAACAATTGTCTTGATTCACAAAAGTTTCTAGTTTCTTATAATATTTTTTTTTTCTCTCTTCTAATCTTGCTGTTGTTGTGCAGCTAATAGAAGCAGAATAAGAAGAAGAGCAATTTTGTTGCTAAGAAGCGACAGGTGCCGCAGCAGCCATTCGATTGCCGTCATTTCGAAAATATGTATTTCAATCTACTTTCCGTTTTAATTTATTTTTTCCTTCACTACACGACTTAGCTATTGTTGTTGGTGTTCTTCTTGTTCCTGTTGTTGTTATTTTGTATGCTTAAACTCAAAGATAAATGAGCTGTGAACGAATTATACAAATGCAAATGTACATATGTACGAGTATGTAGGAGTGTGTATGAGTGAAGAATCTGTATTTTAATTGGAAGGAGCAGTGTCTAAAGAACGCGAGCAGATGAAGATGTTTTGAATCATCATCGGTGATTTTGAAAAGGCAAGCATGCATACATACATATATTTAATTATCTAAGTGCGTATATATACATATTCACCTATTGACTATGCTTTCTAGATTTCATAAGAGTATTCTAATTCAAAATAAATAAAAAAAATACTTTCCACTTTTTAGCGGATTTTCTTTTAAGCTTACCTTAATCACATAGATCTCGAATCTATATATGTAAGTTGCTGCAACAACAAAATAAGATACTCACTCTACTGAGTAGAAATCACTCAAAAACAACTCAGAGTTGTGAGATTAAAAATTCTTGAAAGTTTTGAAATAAAATACAATTAAATATTATGTCAATGGAGTCTTGGAGCTAATAAAATTACACCCGATAATCATTTACAGAATTGATACACCATTGAATAGCTCTTTTAATAACCAAATTGTTCAATATAAGTAATCTCAAACGATATACAAGAACATCGATAAATTTTAAAGATATTGAAAGTGGAAATCGACCTCTTTAAGACACAAGACAAAATATGTTATCTTTTATGAAGAATAGATTCCTCACTCGAATCTCAACCTAGACACCATGTGGTATTCAAAATTATTTGTCAAGTATTATCGAATTGGATTTCAATTAATGATGAAGTTGTAAAGTTTTTAATTGGAAACCCCCCAGGAGTTCTTTTAACTGTTCATCCAGAGAGATCGGACATCATTTCACTTAGAGATCGATGTTCGGAGCGAAAATGGAAGTGGACTGAGAACTATGTGTTATTGTAAAAAGAAAAAAAAACTACTTCATGATCCAACGATGAGCCTCCCATAAGGAAGTACAAAAAGATTTATTATATGAAAGATGGATTATTTATAGATTCAGAGATTAGTATGACTTCGGTCAGATCAGAAACACAAATTTATATAGACAAGGATGAAGGATGGATGAACTCCAAGCTCAACTGTTATAGTGAAGAGCACTTTGAATTTTTTTTGATAACGAAAATATGAGCTATTGAACCAGTTCGACGAAGAAGAAGGGAAAGTAGTATCGCGGGTCATATGAAGAGATTTCCAACGATATGAGACACATTCCCATCGACTTAAAGATCGATGTTTGAAGAGAAAATGGAAGCGGACTGAGAACTTGGGTCTTTGTTATTGTAAAACCGACAGATTTCAACGAAAAATCTTCCTCAAGAAAGGACGTTAAGATTGTTATAGGTTTGCAAGAATGCTGTATGAGGTCCAATTGAGAAATTTTATTTTAGTGAAGTGCTCTTGTTAGTCTATATGACAACAAACGGTCTACACTGTTGAACTAGCTTGACGAACTAGAATAGAAGAGGAATGTAATATCTCGACACACATGGAGTAATCTCTACCGTCAGTTCAAAGGCGGAATGAAATTTCTTAAGCCAAGGAACCCGAATTTTCGATCCTATGACATTTTCCAACATTATATTGTTTTCAAATTAATTGATTGTTGTCGTTGTAGTGGCGGTTATCTATCCGTGCCTGAAAGGAAAGACTCATTGCATGCAGGACATGTATTTTGTATGTCGGGGTTCAGTCTGGATAAGTAGGAGTTTAACCTGCTACAATATCCAGATCGAAGTTGCGCAAGGGTCACTCTGGTTTCATGCGGCAACTCGAGCTCTCTGTCTGCTATAAGTGTTGGTTTGGAGGCTGCAATTTCAGAGATCTAACCCTGTTTGGATCGCTAAGTTAATTGATCAGGCCAATTGGCTATATCGGTCGAGTATATTTACTTCTAGTGACTTTTATCTTTCTAGCACTTTATTGTTCCCTTGATAAGTTGTGTCGAACTAATTCTAGGAGCACTTAGATGTTATTATTTCAAAGGCAATGACGACTCTGCTTTTGTCAGTGGTTCACAAATAGAACACATGTATACTCAAAGTCATTGAAGTCGCAGTTAGAGAATCACAGCTTTCATTTTGATGGATCATATGCCGAGTTGTCAGAGTTTTTTCATTGAAATTTCATATAACTAATAGTAGTTGGGGAGAACTTCTTCCAACAACACCAAAAAGATAATTTTTTTCATGAATTTCGAATCTCCCATTCAAAACACAGCTGTTCACAGGATACAAATACGTAAATAAATATGTATGTACCAAATTTGCTGTGAGCACCCACTAAATTACATATATTTATTAATATATATTCACATATGCTCACATGTACTTAAAATAAATGTTTTTATATGCAGACAATAAGTCGTCCAATTTATGTATTTTTAGCATTCTTTTGATATTTAAAAATAAATGCAAATTCCAAAATAAAAACTAAAAATATTAAAAGGAATTTATTTCGGTAAAGCATCGCTCAGCTGTTGACAATGTGGAGGGAAAATGGAAATAAACACACAGTAAATATTAAAATTAATGGGCGTAAGAGACAAGTGCGAGCATAAGGAGTACTTATAAAAAGGACACATGTTGCCTGCTACTACAGGGAGAGAAAGAGGCAGAGAGGGAGAGGATGTGATAATTGCTGTTTATTTTTAAAAGCAAAAATAACCATGAGCTGCAGGCAAAAATCCTTCAAAAAGTTTCCTTTTCTAAGGAAATTTTCTAATGGAAATTATAATAAATTAAAATAAATAAATATATATGAGAAGAGTGCAGTAAAATACAGCAGTGTTTAAGTATGTAAGTCTACAAACTTATCCGATAGTTTTCAATTTATCACAGCCAAGTTGTGCACCCACAACCTTCCGTTAGTTAGTCAAGTACTCAACCCGCTCGTCTATGACGCTTACTTGCTCGAGTTGCGCCCTTCAAACGGCAGCCTTTTAAGGTACTTAAGCCTCTTGTACCATTATATGGTTGTCTTATATACTACTAACACATCCACAGCTGTATCGAGAAGGGGATTTGCTGCGTTACTTCTAGCGTACGGTGTCTGCTCACATTTGGCCTTTTCAACTTGCCAGCCATTGTGGCAATTAGTCTCCGATTTCAAGTGCCTCCTGTTGCTTCTGCAGCCGTAGTCTGTTACTATTTTTTGTTGTTTTTGTATCTATTTTTATCCTTTTTCGTGACTACCGCTGGCTGGCTACCTTTTCGAGTGTCGTCTCCCTACATGCTTTTCAATTGCTGAGACGACTCACTAACTGCACAAGCCGACTTAGATGCTTACATACGTTTGGTATTAGGCTACATGTGTTCCGATGAACTAATTTGTGTGTAACTGTGGGTAGGGTCTTTCAAAATAGTATAGAAATAACTAAGTCAACTACTAGTGTCATATGTACAATACTGAGAGAGCTACGAAAGAGTTTCTGTTTTGAGGCAAGCTCCCACGAAGTCACGAAAAGTCTCAGATATTTCTCATAACTTCAGTCCAAAGTCTCGACTAGAGACGTCTCTAACTTTATGGCAGGCAGACGGATATGTGTAAACTTTTGAAGTTACGCCATCAATGTTGTCCAATTTCAAAAAAACTATATCCACCATCTGCTTCCCCAAAATTGAACCGATGAAGGATTTATATACGAGAAGATATTTTAATAGACTTTTATTTCGGGTCTTGTAAGTATATTAGGGAAAAGGTGTAGATGAAACACCAAATCTTGGATAACAATCAAGCTTATCGAGCTCAGATCATAGTATAATCCGGCATACATTGCACCAAAAACTCAGGAAAGCTTCCGTAAAGACCGGAATCATTGCGTATCGTAACGGAACATACGGATTTGTTAAATAACAATTTTTGAAGCTCCAGAAGTGAGATATTGTGAATGCTCTTAGACCACATATTCCGGGTGAACAAACAAGGCCGAGAAGCTCTGGTCTTCTGAGATCGATTAAACGTGTCCAAAAGCAGCGATAACTCTTCGCAACCCATTTGGTTATGAAGAAAGTACAGAGTTTTAGCAAAATCGCTGCGATTTTTAGAATATATTCTCAAATAAACCGAATCCAAAGAAGATTTTAGCTTTGCCAACACAAAGTAATGGGAGTTCTCGAATTTGGTTTTCGAAAAAGTAACAAGCACTACCGATGTGGGTCTGTGTGCTATTGTTCTTGTCAACAAAAGTAAATTTCCAAATCTCACTTAAAGTGAATGGCCTACTCCTGAATCTTCACCGCCGCAGCACACGAAATTTCCTTTAGTTTCGACATTAATTCGACACCCACATTTGTCAACACAACGCTTTGTATTGAAACGCTAATGACTTCCAACTGAACGGTACGCATTTCACCTTTGGAAAATGCGCCAAAGTAGTTGGAGTGGCAGCGAAAGCAAAACAGCGGGAAATCGAATTTTCTTTCTAAATGAGCCTTTGATTTGCTGCAGAGCACTTTATGTGGATTCCATAGCACACGAGCTCGACGAGTCTTAATGTATGTACTTGTATGTATTCGTATGTGTGCCAACGAGAGTGGGGAGTGTTTGCCTACACGTGCGCCTATTATTTATGGCTGAATATCGACAGCGGACATTTGTTTGTTTCCCAAATTCCCCCCTCTTGCACAGTCCCAATCGGTAATCGGAAGGTTCGATTTCCTTCCTTGGTTCCAACTCTGAAACTACTCGTGTTAAGTGTACAATGTAGTTGTTGTTGTCAGTTTTAAAAAGTAATTAAAAGTGTCTTCCTTCACAGAAACATGTACAGAAAAAAATTCAATTCCCCCCTTCTTTATACCTCTGTTTAGGCGACTCATCTCCTTATGGCTCTTGGCTTACGTCGCGGCGGAAGCAATTAAGAGAGGTGCTACAACACTTCAGCGTTGCCAAATTTATGGCAGCATTTGGTTTGCGTTTTTGATTTTTGTAAGAAAACACGAGTGACGAGTAAAAGGCGGATCGTTACGGTATTATAATGAGTTATATGAATGGTTATATGATGCCGTTTGAAGAATTTTAATATTGGTGCTTAAGAGGGGATGCAGATTATGATTTTATTATAATGACCATCAAAGAAACTAGTATTGAGTGGTCTGCCAAGATCATCTAAGAAGCTAATGGTTGTATTATACATAAAAGTAATGGAGGGGTTATAGTTCGCAATAATCCTAATATTGCTCTCTTCATTCGAATGTTATAGTTCACAATAATCCTAATATTGCTCTCTTCATTCGAATATAGGATTCCTAACACAGTTCGGTCACAAATATTCTAATGAACAAAAGGTAAAATGTGTGTCTCTTTAGCGAATAGCTGAATGAAGTTACCTCTTTTTGGAGTCTATTATGTCTCTGACCCCTATTATAACGCCGACCACTGAAACCGTAGACTTATATAAAAACATATATTTGGAATAACCATCGGTTCGGTCGTTTCACAAATGTAAACAATGACACCAATATCAAGAAAGAATGGGACAATATTAAATCCAACCTAGACGTCCTTACTAATGCCGTAGTTTGAATAAAAATTATATTGGATTTGGCCGAAATCTCTTATGCGATTAAATAGTCAATCAGTAAGAAGAAAAAGAAGAAAATTAGAAGAACCCGAATTATGTCTTACATTACAGGGATCTTATGATCTTACCCCGAACTTGCTATCCACTTATTACTGACCGCGGAAATTTTTTGATACAGTAGGTATGTTCCATACACAAATAACATTATCTTCAGAATGAACAATGATACACTCCGTCTCAAAACCCTTAAAGCTGCGAGGTAAGGATTGTTGGTTAGGACAACAGGAGATCTTCAAGCTCATTAGCTTCTTAGAGCGCGCAATAGTTAAGCCTAACAACACTGAGTAAGAAAAGGAGTGGTTCTATATTGCTCATCTTTTAGCTAGCATATCACCCGAAGATTCATTCGACTTTTTGTTTTGGGTGAAAATTTGAATGACCACCTTTACCATAAAGTTAGCTGATTTATTGTTATACTTATATAGAGCTCAATAAACTCTCCCATGGCTAATCTACAGGAAAGATAAAGTAATTTTTAAGCTGTAGATACAGAAAGTTAAAATGACGACTGTCTGCCTTCTTCTAGTATTATGTGAAGAAATCTTAGATTCTGAAAAATAATGACCAGGTCAAAGATTCTCTTCGGTCACAAACTCGAAGACCAAAAGTTCCCTTCTGAAATTGAATACTTCCTCCAAAAGTTCCTAGAAAAGGGCACGATCGTAATAGGTCTTAATAGCCTTGAACTTTCATCGCAAAATTCTTAATGTTACAGAGAATGAAGTTGTTTTAAATTCTTATGGAACTCAGACTATGTAGTATAATCCGGCTTTCATTGTACCAAAACTCGGTAAAGCTCTATAAAGACCGGAATCATTGTGGAACACATACGAATTTGGTAAATGAGTCTGAGCTCCATCATTAACGCCAGAGAACAAAAATATTCATAAGTTAGGAACTGCGAATCCATCTTAGACCAGATAATTCGGATGAACAAAGAAGTTCATAAAGTTCTGGCTTTTGCTGCTTTGAAACAAAGTGTTGAAAATCCTATTAGACCCGTTATCGACACTGGTGATCTTAAAATGCCACGACGACAACTTCGAAGGATCACCGAGGCAGCCTTAAACACAGTACTTAGAAGTAACACCGAAATGTTAAGTGCATAACTGGATAAGGTTATCCTATATAAATTTCCAGCCACTGTCGATCAGTCCCAACTGAAACACCCTATAAGTGCACATACATATAATGATTGCGTATAAGGCGAAGGCGGGAGGCCTTCTCGCAGCAAAAACACATGTCTTTGCGTTTAAAGTAGAAAACATAAACATATGCAAGATACATACATACACATATACATATGTGCTAACACACATACATACATACACACGCATATATGTATATGTGTACTAACATACCAAAGCATAATGGAATCGAACGAGTCACTGAAGAATTCAAGTGCGTCAGACCCGTCAGCTGCCGCACACATAAATTAAGAATTTGCACAAAAACAACAACAACAGTAGCAAAGAGTATAAAAACATGCAAGTTGTAAATTTAAATGCACATATGTACACATACATACATACAAACATACATAGAAATCAGCATATCCGCCCCGCACGCAATGAAATCGAAATTCGCTTGGAAAATATAAAACAAAAACAACAAATAAATACCAAATACCAAAGCAAAACACAAAAAAAGTGTTTCTAGAAACAGAAACAAAATAAGAACAACAACAACAACAACTAAAAGAAGAAAATCTAAGCAAACAATGCCTGCGAAATGCCACTCGCCCCCTCCTACCGCCCTTTCCCCCACAAGCGTTGAGCGCCAAGTAATGCTGCCGTATGCGTGACAGCGGGTGGTGGTTGTTGAACAGTTTAATTTTAAATTCAAAATCAAATTCGAAAATAGTTTCGAGTGGTGTATTTTTAAAAGAAAAATTTAAAGCGATGCTTTTCTTAAAAATCCAAAATTATCCTTTTATTTATAAATTCGCCGGCGGCATGCCGATGATGAGTGTGCCACCGATTAGCCGACGAGCGCACCAACATATGTGTACATGTATACATTCATACAGATGCGAGTATTTATGAAAATGTTTATAAAAAAATCATAATCATTTAAAATAGACGCAAACAAAAAGTTTTCTTTAGAACGCAGTCGCATGCGAAAAACGTGAGGCAGACAAGGAAATCGCCAGGGCGAATGCAAGGCAGAAAGTGGGGTTGGATGAGGCAGGGAGGTAATGTGCAAAAAGTTCAGAAAAAGGGCGGTGAAGTTTATTGAGTAGGAAAATTAATTGCAATTGTAACAGGATTATATAGGGAATGATTAGAGGAGAAAATAAAGTTTTATAAAAAAGGGACATATAATTTTTTGTATTATTTTGCTTTTGAACACAATTAGACAAATTCAATTTTTTTTAAATAAAATCTATATGTATATATAAAAGTCTTCTGTATGTCACTAAGCTCCTCCTAAACGGCTGGACCGATTTGAAAAAGATATTTAGTGTGTCTTCAGGTGGATTCGAGAAGGGTTTATAGTAACAGAATTTCAATTTTTTATATAATTACTAGCAGACCCGGCCACACGTTGTAGTGGCTAAGGTATACATTAAATTAAGTTGGTCCAATCTTGGCTTCGGCGACGATATTGATTACTCGAGGTTGATTTAGTATGTTACACAGCGTGATGACAACTCACACTACTTTTAATTGCAAAGTGAGTGGTGATAGTACAGGCAATTTTAAATAGTCTGTGAGATAATTGACTACGTCATCCTGGTTTGTAGCTGTGTCAACTCTCCTGAACCAAAATTCTAAATTGTCGCATTAAGATCATCGATATCTTTGTTTTTTACCACCAATATAGGTTATTCAATCAGTCATTTATGGTTATCATATTGAGGTTTCATGTCAGGAAAACTTCTCTTTCAAGTCAATGAAGTGGACAGAAATCTGTTGGAAATGCTATTAATCCATCGAGGTGTCAACTGCGACCCTACCATTTCCAATTGCTTCTACAATCGCAATCTGATATTGTTGCAAAAACACTCATATGTTAGTTGTTAATTGGCGATTCTTTATGTGTCGCCACAAATTAAATGACTTTAGGCATGCGATTAGCCCGTCAGTAACAGTTGATCCAGTAATAATTGGAAGAGTCTGGCGTAAATCACCTGTTAACAGAATCCTGGCTCCACCAAAAACGTTTATCGACAATCAAGATCTTTTCAAGTCCTGTGCAGTACCTCCAGCGACTTCTTGAATATTTGGGAAATCTTCGTTATAGCGCTATTTTTGGCGATTTTGCCGACTGGTGTTTCGTTCATTTGCAATTTAGGAGTAATTTCAAGGCCGAATGTGCCGTTTGTTTGCCTACTAACAGGTGCCTATTCCTGTTAACCTTGGAACCTTGGTGAAAATTAGTGAAATTGGTTCTGGAATTACATCACCCCTCATATACTATATATCATGATTTTCTATTGGACTTTATGCCGAATATATAGGCCAAATTGTGTGTTATCTTAATAAAATTACATAAATAAATTGCGAGAGTGTAAAATGTTCTTTCCTTAATTTTTACAAATTGTTTTGGGCTATCGACACAACCTTATACAATTGAACAATAACAAAAATATTTTAACAAAGCAACAATGACAACCTTCAAAATATTAATTTTTTGTTTTCTCTTTTTATATTTTTCCTGTCAACTCGAATAAAATTCTCTTATTGATATCTTCCTCGCAATTTTTCCATATTTACTCACTTTCTAATCTTTTTCTGGCCTTCCACGAATATTTCAAGACTAAAATTAGCCCGATCGGTTTGAACTTCAACAACCAATAACTTCCCGATTTTAGAAATTTTTTAATTTTCTTCGCGGAAAGTTAAAAAATTTAGGGGTGGGCCACCCTTAACATTTAGGAGGATGAAAAATAGATGTTGTCCGATTCTCCACCCTAGCCGATATGCGCGCTAAGATTCACGAAAATCGGTCGAGCGGTTTCAGAGGAGTTCAATAACGTACACCGTGACACGATAATTTTATATATTAGATTATTGATAAAATAGGAATGATTAAAAGTTAATATGAGAGTTACACTGAGATAGCAAAATAATAATTGTCAACGTTACTACTACACTTGATGCATAAACAATAATGATGGCCGACAACTGTGTAGGGAGTGAGAAAGAAAGGGGACCGGCTTCGTTCTCATCCCTACTCCTTGCTGTTTACTGGGTCAGAAGTGACACCTGTAGACATCTGGCGGGGATAACTAATTAAATGACGATTGATCAGTTTTCGACAGGAGAGGAAAAATGATTAAATTACTAAAATGGCTATTAAAAAATAAGGGTTGATCGTAGAAGGGTGAAAATTGAGGATTGTATGTATTTTTGTATGTTGTATCATAAAAAAAGAAAAATTAAAAATTTTGTCTAAAAAATATATACAAAAATTTAGAGGTGGACTACCCCTAACATTTAGGGGGATGAAAAATAGATGTTGGCCGATTCTCATAGATACCGGATAAGCACAAAAAATTTCATCAAAATCGGTCAAGCCGTTACGGAGGAGTATGGCAACGAAAACTGTGACACGAGAATTTTATATATTAGATATTTTTTAAATAATAACAAAACCTTTTCGTTAATAAATAATTTAATCTCTTATTTTAATCAAAAATAATTTAAACAAGTAAGGAAATGCTAGGTTCGGGTGCAACCGTACATTTTATACTCTCGCAATTTATTGATGTAATTTTATAAAGGTAACACAATTCGACTGATTAAAGTTCAATAGAATAACGAAAATTATCATAAATAGTATATGGGGACTGCGGTAATTCCTGAACCGTTTTCACCACCATGATATAATATATCGAAGACTATACGCCCACTTAATTTTATATTATCTATAATTAGATATATGGGATCTTGGGGAAGTTATGACCCGATTTTAACCACTTTTGGTACATAGACAAAATGTGATAAGAAAAAAAATTCAAAGGGAATGAATTACATTAAAATATCTGAGAGAATTACCTATATTTTCGGTGAAAAATTATTCTTAGGCACCGGGTTCTTCATGTTCGATATCAGGGGCCTTGAAAAGTCATGGTCCGATTTTGGCGCTTTTTCCACAAGTGATGTCACAGCTCAAATACAGTATTTGTGTAAAGTTTTATTACGATATCTTCATTGGTTCTTAATGTATATATTATAAAGTGAACGAATCCGTAGAATTCAAAATTGAGATATATAGGAAGTAGGCGTGGTTGTAAACCGATTTAGCCCATATTTCACCCGTGTCATCAGGGCGTTAAGAAAGTGTTATATACCGAATTTCAATGGAATCGATCGAGTAGGTCGTGAGATATGGTTTTTGACCCATAAGTGGGCGACGCCACGCCCATTTTCGATTTTGTAAAAAAATCTGAGTGCAGCTTCCATCTTCCATTTCTTATGTGAAATTTAGTGTTTCTGACGAGAAAGAAATAGCATAAGGAAGCTTCACTCAAATTTTTTTACAAAATGAAAAATGGGAGTGGCGTCGACCACTTATGGTGGGTCAAAAACCATATCTGAGGAACTACTCGACCGATTCGAATGAAATTCGGAATATAATATTTTCTTGACACCCTGACAACACGGTTAAAAAATGAGCGAAATCGGTTCACAACCACGACTACTTTCTTTATAACTTAATTTTGAATTCCATCTGAATCCTTCACTTTATAATATATACATTAGGAACCAATGATGATAGCGAAATAAAACTTTACACAAATACTGTATATGATCTGTGGCATCACTTGTGAAATTAAATTTTAACCGAAAATATGGGTAAATCTCTCAGATAATTTAATTGTTTTCTTCTAATAGTGTGTCTCTGATCCAAAAATTATTAAAATCGGGTCATAACATCTCCTAGTTTCCATATACCTAATTATAGGTTTTTCGAAAATTCGTTGGGCTTTATTGCGCATATATGTATTGGTTAATATGTGATATATCTTAGCAAAATTAAGTGAGCGTATAGTATTGGATATAGTGTACCTTTCTGGTGAAATTTATTGAAATCGGTTCAGGAATTACCTCAGCCCTCATATCTATATGCCGAATTTATGGGTTAATTTGTGTGTTATCTTAACAAAATTTCTTCAATAAATTGCGAGAGTATAAAATGTTCGGTTACACCCGAACTTAGCCTTTCCTTACTTGTTTTTTGTTAATTTCTTATTGACATTTTTATGAAAATTGTATCTTACAAAAATATGTCTTCAAACCAAACTTCGAAAAATATGCGTAAAAAAACGCAATCTCTATACAAAAAATTAAATGCCGTTTTAAAGAAGAAAAAACAAATTGAATGTAGAAAAATAAAATAAATAAATAAATATGTACATATCAATACATATATGTATGTATGTATATGTAGACGAAGCGGTATTATGAAAGAGTGCAACAACACAACGACATAGCGCAGACACGTCAGCGTGCAAAGAAGCAAAATGGCCGACGATCGTGCATAAACGCCATACTCGCGCCATGAGGCAGACTGGCAGGCCATTAGTGATGCCACTCAATACCCGCGAACGCTGCGCCGCGCACCTCACTCTTCTTACTACAATTTTTATGACTTTTTTGTTGTACTACAGCAAATAAACCGATATATAAGTATACATATATACTACTATAGATATAAACACTCATATATTGTGAATGTGTTTGGGCGTAAGAAGATGCGGTGGCCTCCACACATCCTCCACAACCTCACCTTTGCGACCAACAACACTGCCCCTCTTCATATACACGGTCGCTTCGTGTGTAAACGATCCTCAGTCGAGTGATATGTGTGATTTTGTTGAGAGAGTGTGTGAGTGTAGCAAGCCTTTACTATTCGAACTCCTGACACTCTCGCCATTTTTCATGCGCCTGCGCATTTCAACACACCACATTTCACTAACACCAACACACCAGTACACAGCCGAACGACGAGTGATCGAGCTATATTTAGAATATCCGGACGGAGGCAGGCGCACACATACAAGCTGCGCCACAGACTACCGATCTACAGACTGCATATGTATGTGAGTCTGCGCCGCTGAATGTGGCCAACAGCTGAGGTAACACAAGTGAGGATCACCACATTGCTTGGTCGCCAGCAGCAGCAGCATCGGCGACGGCGACTAAGTAGATCGTTCGGTCGGTTGATTGCTAGACCGAGAGCATGTGGAAATCTTCACGCCTTTTGGGAACCTGTAGCTGTACATCTCGATTCTACTGAACTCAGTAATTTTCCTACATTTTCGACGCACAGTGATCTTGCGCTCTCGCTCTCTCTCGCATAGTTTTCCAATGTTTTTTTTTTTTACTTTTCGAAATCTCTGTGCTCAAGTGTTGTGTAACTTTTGCCTAGTTTTCTAAATTTCCTACACACACACGAGAGTTTTTTCATATGTATTTTATATATGTTTTATATATTCGTACATAAATTCTTCTTCAAATGTGTAGTCGTGTAGCATCATGGGACCCCCTACTCACCAATACACAGCGGACTTGACATGTTTTTATACCTCAACGCTTGTTTGCCCTGGCAACTTGGTGTTGGTGATGATTAAATTACATTTTCCTCGAACCAAAAACAACAATAAAAATGTTGTTGCTGAATGCACGAACGACGAAAGCACGATGTTTACCACAATTAAAAAAAAAAACATGTTTCTTATAAATTTTACGATCAACTGACAATAATAAAATTTATGTAGATTTTAATAAAGTAATTTTTTAGTTTCTACTCGGGCCAATTATATTATACTGTCCATTATTTGAAAAATATTGTGTTTCGGCGAAAAATTGGGACAGTTCATCCGATCTTAAAGCTCAACAGATCTACAAAAACTTGCTGTTTTCAAACTTTTCTTTCCCTATATTCTACTTGCAAAGAGATCTAAGGGTCCGACGTAAGATCCAAAACATGAACAAGTTTTCATTGAATTGTTTCGAATACCGATTGTTGATCAAATTTATGCTAGAAACACGAACTGTTTCGAAGAGAGAGATTAGAATAATCAGAAAAATGGTAAACCTGATTATTTCATCATGGACTATAGGAATAACGAACCATTACCCGTATACATTTTAGAAAGCTCAATTAAAAATGAGGAAGCGAAAGACAAATAAGAACTGTAGATCACACTAAGCAGTCAGTTGAGTTATTTAAATAAGACTACTGGAACAATACAGTGAGATCAGATGAATATATGCCATGCCTCCTAGAAATAAAAGTGTTACAACTTTGAGCTATGAATTTCGGAATATTATTGATAAGAAGGATCTTGAAAGTGTTCGGATGCATTCCAAAAAAGTGCTTGCTTTCAAAACTGAAAGCTTTCAAAATGGGGCAGTAAAATTTCCCCGATAATATTGGGAATTTCTCCCGAATCGAAGGTAATTGAACGAGAATAAATTCGGGGTCATTCTATTTAACCTAAAAGGTTTGTCGATTTCCGAAAAGAGAAGTGAAGATATGCAAGTTTAGTTCCTTCTAGCCCAAATTCATTAAAGAATCAAATTTATCACATAAAACCTTAATCTCGCAGACAAAAAGACCTTGAATTTTTCTCCCGAGAAGAATTTCACAAATTATATTCTCCCAAACTGAAAGCTCTGGAGACGATCGGAAGTATACATCTCCAGATTTGTCTAATTCATTGCTTCTCAATTTTAATCTTCTTGACGTAACTCAATATGTTCTTCAACTGAATTGTGACGATTTCGGGGTCAATAACCGCAAAAATTCCAAGGTAAAGTTTCGTCACTTTCTTTATAATTAACAATAAATTCATTTTAAATTGGTTACAGTCAATCAAGTCGAGAGTACTGAGAAAAAAATGGCATGACACAAAGGGGTATCTATATAAACATTAAATAATGACGTACTGAATTTCTAAATAAAGTGCTTTGAAAGCAAAATTTCCAGACAAACTGTCGCCTGATAAAATAAATTTAAAGAACAAAACGCAACTGTAACCGCAAATGACGCGGAGTCTGTGACTTACCGTTATACAGAGTAATAGTAATTTGAGTTAATACGGCCATTTTAAATGGGAACTTGATAACAAAGAAGTCGGATTTGTTCTGCGTAAACACAAAAACAATAAAACAAGTGCGTTGAAAAAGAACTTCGACAGTGTGGAGACAACAACATATTGAGGTGATTTCATTTTTTGTGCGGGTGGAGAGTTTGCATTTTTTGCTAATTCTTTATTTTAATGAATTTTAAGTTATTATATAATTTGATTTGCTCTTACAGAGATTTTTGTAGCTGGAGAGATTTTTTGGAGAGTATTTAATTTTTGGAGACTTTTATTTTTTTTGAGGTTTCCTGTTGTTTTTATATATTTACATGTGTTTTTTTATTAACACTTCAGCGCTGGCCCCATATCGGTAATTGAAGGCATTTTGTTGTTATTGTACGAAAATGCAGAAATATGTTTCGCATATAAACAGTTCGACCGCGTAAATACCAGTATATATGTATGTATTTAATGTATACAAATGCATATTGGCGTTGTTTCTTTTTTCCATAAACTCGAAAGTTTACATTTACCAGCGAGGCTATAAAATGCGAATGAAATCATCGACAGCGTGCAGCGCCAAATACCGAGAGACCTGTGCCGCAGAGGCCTGTTGCTGTTGGTAGCTATGTATATTGTGTTCTCTTGTTATTTTTTTTTTTTGTATTTTGTGTAATGTGAATATTTGAGATTTTGTTTCGAAATACTACTAAAGTCACGCAAAGAATTTTCCAAATAACTAGAAGATACATACATATGTACATTAGGGTGGTCCTTATTTTCCAAAGTATTCCGATTCTCGATCGCCCCCCCTAGAAATATGCGAATAGCCCAAAAACTATACAAAGTTTTGAGTCAATCAAAAAAGGTTTAGAGGTTGCGCAAGGAGCTTGAAATCCTGAAAAATTAAGTTTTTTTGCCATTTTTATGTCTCCATATTTCAAAGCCACACTATCTGGTTTCCATACCGTAATAAAATCTGCATTTTATTACCTTTCCAAAATTACCACAATCTTAAAAATCGGTCGATTGATGATAGAGTTACAGAAATACAAATATGAAAGTAAATTTGATGTGGTGCATTCTCAAGCGTCGCATGCTCGTGATATACCGTTATAACGGTTCTAATGTTATTCTTATTATCTTATTACGGTATGGAAACCAGATAGTGTGGCTTTGAAATATGGAAGTCTGAGACATAAAAATGGCAAAAATTCTTATTTTTTCAGGATTTCAAGCTCCTTGCGCAACCTCTAAACCTTTTTTGATTGACCCAAAACTTTGCATATACTAGTTTTTGGGCTATTCGCATATTTCTAGGGGGTGCGATCGAGAATCCAGAAACTTTTTTTATCCTCCATACAACTAAGGGCCACCCTAATGTACATAGTATATGAAGAAGAATGTGGAAGCTGTCTGGAATGAGATGAAGTGAAGCGCGGACATTCTTACATTGTCTAAAAGCTGGCAAAAAATTTAGAATATTGGATCTTTTTGGATAAAATTCTAGAAAAATTTGAGAAAAAGGTGCTGCGTCTAACTGTATCAAATTTAGGTTCTTAAACGACATAGTTCCTACAGCACAGCATTAAACTGAAGTCTCTAAACTACTTTAAGTTGGAGCCTCTAAAAAGCTTTTGGGTCAGAAAAAATATAATTATTTTCTGTCTCAAACAAATGCGATCTGGTACAATATCTGGTTGGCCAAATCTGAAAGAACATCACAGGCGTAAGATTCGGATATCTAGCTTATGTAATATACTCACATAAGATCAAGACTTGGATCAATTTTTTACGTAATAAACTTCACTTTGCAAAATACAGACAAGATGAAGTTTCCGGAAAGAGTAGAACTTCGCGGGACTATTATATAACATAACTCGAACACATAATGGGGTACGATGAGGTCATAGATATCGCAACGGGTAGAGTACACTTTCGAGTTCCTATGTTTAAACGATTGCGACTTGACTTGATGACTACCTGCACTGAAGAGATGAGTAGATGAGGTCAACTCAAAATTATATTCCGGGGAAAGAACATTTCTTATGTTTGATTAAAAGATTAATGACCCGCTAGTACGATGGAACTTTAATTACATGATGACTGCATGGACTGTTGGCTCACTGGTTCTAATGGGGTTATTACGTTTCACAGTCATACTGAGAATCAACCACATTTGCCTGAGATCTCCGAAAATGTAATATCTTATGAGCTGATTGGTATCCATGTGGAGGATTTTTAAAAAGGTTTGGCCTTATGGGAGACACGTGCCGAGAATCGAACTTCTCTATTGTGGAACCTAACAGAATTCTTATACTAAGGTACAGTTTAGAAAATATGTACTACAAGAAGTTAAGATGTTTTCTCATCCCAGTGCATTCTATATACCGGCAAACCGTCGATAGAGTTTTAATCACCCAAAAGATAGTCCAAGTGGCCGTTTTTAAGGAAACCAAAAGTGTAGGCGACGGAAAGAAATGGGCCTTAACAAAACTATAGAAGGAATTCGACGTGAAAATCAGGCAGGAAAAATAAAATCGATCCAATAAATCCCGAATATCTCTATTACCTGAGGCACTTATCTCGTAACATATAACAAAAGTCATTCGTTGGTTGGTAGAAAAAAGATAGACAAAGTGCGCTTAATCGCAAGCGGCCACACTTAAGGCATCGTTAGGTCCATTGAGCTGTTTACTTTGATCTTATAAGAATCAGCTTGAAGTAGTCTTTTTTAACTCCCTGTAAAGAAATAATATCGAAGACTCCTAAACTTTAAATCTCAGAATAGTTAGTTCTTTAGTATTTTACTAAAGAAAACATAAGATTTTAAGTTTGAACTCCGCAGCCGTTTTAAATAAACTTCTATCTATATGTATTTATAAGGAATAAAAAAATGGAGACCTACACATGAGAGGTCTTAGATCCGCTTTTAGTAAGCAAATCATATTATAAACGCGGGTGAACCCTAAAAACCTGGTAAAGCTTTTAAAATCCTTCCACTCAAACGGTAAACTAATTCACGCATGCATTCACGGATGTACAGTTGTATATGTATGAGTATATATAGTACATATGTATGTATGTATGTATAAGTGCACTCAAATCCAAGCATATTCACCATAATAAAGTAAATCAAGTAGCGCGCCTCTTAAAACCATCCAATACGTCCAAAGCTCATGTAATCCGCTCAGCTATACACAACGCTACCCACACCTTCCATCCAAACATTCCCTCCCTTCGTACACTCGCGCACGCACACATATGTACCAATACCAATAAGCGCAAGCACATTCAGTGCCCCACAAGCGGCTCATCAATACGCACGTCAGTTGCACAACTGTAAAATGCGCGCACGTGCCCCAAACGCTGACGACAGCAACGCGTTGCAGGCAACTGTGGTAGGAGAGCTGCGTTGGGGTTTCATTTGTGTTCTAGTCTGTTGCGTGTGCCTGTGTGTCTGTATGGACTCTCAAGCGCGAGCATAGAATCGCTCTAAATTTAGGCATGAATCCAAATGCATCCCAAGCATCCACAAAAACACGTTGCGCTGGTAAAACATGAAAAAACTACAAAAACAACTAATAGAAGTACAGCTCTTATGTAGCTGCGCTGATATGCTTACTACTGACGCACAAGTCGCCATGGCCAATGGCCTACACTCGATCGTCGGGCGATAGAACGCGATTTGTATTTTATTTTCTCCGTAAAAAACAACAGGAAAAAATTCGTAACTGAATCAGTGGGAAGTGAGCGTATATAGGAGCTTTTCTTCGAAGTCGCTAAATGCTACCGGGTCAGCAAGTACTCGATAGAAACGAGCTTACAAGGACACCTTCGGCTTTCTCGCTGTTCTAAAATTTCCTATAACATGAATATGTCGAGATCCGACTCTCAGAACCTAAGAGCATAGGTATCCATGGCTTGTTTTCTGGGTAAGACTAAAATCTATATATGCTAAGAGAAAGAGAGAGAAGAGAGAGAGAGAATATACCGACCGTTCCAAATAATTTTTCACCACCCTAAATAATTTTACCCTTTTAGACCTTTGGAACCGGGTAATTTTCCCAAACTATTTAGAAACAATTTCAAGAGTAACGCTAGCTTCTGTCTCCGTGGTTCCTTGACAGTCGGTTCTACGTAACCGGAACAGACAAGGATTTTTATCCTGCCAAGAATTCCACAGAATACAGTCGGTTAACCCTGAATCTCAGAGTCAACATGAACCTATCAACATGTGCTATCGACATCATATATTTTGGGATATAGGAGATAATTTCAACCAGGCCGCAAATATCTCTTAAATATCCTAGAGCCTTCTCTTAATCAGCAGGTTTTACTGCTTGTGACCTCTTTTTCATCAACGTTTATGATTCTCATCACTTTTTAACAGATTCGGGAAATGGTCTGGGGAGAGTCCGGTACTATGGAGAGAATTAATCTCGGTCCATTTATGTATATCTGCTAAAGGAAGTAGGTCTTCATACAAATTTGTTTGAATTTTTGGGGCAAAGCAGATGAATGGAATCTGTGTATCAAAACCTGCCGAAATGGAAGGCCTGAAACTGCGAAGTATGGAATGAACATAGAACGCATAAAAATAATAAAAAACAACGTTCTAAGGACCATATTTGAAACGTAAGCTTTCTAACGAGCTGGACACGTAATGCAATGACAGTTATGAGTCTAAAACGCTCGAACAACTTAACTCTTCGATCTCAGGACATGGTAAGACCATTTAATGATAGAAATCATCAATAATAATCCGTATTAAAATAGAGAAGATATACTCTGAACGGTTGGGAACTGTGGGTATTTTCGATATAGAAAAATATTGAAGGATTTAAGATGATGCCAAAAAAAGAAATATTGACATATTTGACTACACTAGGAGCTACCAATTGTTGCCAGTAGTCATCATCTTGATTTAAAAGGTGAAGAGAGAGTTCTGACTGAAGTGAAGTGAAATAATATGTAAGTATTTAGATTTTCGAAAGTTTTCCAACTCGATACCAGGAGATATCGACGTCCTGATTTGAAAGATCGCTACTAAAATGGAGATTGTGTGATACAGGACGGAAATCGCCAATTAAAATTCGACGAAACCTCAATTTTGACCTCCACATTCCCTTCCGGCGCTTAGACTTTCTATGATTTTCATATAAAAGTGTGAGTGTGTAAATATGTTTCCAACATTATCTTCCCCCCAATGAATTGGCTACAATTTCGATTCCTCATATGCTTAATTTATTCTACCTGGCGGACATATGTTGGCAACACTCCCAACTTCTCACCTCGCGTTTCAACAGCTGTGCACATAAAATATTTTTATTTGTGGGGCGTGAAAATCGGCAAATTCAGATTGAACAAAAACAACAATAAACAGAACAAAACATGATTTTTCATGCTTTTTACAGTTAGAAAAAACCATTAAAATCATTTATGTTTCTATGTACAATTATGACCGGTATAATAGTGGCGATAACAACAACAAAGGTGAATTTTTACAATATAAAAAAAAAACAAAATAAACAAGTAAGGAAGGGCTAAGTTCGGGTGTAACCGAACATTTTATACTCTCGCAATTTATTTATTTAACTTTATTTATATTATATAATACACAATTTGACCCACATATTCGTCATATATATTGTATGAAGTCCATTGAAAGTTGAAAACCATAATATTAGGTTAGAAGCACCGAGGTCCTCGTGTTCGATATATGGGGCCTTAGAAACCTATGGTCCGATTTCGGCGATTTTTAGAATGGGGCTGCCACACTATAAACGTAGTATTTGTGCAAAGTTCTGCACCGATATCTTCACTAGTGCTTACTTTATATATTGTAAAGTAAACGATTCAGATTGTCTTCAAAGTTCTGGTATACAGGAACTAGGCGTGGTTGTGAAGCGATTTGGCCTATTTTCACAACATATCATTGGGATGTAAGGAAACTATTACAAACCAAATTTCATTGAAATCGGTCGAGTAGTTCCTGATATATGGTTTTTGACCCATAAGTGGGCGACGCCACGCCTATTTTCCATTTTGTAAAAAAAATCTGAGTGTAGCTTTCATCTGCCATTTCTTATGTGAAATTTAGTGTTCTGACGTATTTCGTTAGTGAGTTAACCCACTTTTAGTAATTTTCAACCTAACTTTTGTATGGGAGGTGGGCGTGGTTATGAACCGATTTCTTTCATTTTTGGACTGTATTAGGAAGTGGCTAAAAAAAATGACTGCAGAAAGTTTGGTTTATATAGCTCTATTGGTTTGCGAGATATGTACAAAAAACTTAGTAGGGGGCGGGGTCACGCCCACTTCCCCAAAAAAATTACATCCAAATATGCCCCTTCATAGTGCGATCCTTCATACCAAATTTATTTCCATATCTTTATTTATGGCTTAGTTATGGCACTTTATGTGTTTTCGGTTTTCGCCATTTTATGGGCGTGGCAGTGGTCCGATTTTGCTCATTTTTGAAAGCAACCTTCCTATGGTGCCAAGAAATAAGTGTGCCAAGTTTCATCAAGATATTTTAATTTTTACTCAAGTTACAGCTTGCACAGACGGACGGACGGACGGACGGACGAACAGACAGACATTCGGATTTGAACTCCACTCTTCACCCTGATCACTTTGGTATATAAAACCCTATATCTAACTCGTTTAGTTTTGGGTGTTACAAACAACCGTTATGTGAACAAAACTATTTAGTTTTGGGTGTTACAAACAACCGTTATGTGAACAAAACTATAATACTCTCTTTAGCAACATTTGTTGCGAGAGTATAAAAATCGAATAAAAATCTTTCAATACAGGGAAGTTTCGAAATTTCTAAGGCGCTTTAATACATTCTTTTTCTACACATTTTCCGCAACAATTTCGAATTGTTTTTCGGTGTTTCGAATTTTTGTTTTTTTTTTGTTGTTGTTGTTGTTGGTGTTGTCGCACACCACACTGTTGATACTGTCCACCTTTGATGACTGCTGAAGCTGCTGTCATTAGTATTAAGTACATACATACACACACACATTAACAACAAACATTTCTTTAGTTTAAAATGTTGTTGTTATTTAGTATTTTTGTTGTTGGCTTTTTAGCTTTTTGGCTGTTGGCCAAGAACGCAAACGAACGTCTCGCCGTGTAAAGTAGCATTTCATTGCATTTGTTGTTGTTATTTCTCATTGTATTTATTATTGCTACTTAGTGTTGTTGTTGTTTGGTTGTTTATTTAATTTTTCGGCGACATCATCAACCGCCAAAGGGGTGAAACGAAAAGCAATTAAGCGTGTAAAAGTCACATTTTTCGTTTTTGTTTTCGTTTATTTTTCGAGTAGAAAAATCGTGAAAATTCTTTTTACTATATACAATTGAATGTATTATGTATATAAGTGTGTGTAAGTACATACATAGAAACGTGAAAATGTACAGTAATGAGTTGATTTGGACACTCAGTTGAAGAAAAAAAATTTGTTTCAAAGTGAGAAGCTGTAACGTCAACAAAGCTTCCTTTCACTGAAGTGAAATAATATTAAACAGGGTTGCCAACGTGAATTTCAATAAAAAACAAACTGAAAATTAGACTATATAAAGTCTAGTACAAGTTTTTTATACAATAATTTCTAAACAAAATTTTTCAAAAACAAATTTTATAAAAAACAAGTAAGAAAGCGCTACGTTCGGGTGCAACCGAACATTGTATACTCCGACAATTTATTGATGTAATTTTATTAAGATAACACATAATTTGACCCATATATTAGGCACAAAGCCTACTAGAATAACTATAATCCATCATATATAATATATGAGGGCTAAGGTAATTCCTGAACCGATTTCACTAATTTTCACCACCAAGGTACACTCTATCCAAGACTATACGATCACTTAATTTTACTAAGACAGTTCAGATTTAACAGATATATGCGGAATAACGACCACTGTATTTTGGAAAAACCTATAATAAGATGTTTGGGAGCTAGGGGATGTTATGACCCGATTTTAATCAATTTTTGATTAGAAGAAAAAGATTCCCTCTGAATTACATCAAAATATCTGAGAGATTTACCGTTATTTTCGGTGAAAAATTACCCTAAGACACTGAGTTCTTCGCGTTCGATATCAGGGACATTGAAAAGTTATAGTCCGATCTCGACAATTTTTCCACAAGTGATACCACAGCTCAAATACAGTACTTGTGTAAAGTTTTTTTCCGCCATCTTCATTGGTTCCTAATGTGTATATTGTAAACTATAGGAATCAGATGGAATTCAAAATGGTGTCTTATGAAAAGAAGGCGTGGTTGTGAACCGATTTCGCCCATATTCATCATCACCGAATTTCATTAAAATCGGTCGAGTAGTTTCTGAGATATGGTTTTTAATCCATAAGTGGGCGATGCCACGCCCATTTTCAATTCTACTTCTTCCGTCATTTTTTTTTTGTAAAAATTAGTGTTTCTCATGTTTTTCTTTAGTGAGTTCACGCACTTGTAGTAATTTTCAACATAACCTTTCTATGGGGTGTGAGCGTGGTATTTTTATGGTGTGTAATTTTTACAAAGCACCTCTTGAAGCAAACGGAAGCATACAAAATAGGGTTACCAAACAAATAAATTATAAAATTAAAATAGAAACAAACTACTAATTTCACTCTTCCACCGAAAGTGTGATCAATTTCATCTCCATTCACTTTGAACCTCCACTTTTTCAGCGCTTTACAATTTATATACCTAACCGCGATAGCTTTTGAGTGTTTGGTAGCATGTAACGGTTTTTCCGAAACTACAATATCTTAAACACCTCAGTCTCAACTAAGTGGGTGTGAAACAGAATAGCAATCACTGAGAACGTTTGTACAGATCTCGGCTTTCTACAATAACAAAATATATCGAAGAGATCACAAAAGAACACAATTTACTTACCCTCAAAGTGCTTTTAGTCGCTAACCATAAGATAATTTTGTCCGTACCAGAAGATTCTAAGGCTTAAGGAAAGCCCAGAGGAATAAATATTGTAATTTACTCAACTCATTGGCCAGTAACATTTCCTAAACCAAATCTCACGACTTAAATTTGTTTTTGAAGAACCGCTTCAAATGCTCTTTAATGAACTCATTCACTCATAATCCCTACAGTGTTACCGTAAATTTATGTAATTAATTGGTGTTGTTATTATTGTTCCTTTGGTCGAATAACATTTAAATTTTAATTAAACTCTCATTTTTGGTAATTATATACAAGCATGCGCTAGAAGCTTTCGAAATAACCAATTGGTACGCCCGTTTCCTCCCACACTTACCGCTTCAACTATTTACTCGATTACCCCAAACGGTGAGGTTTCCGCCTTCAACACTGTGGCCGCAGCTGCTTGCGTCATTGCGCGCTTTGGCAACTCATCGATTTTACATAATTTTTTTTTCGGGTTATTTTGTAATTTAATATTTTGACAAAAGAAGACAAAGAATTAGCAAAGTAGTACGTGATGCTGTGGGTGCATGGGGTGGAAGGGAGGGAGCTGATTTTACAGCGTGCGCAATTTGTCCGTGGTTTTGTTCGTCACCGAAGTGTGGCAATTACTGACGTTTTCATTTCATTTTGAATATTCCACAGCAACAAAAATTGGTTGAATAAAAGACAAAGGAGCCAATATTTCGGCAGCAAGAATATTTTTCATTGATGCGTTTTCGGATTCTGGGTATTCATTTTGTAGTCGCTCCTTAATCAGCCGACATTAGCAACACAGGTGTATGTTATTTCATCGTGGTACTCTAATCAACCCTGCATCGATTACTGATTTGGAGGTAAGTTGATTGATAGGAGTCTAGGGTTAAGGTGATGTGAAAGAAGATGACTCAATGGTTTGAGTAGTTTGTGGTCGGCTAAAGAAAGGCAAATAAATATATTAAAATGCAATACAAAGTAAAGAAAGACACTGAAGACGCGGAAAGATTTACTGATTGGTAATGTGTATTCAAGGGAAAATCTTTAAACTTCCGAAAGATCTCTGCATTGACTGCTTCCATTCCGCAAGATCACGGATCAATAATCTGTCAGACAGCAATCAATTAGGGTCTACCTTTACTCCAGACTTCCGAAAGATGCGGTAGGCCACTGCTTTGACTGCTTCGCTTCCGAAAGTTCATAGAAAGAGGACTCAAATCATATATCTGTCTGACAGCCAACAATTATGATCTAACATTAATCCCCTGCGCGATAACAACACGAATTTAGTATCTTGACTTCATCAAATTCTGTAAATTACCTTGAACGACCTCGGAGATCGGGAAAAGCTTCCATTATGCTCTTACAAATAACGAAATAGAAAGAGCAGTAACGGTAGTTGGACATTTTTTGCCTGAGTTCAATGTGGGCAGAAATAGCATTCGGTAGTTCATAATGTGACACCGTAGTTCAAATCTGGAAACAAGGATACATAAATACTTTGTATACAGTGGGCGATTTTATCCAGTTAACATCGGACTTAAATAATGAACCGATGTTACCTAAATCCGTATTCTCATGGAATGGAGTTAGTTTTCGAAAATTGAACAAATTTGAAGGTCGACTCTGCCGTTGGTTTTAACAGGATCTGCTGTTTAGTAATCAACGTGTCGTCTTAGTTCGTGAAAAGTTAACTCGAAGTACAAGAAACTTGAAATCGACGTACATATTTCGCTTCGGAGATCAGACGGAGCACTTTAAAATTATCCCATTGGCTTATAAGCTTTAAATAAAGGACGATTAGTTCAAACAGAATGGAGCTACGTGCAACATAGTAGTCGTTGAGTATTCCCCACTAAATGTTTAGATTTTTCGAACTTCGGTTCGAGTTTCTGAGAATCGGCCTAAAAAGATTTATTTTGGCCAATAGACCAATTGTTGGGTATTCTCCACTAAAATTTTTGGGAACTGCTTCAGCACTTTGCCAAATTGCTTCAAGTCCTCTGCCTCCGTCTTTGGAAATCTCTACTAGCCAGCTTCACAAACTTTCCATTTCTGCAGTCTTCAGCCAACGCACCCAGTCTTTGCGACGCCTCCATTATGAGTTCACCCTCGATACACAACATATCCCATTTCGAAAATGCATTTGTTGCTTTAGAAACTTCTTTCTTCGCAGATCAAAGGCGTGTACAAAGTTAAGAAAGAAATGCGAAAACCAAATACAATAAACGAAAATAAAGGAAAAAACAACAACAAAGTAAGGAAGAAATCACGCGTAAGTATGTTGGCGACAGCATGCCACATGCAACTGGCTGCAATAACAAAAACAGCAGTGGCAACAACAACATGGCGACTACATGCTATTCGCGAGTGCAGCCGACGTGCAACAGGAACAAAAACAAAAACACAGCGATGGCAAAATGACATGTGTAAGTCGTATGGATGGATGTTGTTGCCGCAGTTGTTGTTGCGCTGTAATGTGACTATTGTTGCAGTTGTTATACCCCGCGTCGTCGTCTGTTGATTTAACGCAGTTTGGCAGCACCTGTCACTTGAGTGTCGCCGATTTCGGTATTTATGCTTAATTGCAACGAACGAACGGAGCACGCAGGCAGCCGGCAATACAAGGGACCGAAGACGCACACACACTCATACATATATACACAAGTGTAGCATGCAGCGGGGTGTGCCGGCAGGTTGTAGGATCTTCTGATCTGCCATTTCGGTGGCTTAACGGCACTTTGTTGGCAACCGAAGCAGCAAGACGCTGCTGGCACTTGAGTTCCTCGATTGCATGCAAATGCTTGCCTGGGGCAGATCTAAGCACATACACACAAACATATTAATTCTGTGTGCAAATGCGAAGATTCTTGCGTACTTGCATAGCTTAAATCTCGTGTCTGGCGGTTGGAGGCAATTGCCAGTTGGCCACACCGCCAGTGCACATTTTTCATGCACACATCGAACGCACTTCAGCGGCCGTTGCTGTCGATGGGTTGTTGAAATGCCACTGCCCGAGTGCGGCATGTACGGCTACCAATCGAGGTTACCGACGCCGACGTACAATGGGCTGAAATTGATGTTCCAATGAGGAAATGTGAAACAATGTGAGGAATGGGTTGAGTGGTGTCTTCCGCATGTAGATTCGGTTCGTCCAAACTAGACTCTTTTGGATTCGTCTGTCAATCTCTATCACAGACAGACCTAAAGATGAGAGGAAATTTTCAATGTCCTATTTAAACTAAATAAGGATACAATGCAATAAACAAAGTACTTATTTCGTCGGAAGCCGGATACAATGCAATAAACACAGTACTTATTTCGTCGGAAGCCGTTTATAAGAAAACCACAAGTGGTGCAAATCCGACTAATAAAGTTTCAGAGTTCTTCGCGATTTGTCATATCCGATTTCCTAACCATGCTACTGCGATCGGAACTCAAACCCAGGACGAACGACGTGTTAACCATGTACTATATGCACGGTTAGTCATCGATCTCAAACCAAGAAACTCGTCAAAGAGACATGTATATAAACTAACTCCTTACGCATATAGTGAAAACTCGTCAAACTGTTAAGGGAGTTTAGAAACAAGCTCTTTCCAGCGGACTATGGAACATTAAAGCTTAGAGGTACCGCATTTACTTATTTATCAGAACTACTTACAGTTAACAACGGTGGAGGTGGATATAGGATATAGGAAGTTCAGCCTATAGGAAGTTCGGTCTTCATATTCGGATTTATGATAAGGACTATATCAAACCCCCTATTAAACTAGGAACTTACCGTTAGACAACCTCGAAATCTCAAAGAGACCAAAGACTCAAAATTCCGAGAAGACATGTAACGGCGTGGAATAAACATTAGGCTGGCTATGCCATTGTAGAATTTTGCTTTCGAAAAAGTTGACCACAGTTAAATTGACTTGAGAATAACTTCGATTCGAAATAGCTCATTAATCATACATTTCGAAAAAGCTCTACCATAGAAATTGGTCGAATTCAGAGAAAGCAAACAACTAAAATTAAACCCATTTTTTTTATTCGAAGTATGAATGTATCAATGAATACTATTTTTTTACTTAAAGAATGCTGTGTTATGTTCAAAATTAATTCTCTCATATACTCAGGGTTGCATTTTTCAAAAAATTTAAATATTTAACATTTCAACAATATGATAAATAATATAAATATATACCGAAAACTTTAAAGCCATTCTTCCTCTGAGAATTCGTAAATAATTTCGAAAGTTCTTTAATTTTTTAGTTTTTGCCCACTGTAAGTGCAGCAAGCCAACATAAATTGTTGCACATTCAAATACATACATACATACATTGTAGAGGAAAAACAAATTTCGTGACAGTGGTGCAACTTACAAAAACAACTAATCAAGCAGAGGACAGACAGGAAATGGGCAGACGTTAATTAAAAGAAATATATACACACAAGTGCATAATCGAAGCAAATCCATACAAACATTAATTTACATTTTTATCGGAAAGAGCTATAAATTTTGTAAAGCGAACATAAATTGAATAAAACTAAATAAAATTGACGTTTCACTTAAAAAAATCGTTAAGAATAATATTTTTAAAAAATTTAAAACTCACCACACTTCAACCGCTTAAAAATAGTAAGTCGTTGTATTCCATGATTTACTTCTAATTCCCTTTTAATATCTACGTACAGCCACTGGAGGTTTCAAATTTTATTTTCTTTCTTCTACTTATCGCCTGGACTGCTTTTACGGCTTTTGAAGCTCTAAATTTATGGCAACAATTGTAGTAATCCTATTTGAGAGTGCGTGCCCCCTCTCAATTGTGTTAAACTAGCGTATGACTAAACTTTGTTCAGAAAAGCAACTCTGTATATGGCAATTAATGTACGCGACGCCGACGACGTGTCTTCCACATGAGGTTCTTGTGTTGCGCGATGAAACTGAAAGTACAAAAATGAAAATTACTTGTAATATAATCTTTTTTTGAATAAAATACGAAATATATGAAGAAAAAATGTACCTCAAAGAGTCAATACCAATGAAAAAGTGGCTGAAGTTCACAAAGTGGTAGTATTGAATTTATATAAATCAAAAATTTGTTAAAATAATGTACAGGTGGCAACACTCCTAATAAAACATATTCGAAAGAAGTGATATCTTTTATTTTTTTTCCTGGCAGAAATCATTCTTAAACCTCTTTAATTTTTATACTCTCGCAACAAAGTTGCTACGAGAGTATTATAGTTTTGTCCACATAACGGTTGGTTGTAAGTCCTAAAACTAAACGAGTTAGATATAGGGTTATGTATATCAAAATGATCAGGGTGACGAGAAAAGTTCAAATCCGGATGTCTGTCTGTCCGTCCGTCCGTGCAAGCTGTAACTTGAGTAAAAATTTAGATATCTTGATGAAACTTGTAAGACGTATTTCTTGGCACCATAAGAAGGTTAAGTTCGAAATCGGACCACTGCCACGCCCACAAAATAGCGAAAACCGAAAACACTTAAAGTGCCATAACTAAGAAATAAATAAAGCTATGGAAATAAAATTTGGTATGAAGGATCGCACTATAAAGGGGCATATATGGATGTAATTTTTTTGGTAAGTGGGCGGGGGCCCGCCCCTACTAAGTTTTTTGTACATATCTCGCAAACTACTAAAGCTATATCAAGGAAACTTTCTGGAGTCGTTTCTTTCAGGTACTACCTTATACAGTCCAAAAATGGATAAAATCTGATTATAACCACGCCTACCTCCCATACAAAGGTTATGTTGAAAACTACTAAAAGTGGGTTAACTCACTAACGAAAAACGTCAGAAACACTTAATTTCACATAAGAAATGGCAGATGGAAGCTGCACTCAGATTTTTTTACAAAATGGAAAATGGGCGTGGCATTGCCCACTTATGGGTCAAAAACCATACCTCAAGAACTACCGACCGATTTCAATGAAACTTGGTTTGTAATAGTTTTCTTACATCCCAATGATATGTTGTGAAAATAGGCCAAATCGCTTCACAACCACGCCTACTTCCCATATACCAGAACTTTGAAGACGATCTGAATCGTTTCCTTTACAATATATAAAGTAAGCACTAGTGAAGATATCGATGCAGAACTTTGCACAAATACTACGTTTATAGTGTAGCAGCCCCATTCTAAAAATCTCCGAAAACGGACCATAGGTTTTCAAGGCCCCATATATCGAACATGAGGACCTCGGTGCTTCTAACCTAATATTATGGTTTCCAACTTTCAATGGACTTTATGCTCTATATATGACGAATATGTGGGTCAACTTGTGTATTATATAATATAAATAAAGTTAAATAAATAAATTGCGAGAGTATAAAATGTTCGGTTACACCCGAACATAGCCCTTCCTTACTTGTTTAGAGATTAATTTAATAGCACTTCTACCCACCAACTATTTTCAATAATAATTTAACTGTAAGCCTTATGTAAGTACATTGAGTTCCCAGACGTTGTTTCTATGTAAATAGCGACAGTCCTAACCACTCTTAAGCTTCTTTAATTGTTTCATCTGACTATTTATCGAGCTGGTAGTTCCAGAGAGGTTCATCTACCATAGTTTGGACAATCGATCTTATGGGGATACTACGTCCGTCATAAATTGAAATATTAAAAAATTGATTTCACTATTATGGATTTTTCTGAAATAGATCTCTGGAAATCAGATAACCGATTTATAGTTTCTTTAGGTCGAAATAGAATACCTCTAGTTGGATGATCGAGCTAGGAACTTAATGCGATTTTATATAGAAGCAAACAGTTCAGGTGATTGGTATTGCTTGTTGCTTGACTCAAGCTCTTTCGAAATTTAAAAAGTTGAACGCTCAAACCCTAATTCACTTAAAGTTCTTTGATGGAATGTGTATATATGGAGAAGGGACAATTAAGGGACACAGTCTTTACATTTAAACAAAGGCCTTGCTAAGGACTCTCAATAACGTCCGGTTCTAACTTAAACCTCGGTATTAACAAATGGCAGCCAGAAGATACATGTGCTCCCACAGGTATGTAAATATAAAAAGTTCGTGGAAAAACATTGCCAAACATGCATTTCGCACACCTACTGCATAAGCAGATCCGACCGATACAACGCATTCACCCACTGGCTAGCAACTTTTCGCCTCATTGCACATAAAGCCGCGCTAGCCCCCCACCTACAACGGTGGCATGGACGAGAGCACCCACACAAAAATATACATATATGTATTGCGCACCTTCCCCTGTCATAATTCTTGCCACATACTGACACTTTTGTTGGATGGCAAATTACATGCTTCACACGATGCACACACACTGACAACAGCTGACTGACAGTGTGTGATGGACCCCAAACGGCCACAGCGAACCACCGAGGAGTTACTCATGGCAGCCGCACGACAGCATTACAGATTACAGCTGCCCAGGAGGTGGGGGAGGCTTCGGATAATAAAATAATGAATAAGTAGCGAATGCGAGCGGCAAGGTATAGTTGGAGTGCGCTGTGTGCCTGGAGTTGCCATAGTGTTCGTAGCCAGTAGCAACCTCCCACACCGTTTAGCTCTGTGGCATCGAGGCACCGATGCTGTTGGCAGCACTTAAGTATATGTGCATGTGATGGACATACAAACACAACTGCACACATAATATACACCTTGCCTGCAACTGTGTAGTTCGTGTTCCAGTTCACGAGTGAGGGTGTCTCGTCTTCGGACTGGACCAAAAGTAAAAGTTTCATTTTGTTGTGAGATTTCTTTCACTTTTTTCGCTTTTCCTCCACACGCTTTGCCAACATTTCCGCTACTTTTGTATGTATATGTGTGCAACAACAAACACATTGAACCACAACAACAACAACTGAGGCACCAATAACACCAGCTAGATGATTATGGCCGACAGTTGTCGTCAATAAATTTCACTTAATTTCTTGTCATCTTCTATGGGTCTTTGGTTTTAAGATTGCTGCGCACACTCTTTTTTTATTGTTGTTTTTTGTATTTTTTTGTTTGGTTGCTTGCTTCAGTGATGCCTTGGTGCCTTGGCCCCATACAACAAATTTGGCTGTCAGTGGACGCCTACGTGAAGTCGGCCACTCAAAGCAACATTAATTTTCCAATGCAAACACATACATCCATGAGTACCTCTTATATATGTACATTTTCACATTTGCATATATATAATTCCATTAAAGCGCGTGTATGCATGCTTTTCTCATAAACTTTACGAGCTTCTTGTTGTTGTGGATACTCGTCTTTTCTTGCGCCCTCTGCACGGCGACGCCATGGATGGCCCAAGTTTACCTTAATGAATTATACACATATAAACGCTGAATTGTTCTTTTCTGCCTGTCGAATTTCCTCATAATTGAACGCATACATAAGATGACAGTTTTGACATTTGTCGTCCCAAAAAATGAGCCTTTGTCAGGCGAGTGCAGATGATGCAAATGGGGAGCACTCAAGTCGCGTACAAACTCAATGCCCTCTAATGCTGATGCCTTGATAAATGGCGGTAAATGGTGTTTATAGGTAGAGGTACTTCCACCCTCAAAGCTTAATCAGACTCCGAACAAGTAAAGAATTGGTACCGGAAGCTTTTAAGCGCTTCGAATAATCCGATCTCGAGAATGGGTTTGGTTTTAAGTCTATGGCTTCTCAAAGCAACTCACTCCGCTGAGCTGAGACGGAACCGAACTTGAATCGGAAGGAACCTCTTAAGGAAAAAATACAAAGATCTATCGGGATACCAGGAATTCGAAAGAAAAATATACTAAGGATTTACAGAAAACTGTAAGGTAGTGAAAGAGTGAACTGGCCGTTTTAAATTATAATATACATACACAAATCTTCACATTAGAGGAATAGCTAAATAGAACCCGTTGAGCTTAGTTCTCATCCTATCATCCTTATTGACCTGATTTCTTTATATTATCTAAAAGTCTAAGATTCGGATTATCGTAGAAAATTTTTGCAAGTATTCAAGACGGGCTCGAATTATTCAAAGTCAACAAAGCTATTTTTCCAATCCAGCTAAGGTTCAATTATCCCGTTAATCGGCTTATTTCGGAATACTAGATATCGAGAAAAGCCAAAAAAATATGAAAAGAAAATATTAAAAAAAAGATGCTACGAATGTATAAATTTTTGTAATTTGATAATTTCGAAGAGAACAACTGAGATTTGGTGCAGCATGATTTCCTAATCATCTGAGGGTCTAAGATTCACAGAATATCTTAAGACGTATTAAGATTCATAACATATCTAGCTAAACATCACAACGGGAAAGAGATTGAACTATGAGAGACAGTCCTTTATGGAACCAGGATGATTAGATATTAAAACTCGAAAAACCCGCCAGAACTTACTACAAACCTGCAAAGATTTTTCACTTCTTGTTCAAAAAATAGAGATCCCAAAATATTTGTCCACCTCGTCCTCTTCCAGGTAACATCTACAGCTAGCGTCCCCTAAGATTTTTAAGCATCTTGTAAAAAATGAATATAGTTATAGAGAGTAAAATTTAGGTTTTTGTTATTGAAGACAATTTAAAAGTGTGTGACCTCTCAGACCGTATGGACAATCGGTTATATACAGAATTAAATAAGCAGTATTGCAAGGAAAATAGTCCATAATACATCTGAACCCCTATGGTATCCTAATCAGTCATTGTGGTGGTAAATAGACACAAAATAATTTGGTTTCCCAAGATATCGACGGGAATTGATAAAGTTTTAGTTGATTAGTTTCAGATTTTCGTGTTATTTTGATTACAGAAGACTTTAAAGAGAACAGATCCAAGATTCTTGGGTCCTTTCCAACAACACATATAGCAATCAGAGATCGCTTAATTATCTACACTGTTCCTATCAAATAAGAGACCGGCTAGTTAATCGAACTTATCTTTTAAATCTGTTGGCATTAATCAAAAGCATTTTCATCGGCGACCTGTTTACTTCGGTACCCACCTCATACATACATATGTATATCGTGAGATTGTAGGCATGTATAATATATATGAATATGTATATAAATACTCGTGTTTGGTTCTCAGGCAACATGCGAATTTATTTACTTTTTCAATATTTATTTAATTTTCTCTGCTGCTTC
Source organism: Zeugodacus tau (assembly GCA_031772095.1). Classification (NCBI taxonomy): domain Eukaryota; kingdom Metazoa; phylum Arthropoda; class Insecta; order Diptera; family Tephritidae; genus Zeugodacus; species Zeugodacus tau. The sequence goes on from CM062652.1 coordinate 24,102,000, forward strand.
AGACCATTTTTTTTACCTTTTATTTATTTACCACACATAATTGTTGTTATAAAACGAAAGAAAAAAGTTGTGAAAAATACGTTTTCTGCGCGAATCAACCCTGTGCTGGCATAAAGCCAAGCAAAGATATTCGAAAACGTTTCGGAAAACAAACACGAAATGCGCCAACAGCAGCGAGACTGTTGCAAATACAAAAACAACAGCAACAACAATAGTGGCAGAAAAGAAGCAACAAGCGAAAGAAATGCGAAACGTAAAAGAAAAATGGGAAAAAATATGGTGGCAGCGCCGCACAGCAGCCACAAACCCGAGACCAGCGAAACTATTCTACGGTTAACGGACACCACGGCAGCTAGAAGATCACATAAGCGAGTATGTATGTATGTGAGAATTTGCGATTTGTTCCCCAGTGGACCAGGCACATATCTGCACTCACACACAGAAATTCGAAATGTCAACGTTCTACATTTTTGCGCGACTCGTCTACCAGCGCCATTTTGACTTTAGCGATTAACGCTGTTGCGAATTTTTTCCGTTATAGCGTTATGGTGTGTCTCAGCTGGCATATGTTGGTCGACTGCTGTTTTCACGGTTGGAAAAAGAGCAATTTTCAAAAAGTTTTGAAATTTAAAAAATATTTTGAAAGTTCAAAAAATTTATAAAATTATAAAAGAGTTCAAATTAAAAAAAAAATAAGAATTTAGAAAAATTTACAAATATTAAATTTTTTAAGTTTTTAAATTTTTTCAAAAAAACTAAAAATTCGAAATTTAATGGGTTGTACAGAAAAAAAACACCGCAACAGTGAAATATGTAATCGTGCGCGAATATTTATGTCACTGCATGTGTACGTCCCACACATTATTCACCCAAGCGCTGGCAGTTCCTCTATTGCGCTCGCTGGCTGTCTGCCTGGCTGACTTCTCACCGGTTGACTGGCAGTCGAGTGTAGGCGCGCCGGCACACACATTTTGACAGGATTATTCTAAAATCACTAGTTTTTCACAAAATTCTTTGTACGCATTGTTGCACTCCTCATTCACGCTGTCGCATCTTTTATAAACACTACATCAGCCATGGAAGACACATTAGTTAACACCCTTGTCTCCAGTCACAAAGTCCCATAAAACTCGCTCATCCGTTTGATGTAACTGTCTGTGTGGATGTATGTGTATTTTATTAGGCGTTGCGAAGTCGTGGGCCACAAGCCGTCGAGTACCGGATATCCTTTTAATACAAGTACATTTGGTTGTTGTTTCCTTTTTGTTTTTGTTGTTTGTTTTTACTGTTTACATTAACTTGAATATTTGTTTTGACGGCCGTGCAACTTGAGCTGCCGGTGGAGCGGGGCTTAAGAAGGTCATATGTTCAGCTTAGGTTTATTTATATTTTATATGCACTTGTGTATGTACATAGGTATTTTTTACACACTTGCATTTAATATTTTAGGGTTTCATAAGCAATATTTACTTCTGAAGGTTTCAATATGCTCGAGTTTTTAAGATCCATGCACACAGAAGCAACATGTGTTCATACATACAGTCAGTATGTGTAAGTAATTGCGGATGGCTCGCTAAGACTTCTGACTTCTAAGTAAAAACTCGTACTCTAATAAGAGGCACGCAGTGAAGTTCCGTCCGGAGTTCCTGAATTATGAGGAACTATATTGTGGTGTCCAAGCTTGAGTCAAATCGAAGTTAGAACATTATTTATCGACCAAATAAGTCGAAAATATTGACCTGCTAACTAAAAAATATGTTAATTGATGAGGCATTCTTTTCTAATACTGACCATCCCTCGACAACACAGTTTATGTTTCGGGTATGTATTGGATTAACCTCTAAATTGTTCTTCACAAACATGAACTCGAAGGCTTTATTTGTTTATTTAATATAATATTCGGCAACTCATTGATGTAAAGTCCTTCATATAACAATTAACCTCGAATACAACTTTTAACAAACTCAATAAGTTAGACAGGAGTTTACCGTTAGATCTAAAATGAATACCCACGATTCAACAATACTGAAGAAATCCAGCATACTTATATAATCCTTATATAAGTATTGCGCCTATTAAAGACCACTCTCTTTAATATGAGACTGCTTTAAATAAAGGTAAAAACAATACTACAAATAGAACCTCTTGGATTAGATCTTCTCTAGAAGTGTTGACAATTTATAACTGATAAATATCAATTACCACGAAACGGGTATTAAAGTTTATCAAACCCTGTTTATACGAAAAAAATATAATGAAACGCTGAGTCACACCAAAAATCATGGAAATTGTAAAGTCAAAATGATTGTCCCTATTTTTGACTGAAGAAGTGAAACTGTCATATCTTAAACTGAAATCAGAAAATTGTCAAGTCATTGCATCTTTTTGGGCGAAGATATAACATGTAGTTCCATGGGAGTTTTTTGAGTCACAAGCACTTAGCGACGCATGTTCTTCAATTTCTTGGCCAGATTATTCTAAACTCACTGACCACATGTGAAAATGTTTTCAATTTATAATAAAATTTCGTAAATATCTCTAATTTTAATATATATATCAAGACACATACTATTTCTAATTATTGATTTATCTTTCTTCTAATTTGAGTAGAATTTTGTTTTTTTTTTCTCTACTTTTCTTATGTATATATATATGTACTTACAAAATTCGTGTCTTGACAATCATGAAGTGAAAGAAATCAAATGTCCCGGTGCCTTCACCTTATTAGCGTGCCTTAAAATAGACATTTTTGACAGACGAGATCATTCCGACCATCAATCATTCATTCAAACAGTCAATCAAGTAGAAGTACTTCATTAACTAAGAATATTTACAGGCAATAGATGGATATTCACACAAACGTATGGTTAAATATTGTAAGAATGTACATATACACGAATGTACATATATTTATATACCACAAATAAAGAAATTTTTATGAATAGTCCCTATGCTACCAGCCAGCAGTACTTCTATAGTGACTTCTATATTGAACTTTTAGGAATGTCACTATTGACAGATATAAATTTGAGAAAGTGAAAGACTTTATCTATATCGGAACGGGCATAAATACCATCAATAGTCTAAACCTGAAAATCAAACGCAGGATCACTATCTGCAACAGATGCTACTATAAGTCTCTCGTCATTCCCGCCCTATTATACTGCGCTGAAACATGGACGATGATAAACCGAGGTGAGAAGTTCCTTGAAGCATTCGAGAAAACTGTTCTCCGCAAGAGCTTTGGAGGCATCGTCGTGAGTTAGGAGTACCAAAGAAGGTGGTGAATTGTGTGAACTCTACTGCGACGACAACAATACTATAGTTAAGCGTATAAAAATCCAATGAATGCGATGGTTGGGCCATTTCGTGAGTGTGAAAGGCGATGCTTCAGCTGCTTCGATTTCAGACTCATGGGTGGACAACGAAAGCAAGGACGCCTGCGTATTCATTGGAAGGATCAAGTGCATATAGTCCTGGTTGCAGTTGGGACGTACAACTGGCGTGATTTTACAAAGAAGAGAATCAACTGGCGAAGTTATGTGTTTTCAGCCCACCATTTACCAAATATGCGTACCTCTGTATAGGCACCTGGCCATATTATATACAACTGAGCTCGAAGATACCTTCAAATCTTAAGAAAAATATATGTATAATAACATTTTAATTTTTCTCTTTTCTTGTTTACATACAAAGCAATTTCGTTGATCTTGTTGAATTCTTGTCATTATTGCGCCACCAGGCTACACGTTTTACAACTCACCCTATGATTCAGCGCTGCTCGGATAATGAAGCGAGCACAACGAGCAGCCACCGCAATAACGGTGCACTTACTCAGCCACATCGGCTGTCGATGCTTGAGTCATATGCGCTTAATTGTTTGGCTAGAATTGAAATTTTTTGGCAACCAACCAGGGAAAATTAGAGGGAGCAAGCGTGGAGGGGAACTCGGGGACGCTGCGAAGAAGTAATCACACCGAGGCAGCAGCAGCGACGGATTATGTGATCACTGGTGTTTGTATTTCTAATTACTCCAAACAATGCGGGCTGAGTTGGTGAATCGGCAGCTACTACAACAACATCTGCCGAAGAGGTGTTTGGTGGATATACTACGTTTGTCTCTGTGAAGATACTTTGTTTGGCTATTGTGTTATTGTATATTTTGCGTAAAATGCAATTATGTAACAATCAAAAGCCAACAGACCAAAAACAATTAAATTTGATTTGCAGTCCATCGTTTGGCGCCCACACGTGCTCAGGACGTCCGTCTCAAGGTGAATCAATAATCTTTATTTTTCTTATCGATGAGCAGTGAAAATATTTACATTCGCCAAAGTATTGCTAAGAAACGTAGAATTTAGTAATTCACACGAGTAATTGCTATAGAAACAAGCCGGCACTTGTGAGGAGATTGGACAAAAACAACATACAAGTGTCATATTCGTCGCAGTAGAGAATACTCATACTAAACTCAGAGAAATGTATATTCCAACATTTAATTAATCCCGCTGCATTGAATTGAGGTGTTTGCTCAGTGAAATTATCACGAAATCTCTCAAGCAGTTGAAGGAAGTTGTCCGGCGTAAATCGGAGCTTGGAATCGACGTAGATTAGGTTTGATTAATGTGTGAATCCCTGTGCCACTCGAGATCCCACTTGGGCAGCTAAAGCCAGCCCTTTGTGATTCCGCAAACTTCTCAAAATGGATGCCCGACACACTCAAGTGACGACAAAGCGATTTGAGCCTTTTACTAATTTATACAGGCAACTAATCTGTAATCGGGACAGTTCAACTGGTTCTCCGAATTTCGTCTTGTCAAGATATTGCAGACGTAGTCTAGCGAAGAAGATGCCTCAATCTCTCCTTCTTCCATGCAACTTTGGCAATTTGAATCCGTCAGGATATTTAACCTTATGGCATGTAGTCCCATCGGTCAATGTCTAGTAAGGACTCCTATCATTACGACGAGCTACACCTTGCTAAGAGCAAATAGCAAGAAGGACTGGAGCATAAACCCTTTTCAAAATATTGATTTTTTTAAAGAAGTTAAAACTGACTTTCTATAAGTGACTTATTCGAAATACTTTTCATGCTAAGTGAGCATTATAATCCCTTTTAGATAGATGTGACGAATAGGCTTCATTAGCTCGGTTTCAAGAATATATACTTGATCGTTGGTATTGGTTATTTTTGAGATCTGATGAGATCGGTTCTAGATCATAGAACTACCAATTTAGGTGATCGAAATCTTAGCCACACAAACATCAGAATTCGAAGTAATATGGAATATTTTTACTTAAGGAAAAATGTAGCTAATTTCTATAAATTTATTCAAAGGTCAATCAGCAAAGATATTTATTAACAAATTCTTCTATATATGATGCGTTTATTAAATTACTTACATTCCAAGCATATTCTTTGTGTTCATAACTGCGGGAAGACTGATGAAATTGATGGTTATTCCTTGATATTATAATTTTTTTTTTTTAATAATTACTAATTAGTTTTCTATTATTATTTTTACATATTATTATATTTACATATTTAAATAAAAATCTCCATATTATCGAAAATCATACACTCAGCGCTATCTATGCACACAATATGAGAACACATTTTCAAACAACACAACAGTGCCATCTATTGCCAAACAATTGCATTTCTTTTATGACCGCACAACTGATCTTGCCACTTGCGTTTGTCGAACAACAGATGGCGCATGTGATTGGAGAAGGGGATTTTTCAAATTTTCCTTTTGTATAATTGTGGGGATATTTGCATTTATTTTGGGAAATTTTATTTTTGAATTTTCACTACACTGGCGCTCTGGCGCGCTCTCACACTTTCTGCACTCGTCAACGCGCACTTAAATGTATTTTCAAACGCACCCACACAACAACACTTTTTTGGACACTTTTCGCCGTATTTTTTTTCGCACACCTATTTTGTTGACGCGCCGCTCAGCGAAGTTGATTAAGAAGAATTTTGACGGCGGTTTAACGTTTGGACACTGATAAGCGACAGAATAACTAACTTTTATATGCTCTCTTCATGATAACAAGAGAAACAGCTGGCAACGCGCTCGGAGCAGCAACACAAACACACACAACCGGACGACGACGGAAACACATGTCCTTCGTTGGTATTTTTAAAATTTACATAAATAAACAAACAGATTTTTGAAATTTTTTTTTCTCCTTTTTTTCACATGTCGCTCAGTCACAATCACTGTCGTTCGCACAACACAAACACAATATTATATATTTTATATACATATTCAACCATAATTTGGCGTTGATTTGCTGCTTTTCGCGATCTTGACATCCAAAACGCACTGGACACCACTCCCGCTTACACAAACGACACGGCAAATGGTGCAACCATAACGGTGATGATGACGATCCGTCTTTCCACCCATCCAGCTAGCCGTCCATGCACGACGTTCAGCGGTTATTTTTATGAAATTTTATGAAATCATGCAGTATTATTGAAAGAGGCATTGTTTCGAATACATTTCTCCACCGAACACTGAGCAGGGAAAATCGCACATCGTCGGAAATCAAGTGAAAAATTATAAATAAACCGTTTTTTCGAATAAGCTATTTTAAAAAAAGCTAACACACTCGCGCGCGCTCACGATCTTCGCATAGCGTACCGCCGCTAGTCGCGTTCGAACGCCTTGCAATGCTACGACTGTTTGCCACAGAAAGTTGCCTGACGCCTGTGATTGCTGGTTGGCGGAATGACTTCTGGTGCTGACTGCTGCTGCTGGTGCTGTTGCGACCGATCCTCATCTGGCTGATCCTCCTACAGCTGCGGGAGCTGTTGCTGTTAGTGCTGCAAAGTCCGTTTCTGCATTTGTTGCTGCTTCTTCTTCTTCATCATCTTTTGATGCTTCCTCTTCGTCTTCTATTTATTGCCGCTCGATACTCATAGTTTTTGTTGCCAGCCAGCAGCCGTTTGTTGTGATCGCTTAGTAGCAGCCATTTCGTTTTTAATTTTAGCGGTAACCCCAAAATAAATACCAACCAGCAGATCATGTCTAAAATCACCTTTATATAGACACTTGTACTAAGTGGCCAATATCTTTGAATACAACAACAGCGAGTCTATGTTTTTTTCTGTCTAATTATAACGCTTGCAGTGCGGAGGAGAAATGGCTAATGTATACAAAAAATTATGAACCACAAAGTGGAAAGTTTGTTGTACAAGAAATACACTATTCGCTATAGGCTATATAGTGAGGGAACTGCTTTTGAAAGGAAGTGCGTGTAATGACGACTTCATAAAAGGAGTGGTGCTCCAAGGCTCGAGAAAACGCACAGAGATTCGAGCTCGAGAGAGGCTTTTCTTCAAGTAAGTGAGACATATTTTTAGATCTTTAAAACACTTCCTTAGAATACTTATACTGAATTTTGCTTTCAGACAAATCCGCGATGATCAAAAGTAACATATAGAGGATTACTCCCGATACTTATTGACGATCCAATTATTTCTTGAACGAAATAATTAAGGATGAAGAGAGCTCCCTAAAGAAAAATGTATATATGAACATTAATTTCATTTATTCAACGGGCTTCTTTCTCGAATTACTTACAGAACAGATTTCAGATGTTCAAAGGTTCTAAGACGGTAAAATTAAATCGTATCTATCAGATCCTTGCAGTTTATTAAATACAATAAACAATATTATCTTTCTTTTCCCCAGAAGAGCCTATGGACTAAAGGATCCCACTGAGATATTTTGCAGATACGACACGGGTCATCAACTGAGTACTGCCGAATCTGTTCGAATCTTCAATCTACTCCGAAGTTCAGATTAAAAAAAATCAAATTGAATATCGGACGTCTAGTGTTGGAATATATAATTTATGATCTTTTTGCGTCTGGCACTTAGATTCGAGGGATACGTGGCGCGCTGTTGTGGACTCGGCTATAACTGCGTAAGCGGTGTCTACGCCAGTCAAGAAGAAGAGACTTGGATTCACTTTTGGTTCAAATTATAAAAAGATTTCCTCCCCTAATTTGACCACGAAAACGGAACAGATCCTCGTCGAACTGTTGAAACCGTCTTGTTATGACACTATATTTTTGGACAACGTTCTCTAACAGTTATAGAACTCGAGGTACAAGATTACAGTTTCGTTATTACAATATCAGAACAGTGATCCATCCGATTTTGTGTTAAATCGTGACTGTAAACAAAACAGAGATTATTGTAAAAAAACTAAGATAAACTCTGTTTGAGAATCTCTTTTTATGAGAAAATATTATCAGATACACCTATGACTGAGTTGAAGGATCTGGATCCTAAATTGCATCCTTACCACATAGTATCTAGACAGTTTGAGCCCCCTATATCATTTCAAGAAGATCCAAAAGAGTCATGATAATGATTTTTTTACCCTAATTTAAAGAAGAAATACACACTTTAAAGGACAATAGAAGATTAACCTTTTTGATGAAGTAAAAAAATATCGGACTACAAAAATATTAAGCTTTAAACTAAAAATTCGGAGACTACGTATTTATACAGAATGTTTTTTTCTAAAAGCCACTGACTTATCAAACAGCTCTCGTACAACAAACTCAAAAGTTCACTTTGTTACTTTTTTTTACAGAATTCTTAGCACCGGCCACTCACAGCTGATCGTGTCAATGATCATTCCCTACTAAGTTGTCCGTTATAATTTAATACTATACAATAAATTGTAATTTTAGAATATGTAATTTAGAGTGAATTTATTTCTCCAACATTCCCGTTATAATAACAGCAATAATTACACAAATAGCAATAGCACACACATCCCCCGAGCAACATATGGCCCGACTGTTGTACGATATTGTATTGTAAATATGTATTGTATTTATATTGGAACAGCGCTGAGTTATATTTAGGACGCGTACTGAAAACACAATGGCAGAAACTGCTCGTAGCACTGAACTAATTTTATACAAAAACCAAAAAAAAAAAAACAAAAAATAATAATAATGAATTGCGACGATACAATAAAACTGATCGATTTGTCAGCGATTTGAGAATGAGAACATAATTATTATTATTAAATGTATTATTTAATAAATAATTAATATTTAAACATACTATATTTTTTTAAATATTGCTAATTAACAGTACACAAAAACAAACAAATCGCTCAATGAACCCGCCACCGATCGCCGACCACCCAACCACCCGCTAAAGCGTACTTCTCTTCCGCACGTTCGCTTCACACTCCACGCTTCGTTTGTTTCGAATTTAACCGACCGATAACCGACAGGCATCTTACCAACGACACGACTATGATTTATGCGCTTCCTGCGATTCCGCTGTGGCTGATCGTGTCGGACGCACGATCGCACGGCCACTCTGGCACTCAGTGTAGGCAAACAAAAATTGCCGTTGCCGTTTTCGCCGACAGCACTTGTATGCCGCAATGCCGTTATACGAGTATGCTCAAAATAAATTGGTAAATATAGTACAATATTTATAAATTGAGAAAGCAATGAAGTCTGGCATTGCATGTTTGGGGTGGCGATAGCCAAGGAGGAACAATGAGATGAATTTTTATGCCAAATGTTCTGTTTGTGTGTAGCGTAGAAAGACTATAGTGGATAGTGGAAGTCAATTGTTGAAGGGAGCTCTCGGAGCAAATTCGGATCGGTTGAAGGAAGTAGAAAGGATGACAAAGTGTTTTGGGACCTATAAAGTCTCTTAAGCCAGACAGATTCAAACCCTGTTTGGTCGAAATATAAATTCTTAAATCGCTCAGTTCTAAATTCAAAGGCTCAGTTAGGGTTTTTGGTTTTCAAAGACAGAGACCTTAAACGATGTATATCGATACTGTAGAGGATCTTTACCAAGAGGATCTTTATCCAAGAATAATACTCGGTTAAAGTTTTTCTATGTGAGTTTAAAGTATGACTGACGACGGACTGAGGAAGATCTCACCAAGAGTCGGTCTGGAATCTGTCGTGAACTGGTCCGGATTACGTGGTTCAACAATCTAAGCGCACTTCGATTGTAGAAAGTCTTGAAATTCAATCAAAATCATGCAAACTCTAACAAAGCTTTAGCTGTGGCTCGCAACATAATATTAGACTTTCTCTATGCATCATCAAAAACTGTCCTATTTTCTAAAAATTCAGAAGGGGTTTGATTATTTCTAGTTGAGAAAATCTTAAAGTTTTCGAAATCCTAACGAACCATAGGCCAAAAATATACACTTTTCCACAGATCCAGCCAAGTTAGAACTCTACAAACGCTTTCCTTGAAGGCTTCCACTTTGCGCACCGCCCCAGGACTTGCCAAGTCAATGTTTTCAAGCAAATGTCTTCTCATTAAGTATTTGCTTCTTTAGCTACTTTGATATTAATAGAGATCCACGGCATTCGTTACCTCAGTGTACACCCGCACATGCAGGATTTTGATAATAAACAGATTTCTTTTTTGGCTAGCTGTTGTGCTTTGCTCAGCAAAATTATAAATAACTCCTAAGTGAATTCCGCATGAACCGCAAGAACAAGCATCAGAAGAAGAGGAAAAGAAGAAGCATCAGCAGCAGTAGCAGTAGCCGAAGAATTTAAGAAGTAAAGTGAAATAAAGCGACTCATATTGATGTTTCCAATGTGCTAAAATTAAATTGTTCGAATAAATAAAAACGCACACGCAGTGGGATGAAGCATGATAATAATGGCGACGATCAGCGGAGGTTGAGGTGTAATGGTAATTTTGTGCGATTCTATGGCAACGCATATTAATAAATGTACTCTATAGCACTGTATTTCGAATAGAAGGAACCTTGTAGGAATAGATCTTTTAAGAATTGGTTTCCAATGAATTGAATGTAATTTTTTTCGAAAAGTGGGCGTGACCCCGCCTCCAAATAGGTTTTTTGTATATATATCTTGCAAACCAATAAAACTATATAAACCAAACTTTCTGCAGTCAATTCTTTTAGCCGTTTCCTTATACAGTCCAAAACCACGCCTACCTCCCATACAAAAGTTAGGTTGAAAATGACTAAAAGTGCGTTAACTCACTAACGAGAAACGTCAGAAACACCAAATTTTACATAAGAAATGGCAGAAAGAAGCTGCACTGAGATTTTTTTTACAAAATGGAAAATGGGCGTGGCGTCGCCCACTTATGGGCCAAAAACCATATCTCAGGAACTACTCAACAGATTTCAATGAAATTCGGTATATAATATTTTCTTGACACCCTGATGACACTGGTGGAATATAGGAATATAGGAAGGGTAAGGGTTTTCACCGAAAATATAGGTAAATCTCTAAATAAATTGCGAGAGTATAAAATGTTCGGTTGCACCCGAACTTAGCCTTTCCTTACTTGTTTTGATTAAAAACTATCTGGACAAGTTTAGTTCGACGATTAAAAGTCGAAGAAAACGGGGTTTTCAAATTTAGATTCTAAACAAGCTATTAGGGAAAGTTCGATAGCATGAAAAAGTCTGTTTGGGATGTTTCAACAAGATCAATCATTATTACTGGTCTTTATTCGGATGTAGAATGTATTCCATAGTACTCCAAGAGTTCTACAGAACTTTTAAGACACTCACTTCCCGACTCAAACAACTCACGAGAGTAAACGTTTGTAGACAACGGAATGCTTATCGTATTTCGAAGATTTCTGTTAAAATTTGAAGTCTGAATTCAGTAATTTAGAGACCTAGTACTAGTGAATGGTGAATGGAATACTGCTATGAAAACATGATGATACTGAACATATGAGGCAAGTCTTGTATCCCATATTTCAAGTTTATAGGGTTCGCATGGCTTCGGTCGGAAAATAATACAAAACTATTGAGAAAAACTATGGATTTATCCACATAACAGCAAGATGAATCTTTAATATGAAGAAATCCATTAATTTCCTCTGAGTATTCCTTAAGCCATAGAAATCTCCGAATTTTGGGATATCAAACCAGTCAACTGTAAGGAAGAAGGAGCTTGCCCAAACATCTAACTCAAATTTGATATCATTATTATTATTATTATTGATATTTCTTAAATAAGTGCCTAAGGTAGGCATTGACTTACAGTTAATATAAAATGTTGCCTACATTTAGGATGTAGACAAATATAAATAACCAATTTCCAAATAAAATGTTTTTATTTATTGCATGGCAGCCCCTTACCACCAGTCAACGACAAAAAATTCTTTTCATGACACTAAGCCTTTCTTCAGTATTTTCTTATTACCTTTCGGTCGTCGGCATCACCTGTCAAACGAAGTCTACGTAATCACTCGTTCGTATCAAATGTTAAGAGTGTATCACGTGTCGTGTTCTACAACTAAACAAAGTACCCGCTGTGAGAATACAATGAACAATCCAGATGCGTCTATTATAACAACAATAAATGTATGCATTTACAGTTACTACTCAAAACGAACAGTTCATCGACAAAAGCTGCTTTGCTGAAGATGGTGGAGAGATGCGTAAGTGGCAGATAAAGCGAAGAATTAACTGGATGAACTGCAATTGATTCCTTCACATACCCACACATAGAATTTGGCGAATCTGTTCGTACAGCGCCGTGCAGACACAGCATGGGAGCGGTTAAGTTGCGTATGAAGTGATCTGAAGGAGATAGGTGAAGATTTCGGTGAAATTGGCAGGCATATTGAATTACATGCGACAGCAGACACGTTGCCTTGGCACGTGACACAATGCAAACAAAATGTAAATTTATATATGTACAGTGTCGGACAAAACTCATTGGACTAAATCGAGTCTCAGACATATTCTGTCATAACTTTTTACATGGATGCATTAGAAGAATAATTTTTTTTGTAAAAGAAAGATCGCATATTCTATATTAAGAAGCAATTCAATTTTATTTTTCAACTTTTATGTACAATTTATAACTTATAACAGAAGGGAAAAAAGTAAAAAATTCTCGCGACATAACTCATTGGACTTTAGCTGAATATGAAAATAAATTCGTTTTAAATTAATATTTTATTGGGTAGCTATTATTTTTAATGATTGCAGCACATATTTTAGGCATAGATGAAATTAAATTAATAATATGTGTATCATTTATTCCATTCCAGGCTTGTTTCAGGGCATCAAATAGCTTGTTTTTATTACCGTGGACCTGTTCCCTATTAATCTGCCTGTTGACAATTTCCCATAAGTTTTCAATCGGGTTTATATCAGGAGACTGGGCGGGCCATCTCATCACACAAACTTGTTCTTCCAAAAGCCAATCCTTCACAACTTTTGACGTGTGTTTGGGGTCATTATCATGTTGGAACTGCAAATCAGGCGGCATTTTTTGGATAGCGTGGGGTAACATTTGGGTTTGCAGTATATTTTTATATTGGAACCTATCCACGTTCCCTTCTATTTTAAAAATAGGTCCTACTCCCTGCCAGAGAAGCATCCCCACACCATTATGTTACCCCCACCATGCCTTACGGTACCCTGCAAGTATCGACGGTCTAAACGCTTTCCTGTTGGTCTTCGTACACGTGTCATTCCATCTGAGTTCTGCAAATTAGATTTGGAGCAATGGAAGTCAGTATTGTTTTCAGATGATTCCAAATTTAATTTGCAGAACTCAGATGGAATGACACGTGTACGAAGACCAACAGGAAAGCGTTTCGACCGTCGATACTTGCAGGGTACCGTAAGGCATGGTGGGGGTAACATAATGGTGTGGGGATGCTTCTCTGGCAGGGAGTAGGACCTATTTTTAAAATAGAAGGGAACGTGGATAGGTTCCAATATAAAAATATACTGCAAACCCAAATGTTACCCCACGCTATCCAAAAAATGCCGCCTGATTTGCAGTTCCAACATGATAATGACCCCAAACACACGTCAAAAGTTGTGAAGGATTGGCTTTTGGAAGAACAAGTTTGTGTGATGAGATGGCCCGCCCAGTCTCCTGATATAAACCCGATTGAAAACTTATGGGAAATTGTCAACAGGCAGATTAATAGGGAACAGGTCCACGGTAATAAAAACAAGCTATTTGATGCCCTGAAACAAGCCTGGAATGGAATAAATGATACACATATTATTAATTTAATTTCATCTATGCCTAAAATATGTGCTGCAATCATTAAAAATAATAGCTACCCAATAAAATATTAATTTAAAACGAATTTATTTTCATATTCAGCTAAAGTCCAATGAGTTATGTCGCGAGAATTTTTTACTTTTTTCCCTTCTGTTATAAGTTATAAATTGTATATAAAAGTTGAAAAATAAAATTGAATTGTTTCTTAATATAGAATATGCGATCTTTCTTTTGCAAAAAAAAATTATTCTTCTAGTGCATCCATGTAAAAAGTTATGACAGAATATGTCTGAGACTCGATTTAGTCCAATGAGTTTTGTCCGACACTGTATGTTCTGACATACTTACAGACATAAACCTGTAAGTAGTTGTGAGTTTATAGTATAAATATATTGACCATTTTGGTTGCATTGTTTTTGTTTTAAATGACAATTATTTTAATAACCGACAAAAATTACCTAAAAATACTATGTGATCTGTTAAAAGCACAAACTATTAACTATAAAGTTTAGTTTGAAAAAATATTTCATGATGTTGCCATATCGCCAAAGAGCAACACAGCTGAAAAATTATTATTTTGAATAAACTAAAAAACTAATAAATAAAAAACAATATCATATTGTATTACCAAATATTTTAAAGAATTGTAAATTATCGAAAACAACCAAAAATTTCAAAATTCAACCTTAACAAAACCTTTCATACAAACTACAATAATATACTCTTTACTACTCCCTTTCGAATATCTTCATGAAATTTTCTGTGTTATCAAGCTTATCACTTATAGTTTTCAATTCCTTAAAATTTAAACATTTGAATTTCAATCTCTACGCTTCATTGCCCATAAATCTGTGGAAAATAAGCTAACGGACTTAAAATGATAGCAAACTGTAGCTGACATAATCTACTTTACAAATAAACTAAGTCAATTTTCAAGGATTTTTTTTGGAAATTTTTATACATACATATTTGGAAATTTCTAAAATTTCATTCTTTTTATATTTTTTTACTAGTATAAAGATCAAGTTTGACTTCTTTTGACACCTGAAAAAAGTAAATAAACATGATCCCACGTCCACTCAAAGTGTAAATAAACCTGACCTCACGTAACCCCACCCCAAAATAAACAAACACCCCTAACATGTAAACTGAACCAACCTCAAATGATCCTCAAAATGTAAGCAAACCTAACCCGCCAAAATGTAAACAAACCTGTACCCTCATAATGTAATCAAACTCCTGTGAGAGCTGATTGACCTCGACCAAAATGTAAACAAACGTCTGTCAAAGATCATTCACCACCACCAAAATGTAAACAAACCCCGGCCAAAGGTCATTGACCTCGTCCTAAAATGTAAACAAACCTCTGTTAAAGGTCATTGACCTCAGTCAAAATGTAAACAAACCACTGCTGAGGTCATTGACCTTTGGCCGGGTTTCTTTACATTTGGGCCGAGGTCAATGACCTTTGATAGGGATCTGTTTACATTTTGGCCAGGGTTTCTATACATTTTGAAGGGTCACGTGAGGTCTGATTTATTTACATTTTGAGAGGTCAAGTGAGATCATTTTTGTTTACATTTCGGGTGGACATGGGATCAAATTTTTTCAAGTCCAATTTGGTCTTTACGATAGTAAAAAAATAGAAAAAGGATTAAAATTTTAGAAATTTCCTAAAATGTTTTTTTTTTATTTTCCAAAAAAATCATTAAAAATTTACTTTATTGTTTATTTCTTTAGTAGATTCTCTCAGCTACTGATTGCTACAATTTTAAGTCCCTTAACTTAAATTTTTACAGAATTATGGACAATGAAGCGAAGAGATTCAAATTCTTTAAATTCGATCCAACTGCTACTATTTTCATCAGAGGAAGTAAATATTCAAAGTTTAAGTTTTACAAAATATATGTGATACTGAAAATTTCATGTTGATATTCGGAAAATTGAGTATATGATTGCAATTTGTGTGAAAGGTGTTCTTCAGACTGAATTTTGAAATTATCGATTTTTTTCGAAATTTGTATTTCTAATTAATCTCAGATCACCCAGCGAAAGCTCAGCGAGTAGGAACTATTGAAAAGCGTGGCAAACAGCCACGAAGTAAAAAATACGGACAATCTTCAGAGAAGATAAAAGAAAACGAAGGGTGTAGCGCAAAACAAGTAAGGAAGTGCTAAGTTCGGGTGTAACCGAACATTTTATACTCTTGCAATTTATTTATTTAAATTTATTAATATAACAAACGATTTGACCCACATATTCGGCATAAAGTCCAATTGAATAACGAAAATCACCATAAGTAGTATATGGGGACTAAGGTAATTCCTAAACCGATTTCACTCGTTTTCACCACCAAGATACAATGTATCGAAGACTATACGCTCACTTAATTTAATATTACTTATAATTAGGTATATGGGATCTGCGGAAAGTTATGCCCCGATTTTTACCATTTCAGGTACAGAGAGAAACTGTTATAAGTAAAAATTAAGAGGGAATGAATTACATTAAAATATCTGAGGGATTTACCTATATTTTCGGTGAAAAATTACCCTTAGGCACTGAGTTCTTCATGTTGGGTATTAGGGGCCTTGAAAAGTCATGGTCCGATTTTGAAAATTTTTCCACAAGTGATGTCACAGCTCAAATACAGTATTTGTGTAAAGTTTTATTCCGCTATCTTCATTTGTTCCTAATGTATATATGTATTATTAAGTGAACGAATCAAAAGAATTCAAAATTGAGTTATATGGGAAATAGACGTAGTTGTGAACCGATTTCGCCCATATTCCACCCGTGTCATCAGGGTGTCAAGAAAATATTATATACCGAATTTCATTGAAATCGATTGAATTGAGATATGGTTTTTATGCCATTTCTTATGTAAAATTTGCTGTTTCTGACGTTTTCGTTAGTGAGTTAACCCACTTTTAGTAATTCTCAACCTAACCATTGTATGGGAGGTGGGCGTGGTTATTATCCGATTTCTTTCATTTTTGGACTGTATAAGGTAATAGCTAAAATAAACGACTGCAGAAAGTTTGGTTTATATAACTTTATTGGTTTGCTAGCTATATACAAAAAACCTATTTGGGGGCGGGGTCACGCCCACTTTTCAAAAGAAATTACATCCAAATCCGCCCCTCCCTAACGCGAACCTCTTCAGGGTGCCAAGGAACATGTGTTGGATTTCAAATCCACTCGTCATCCTGATCATTTATATATCTATAACCCCATATCTAACTCTTATATTTCTTAGTGACACAAACAACCGTTATGTGAACGAAACTATTATACTCTGTGCAACAGGTTGCGAGAGTATAAAAAGAAGAAGTTTACAGTAAGGAGACCTTCACAAGGACGTTTTAAGCAACAAATAGCTTTAAAGCCGATCGAAAAGCTTACAAGAAAAAATTCAATTAACTTTTTTAAATAATTATACATAAGTTTATATATTAGACACGTGTGAAAGCGCAAATATATATATTATATAATTTACGTATATAATATCTATGTATTGGTATGTACCTGCATAGGAGCGATTTCTTTGTTATTAATAAGCGTAATTAATTAATTGCACACAAATTCAGTGAATTACGTAAAAAATTAAGGCCAACAACTCAGCGCTTAGCGCCATTGCGAAGGATAAACGCGAGCGTAGCAGAAACAGTGGGCGGGGTCCTACATGGAAAGAATAGACCCACACATAACCGCATGTGTGTATAGCAGTAATCCCAACAAACACACACACACATGAGTGCGTACAGTTGGTTGTGTTGCTCATGGTAACGCGCATCACCTGCACAACAACAACAACAAAAGCAACTAATTAAGAGCATCATATCTATATTCATTTGTGTGTGTGTATTTGAGTAGGAGTTAAGCAGAAAATCCCAGTGCTCTACACTGACTGCAGATTTCAGCAAGCATTTCAAGTATCTGTATTTATAAGTGCGTATGTGTATGTGTGGTTGCCTACCTCGTTAACGAAGCACTACAACAAAAACACGCTGCTTACACACATATTAACTCCTACAGGTGGTCGCCACATCAGCAAGGATACACATAATGTATGTATGTAAATTTAATTTGTATGTATTTGCCTCTGCAGCAATTACCATGACTTGCCTCGGATCGGCGTTAGCTTTAGGGAAGCGTAAAAATTATTGGAGTTGATAAATTTAATGAGCTGGAAAATGGTGCGACACATTTTCCATATACATATGTATATGTACAAGTATATAAGCTGATATGTACATTGTCAAACATACATATAAACCTGTTATACCCGCTACCTAATGTCCCTATAACCTTCTAGCTGGCTCCCTCTCCGTTAGCGCAGCGCTTAACACTTCACTTTCATTTTCACTTTCATTTCGCACTAGTGAACTGGAATTTTCGCAAATTACCGTTAACAAAGTGGGGATATTAAATCAACTAACTGCCTTATCAGTGGTCCTCTCGCGCACCTCAAAAGACTTACTAATGTGGCTACATAATATGGGTCGTCGGCAAGCTGGCTGCGTTCAAACGCTATTCAACAACAAACAACAAAACAACAACAACAACAAATCATCACTGGGTTAAGGTGCAACAACAGCAATGCGGTGAGAAATGCTTTATGGAAATTAGTAAGCTTTAACTCTTTCAGTCACGCTTTTATATTAAGAATATGTTGAATGTTTCGATTATTTTTTTGGCATTATCTACAGCTGAAATATCACTGAAAGTATGAAAAAAAAATCTACGTATGGAAGTTTTCGAGGTATGAGGTGGTTAGTGGCACTAACCACCGTGACTATTGATAGAAACAAAACAATTATGAGTTACTTATAATGTTTATTAATATTAAATGATATAATGAAATTCTCCGGAAAGAAACTAAGGTAAATATTTTTTTTTTATGAAAATCTGAAAAACAAGCTTTTCCCTTGCGTAGACAAAGAGGCACTTTGCATGTACTCCACTGCCATGCAGCCGGTCTGTTTGAGTTTACAGTGTTAGAATTTGTAGATTCAGGATTCCGAAGTACTAAGTTAGACAGAGGGATGTCATCATCGGAATTAAAGTTGTCATAATCAGTCATTTGAACTTCTCCAAACGAATCGCCTAACACCAGCGGATTTGGCTGATCTTGTGTATCCTCATCGCTACAAATACTTTCGCTATCTGAAGGAATATCTTCAAACAAGTATTTTTCGATTTGTCTATTATTTAGCTTGCGCGACATACTGCAATATATATAAAAATGCATGAATACTTACATGCCTAACTCATATGTAGATTAAACCTATAAACCTGCAACAGTCACGGTGGTTAGTTTACTAACCACTATATTTTCGTCGTCAATACACATTGATAATAAAAAATTTATGATAGTTTCATACACATACATATGAAATAGATATAGGAGAATAAGTTGAATACAAAACATTAAAGAAAAACGTTACTTACACACTTCACAGATATTTTTTATCAAACACAAGAAAAAATGTACGTTAGCGCAATTTTCAAATGAAAACAAATGAACTATCATTCAACGAATATGCCGCTAACCGGTCGCACCTTTTCAAAAAAGGTACAAACATTCATGATAATTAACGCGATTGTCGATAGATGGCGTGGATTTTGATATAAAAAATCGGAAAGAGGTGGTTATTGACACTAACCACCACGACTGAAAGAGTTAATGAGTGCTTTCATATACATAGCTATTGTTGTTGTTGTTAATTATGTTGAGCAACAATTTTCATTGAGCAATAAATTTATTTATTATTATAATAATTATATGCTTATAAGCCTACACACAGATATTTACCAACACTCATATAAAGGATTATTTCCCCTGCGTGTGTGCATTCTAAAGCGTAAGCGTGTCTGCCAACAGGACATCAACGCGCTGTGACGACAATTAATTGATATGCATTATGCCTGTACTGAGTAATGAGTGCGTCTGTGTGTATGTCCGTTAAGGTGGAATAATATCACACATAGAGAGACACCCACTCGTCTACTTAAGATAAAGCCGCTATCCGCTTCTATTGTCGAACGCTTATCTTTTGTGTGCAATGAAGCGCAATGAGCTCTTTATACTATACGCTGAAGAGAAACACACACACATACACCCAGGTGAAAATCACGAACGCATTGAAGCAGAACCTTTAAAGTGTGTCGGTGTTTTAAAGAATCGTCAATGAGGTATTAGATAGAAATTTTAAATTTTTAAAAGAGTAAGAAAATTTAATATCAGTTTAAGGAGTAGCTTCATGGCAAGCCTGGATCTAATTATCACTTAACATGAAAGACAAAGTAATATACATTAAAGGGAAAAGTGAAAGAAAAGCTTTGAGGTATATAACCCCATCCCATTTGTTGAAGACCGATATCTCAGCGAGAAATGGTCGTATCGAGGTGCTCAAAAAACCAAATTAAAGCTAAATGAACAAAGTATCCGATCCTTATAGTGGTTAAGCTAAAAAGATTTTTTCCACACCGTAGACCAAAAAAAAAACCTAAAAAAATTTTGAAATTTTTTTTGTTGCTGGTTGTTACGATTACTCAAAAACCGCAGAGGTTAAACATTTTAAAAGGTATAATCCAAAAACTAGACACTTGGAGCTATAATTTCCTTCTGTATCGATTTCTTGTACGACTATTTCTTTCGAAGTTACGGCCTGTTGAAATTTGCTAAAAAATTTGGAATTTTTTTTTTGATCCCTTCATTTTTTCCTGTAGTGTATTTTAAGTTTGGCCGGATATACTCGTATGTGGAGAACGAGAAGGTAAATATAGTAAAACAAGTATCTATTTATATTCGAATCACTTCAATATAACTAGCTCAATGAATACGTTGGGATTGATCTTGAAGATTGGTTTAATGCCAACAACAAATATTTTGCTTATATGATACCTCCACTGTCAGCACTAACTCGCTTTTCACTCACCAAAATAAGACGCACAAATTCAATTGAAAAAATATATTTCCAAGCTAATTTTGTCAGAAACTCTTTCTAAGTCATCCAAATTACTTGGTTATCGTGGATTAAGCTTTACACATAAGTCAATCAAAGAACACTTAACTATTAACCTATACATTCGTTATAAATTTATTATTTCTGAAATCTATCTATAGATCAAAAGGCGTTCAAAGTCAATATATACATATATATGTACATACACCAATACCCTGTAGATTTCTTTATAAAGCAAGTTGCAATTTTTCTAAAATTTCAACTTCTAAACTCACTCAAACTCTATAGACCAAATAGAGAATTAGGGAGAAATTCTTCGATATGTTTCGCTAACCCTTAGAGAGTGGAAATTCGAACAAGCAATGGTATAATCAAATACATACAAAATAGGAACAGACTAGCACACTGTAAGGGATTACAGATTAATATTATACTAATTTCTGTGATAATTAATTAATGGTGGGAAAAAAGTTTACCGAGTATTATAGGTTATGAATATACATACATAGGTAGATTTCTTTTTACATACCTTTAATCAATTGCGAAATTAATTTTCCCTTTTCCGAAGAATTTTAGCCTAAAATAAAAACGAAAATATATTAAAATTATAACAAAGAATTAAACAAAATTATAACAAATAAAGAAGATCTAGGTTATATGGATCTCGATCAATTTTATAATTTTTTGTTACAAATCAATATGCATCAGTAGTAACTACTGATTTCATTTTATCAATATATCTCATGTTCTGAACATTATTTTCTGCGAAAAATCGACGGGAGCATCATAACTCCTTATGTATATCTAGTACAAGATATGGACCTATTTTTATACTCTCGCAACAAATGTTGCTAAAGAGAGTATTATAGTTTTGTTCACATAACGGTTGTTTGTAACACCCAAAACTAAGCGAGTTAGATATAGGGTTATATATACCAAAGTGATCAGGGTGAAGAGTGGAGTTCAAATCCGAATGTCTGTCTGTCCGTCCGTCCGTCCGTCTGTGCAAGCTGTAACTTGAGTAAAAATTAAGATATCTTGATAAAACTTGGCACACTTATTTCTTGGCACCATAGGAAGGTTGCTTTCGAAAATGAGCAAAATCGGACCACAGCCACGCCCACAAAATGGCGAAAACCGAAAACACATAAAGTGCCATAACTAAGCCATTAATAAAGCTATGGAAATGAAATTTGGCATGAAGGATCGTACTATGAAGGGGCATATTTGGATGTAATTTGGAAGTGGGCGTGGCCCCGCCCCCTACTAAGTTTTCTGTACATATCTCGCAAACCAATAGAGCTATATAAACCAAACTTTCTGCAGTCGTTTTTTTTAGCCACTTCCTAATACAGTCCAAAAATGAAAGAAATCGGATCATAACCACGCCCACCTCCCATACAAAAGTTAGGTTGAAAATTACTAAAAGTGGGTTAACTGACTAACGAAAAACGTGAGAAACACTAAATTTCACATAAGAAATGGCAGATGGAAGCTGCACTCAGTATTTTTTAATGGAAAATGGGCGTGGCGTCGCCCACTTATGTATCAAAAACCATATCTCAGGAACTACTCGACCGATTTCAATGAAACTTGGTTTGTATTAGTTTCCTTACATCCCAATAATATGTTGTGAAAATAGGCCAAATCGGTTCACAACCACGCCTACTTTCTATATACCAGAACTTTGAAGACGATCTGAATCGTTTACTTTACAATATATAAAGTAAGCACTAGTGAAGATATCGGTGCAGAACTTTGCACAAATACTATGTTTATAGTGTGGCAGCCCCATTCTAAAAATCACCGAAATCGGACCATAGGTTGTCAAGGCCCCATATATCGAACACGAGGCCTCGGTGCTTCTAACCTAATATTATGGTTTCCAAATTTCAATGGACTTTATACAATATATATGGCGAATATGTGGGTCAATTTGTCTATTATATAATATTAAATAAGTTAAATAAATAAATTGCGAGAGTATAAAATGTTCGGTTACACCCGAACTTAGCCCTTCCTTACTTGTTTATCCTACTTTCATTTATGCTAACCGATCCAAATTCATAAAATATGATTTAAATATCTCACATATTGATGTGAGAGCAGGGGCAGGTAGAACGGAGACCTCATATTCAATATGTAGAGCTTATCAAAATAAAGAAACCGATTTCGACTCTTTTTGGCTCAGATATTAGCTCTTATTTTACATCTTTATTAAGGGGTTACATGGGTTTTGTCGCGTAAAAAATGGCCTATTTTCAATATTTTTTTATCATGTAAAAAAATATTTATTTAATTCAAACTTTTTTCTGTCTTATAGATACATATTTAAAGAATAATTTCTGAAATTAAAAAAAAAAATAGTAAAACTCCTCCATTGCGACGTCATTTCCGGTGACCCCTCGGAAAAAAGGCGCGTTGTCAGCATAACTCCTGACAGGATCATTAAAAATAAGATCATAATCTCGTGCTTAAACGAAGGAAAGACAAAAAAAGTGAAAATTGGAATGTTGGCAGACATTTTACCAAAAAAAAAAAACTTCGTCAAATTTGCTTGACATTTTTTTTTAAATAGTTGTAATTAAAAAAAAATCTTCGTTCAAGCACGAGTAAATTGTGTCTCGAACACCTGTTCAAAATTTCATCAAAATCGGTTGAGTAGTTTCCGAGAAAATTTGACAACCGACTTTGAAAACACGGTTCCGAGAAAAACGCGTTTAAAGTTTTGAGTAACAATAGTACTTGACTTGGTAGTACTTTGACTATTATTCGGATCGACTTGAAAATTTAGGACAATATTCTTGATATGTTGTAGAAATTAATAAGCCAAAAAACAAAAAATCGATTTTGTGAATCCACGAAACCCATGTAACCCCTTAATACTTCACCTATATATGTTAAGTAAAGGGCAATAAGCTGACCAAAACTACTAGACAAGAGAGTATAGATCCATAAAAATTATAACAAATCAAATTTCGTGAGAAAATCAAAATCCATAATGCACGGAAGTAAAATAATAAATATAGTTATTCGTTGCAAATAAAAATTTGTATGCAAACATTTTGCGAGCAATTGCCTCCTAAACACTGATAAGACACCGCAGTAAACGAGGTAATACGAGTAGGAGTATATGTGTATTTTGAGTGAGCCGTCAAACAAATCAAAAATATATTATCACTCGACGCCGCCACAAATGCCGTTGAACGCAGCTCAGGTGGCCACCTTGCGCGCTTGCGGTGCCAGGCACTTGCCAGCAACAGGGAACACCTACGAACACCTTACAACCGTTATTTGATTCGATGAATTGGGGTAAACGTTTACGAAAATGCATTTCAATACATATAGTATGTGTGATGTGGGTGTAATTTCTGGTTATAAGCGCCCAAAGCGTTGCTTTTCGCAGGCAGGCAGTGTAGGTGCAGCTAATACTAGTTTGTGTGTGACTCGGTGGAGCCTACGAAAGGTGCAATAATGTGTGTTAGGCGATTTGGGTTTAGGTGAAAATCGAAAAATGCTCGAATGAGCATAACAAATAAAACCAAGCAGAAGCAGAGGAAGCATTTTCAACATGCAATTTATTGGCATTTTTATCATTATTTAATGCTCTGCGAATTGATAGCGAAAATCATTTAGGTGAATAAAAATTGCGAAAAAAGTTATATGCAGAAATGTTAACGGCTGGAAAATATTGATAAAATATTGAATTGGGAATTGTGCTAATGGCAATGTACGCATATACACACACAGCATAAATGCCGAGAGGTGCCAAATATGGATAACCCGGTTAAGCAGAAATGATAGGTGGGTTAGGTGGGTGGTGGGTTAATGTTAGAACGTTATTTTTCTTTAAAAACAGAAGTTGTCTGTTTAAAGTTTATAAAAATAGAGCACAATAACAATATAGAAAAGCTAGTAAAATGAAAAAAGAGGAAGAACGTACCCACTACAATTGGGTCTTCTTCTTCTTCTTGACTGAAGTAGACACCGCTTACGCGGTTATAGCCGAGTTCAATTGCGCGAATTGGTAATACCAATCGAAGACAGGTCCTTCTCCACCTGGTCCTTCCATCGGAGTGGAGGCCTCCCTCTTTCTCGGCTTCCACCAGCGGGTACTGCATCGAAAACTTTCAGAGCTGGGATGCTTTCGTCCATTCGAACAACATGACCTAGCCAACGTAGCCGCTGTCTTTTTATTCGCTGGACTATGTCAGTGTCGTCGTATAGTTCATCATTCCATCTTCTGCGGTATTCGCCGTTGCCAATGTTTAAGGGACCATAAATCTTCCGCAAAACATTTCTCTCGAAATTAATTTCTCTTGAAAATTAATCTGTCTAATTTGTCTACTCTTTCTCTTTCCCCGATCTCTTTGCAACGGTCGAATGACAAAAGAAACAGGATTCATTGCACCAAGATGATATAAGCAAGGATGAAGAACCAACTGAATTGCTAGATTCACAAGACCGGGTGCCAATTTACGAATCCGCTTCCTGTACATATTTCATAACATTACAGGGAGCAGCTCAGCTTATAACTGGAAACTCTACAATTTTATACGCATCTAAAAAAGGTCGCTTCATGATCTCATCACCAAACTTCAGAGAACTTTTCGAACATGATTCCCGATTCACAGACAATACCAAGCCCGAACGATGAGCCATAATAAAATAAATACTTGTAGTTGGCCAATTTTGATTCCAAGTCATAGATCATTTAAATTAATGAACTGAACATTCTAGCCAATACATTCGATCCAGTACATTATAAATTTCATATTTGCACAGGATATAAGTAAAATGCCTGAAAATTCAAAAGCTAATGTGTTTACTTTTATTATTATAGGACTATGAGCGAGAGGGAGCCGTCTCAATATTAAATTCCCAGAAACTGCTGATAAGCCAGCAATAAAAAGCACTCTCTCGGCTCGGTACGGTGGGAAGTTACCTTGTATTTTTGTGACCTGCACTTGGACAGGTAAGTCCTACAAACGAGTAGACTTCGAGAACGCTAGGCACTTATCAGGGCACTTCTGAGCAATCTTCAGAACTTTCCACTTCTGATCAGGGAGTATTGTAGGAGGTCTAGTGAGGTTATTACCCTCGTGGCAATGTATTTTTCTCTAATAATACAAGTTCTAATTGGTCTTTGTTCGATAATTATGGTCTCCTTATTATTGTACCATTTTTTTAAGGCTCTCATTTTAGGAATTCTAACGTCACATAGATGTCAGCGCATAATCACAGAGGTAACGGCAATTTCAAACAACAAGCAGTGTCACGTAAGTTCTTGTAAACTTTTCTGTTGACTATGCTTTCTCAACGTCTTCGCCATATTGGCAAACCCTTTATGCACAAGTTACGCACGTGTGTAACTTTTAAAATTCCCTCGGTGACGGTAAGCGCTTTTAAAAGCAAAAATATTTTCATAACATTACGATTTGCATACGAAATGCGAAAGTAAAATCATACAAATGCACACTTATAAACACATATGTATATACATTTCTATGTATGTACTTATGGCACCAGTATTTCCGCTCAGTCAACGCCACAAGCTACGGGCTACTGCTGCGTTTTGTGGCACAAACGGCAAGTGTGCGATACCGATGGAAATCTTTGGACACAAGTACATACATATATGATTGAGAATGCAAAAGTATGTGGAAATGCAAATGCAAATATCATTGCAAATGCAATGGAATTATAGTTTCGCATGCAAATCGTGTCAACTTCCTGCAACCGTGCAACTCTAGCCGCTTCCCTCTCAATAGAACTGACACCCTTGGCAATCAGGTGTCACCGCAGCAAGTTCGTGGCTCGTTTTCACACAACCTCAGACATACATCTACAAACACCAACAAGCAGCGAATCACGACGCTGCACTTCGCACGGCCGTCCGTCCGTCCATCCGTCCTGTCCGCGGCTTTGCACGTTAAATGAGTCGCATGACTTCATAACGCAGCCAACACCCTTTTACTTCACCGTATTCCACCTCTCCGTACTTTTCTACTCCGTCCACAGTGACAACTTACATTTTTCAAGTGGTGATGTCGGCGAATGACCACGCCTTTTGTTCCGCGCCGCTCAAGTCGCGCTGGCATTTGACTACGACTTTGAAGCGGATGTCCTTGAATTGTTGTTGCAGGCGACATGCAGTCACAATTGGCAATGGCAGTGGCGCTGACTCTAGCCGTAATGCCGCAAGAATAATCGTCACCGCATAGTGATGGCATTGTGGAGCGGGACTCGTGCTATGCTGTCGGTCAAGGGGGGCAGTGGCCAGTCGTGCCTGTCAAGCATGATTGCCAAGTGGTAAGAGTGAGTGTAACAAGCGAGCATAAGCGTTTTATTATTATTGTTATTTTATCTACTAAGTGGCGCAATTGATCAACTGGCGCGATAATACGCGAAACCAATCGAGGAACGTTTAGCGTTTTAAGGTGACCAGATGTACAAAAATTCTAGTCTGTCGAATTTTTAGCTTATCCTTAGCGCTCGAATTTCAATTTGAATTGATCGTTTTACTCTGAAGCCTGGGCTTTAATCCGTATCCAAACGATCATTCCTATGATAATATTCATAAAAAAGTTCGGAGGTCTCAGGAGATCTTGATCTAATAGATTGGACAGTGACTTGTTCGGTTGGCTGAAAATGTTGAATAAAAACCATATAAATTTTTAGCGGCTTTCAAATTTTACGAGAGAGGAATTCAAGTATTAAAGTTAGAAAGTTTTGGGCAAAATTTATTAATATAGTATTTAGGTTCAGTAATATTTTAACCATTTTATTTAACTTACTCAGAACTCGTTTTCTCCAGCATTTCAAAATTGTATTGAAAATTTATTGAAATTCTCTATTTTCGATGGTTAACGAAGTTTGATCTTCAGACCAAAAATACCATAATTTGGCTTAATATCCAATGTAAACCTTACGATTCCATTTTAATAATGGGTTATATCAACTGAGCCGTTAAAAACTACTTTAAGTAACTGTAAGATTTTTCATAGATTTTCTTCCAAAGATAAATTTTGTTTTATAAGTCTTCTCTCGTAATGTCAGGATTTCAGCATTACCTCGACGATAAGTTATGGTATAACATAACCTCGAAATGTTTAACGATAAATGCAGACTCCTTTGATCAGCTAAGTGTGAACGAACCTTGACAGACAAAACTTCGTTGTTACGAAGAAGAAGAAATATTATGTAAGAGAGAAAAAAAGATAAAAATAGAGAGAGAGAGATGGGGAAAGTGATTATAGCTAACTTATAAATCTTAAATCTTCTCAATAACCCGTTTTTTCTTTTTTTAATGTTTAGTTATTCATAATTCTGTAGCCTTCAAAATAGTCCCCATTCGATAACATGGACTTATGCCTGTGCTTCTTCCAATCGTGGAAGCACTTCCCAAACTCGATTTGTGCTTATGATTTAGCTTTATATAATTAACAGGAAAAATTCGCCATGTCTGGCGAATATGGTGTAGCAAGTCCCGATTCCATGAAAATTTATATTTTTCATATTAATTTATATATTTTATTTCTTGCAACTGGTCACCTCAAACCACCACGGCGCACCCAGCATAAATCGTGCTGCGTCTAAGACTCGGCTTGGCTTTGAGTTGTTTTTATGTAATGCTTTTAATGATTTGCCGCACGTTTCAACATTTCCACACCGTTTAGTATACCGCGAAGACAATGTAAGAAGTTGCAACAAAAAAAAACAACAACAACATAAGCGCTTTGCAGCAAGTGCAAGTGAATGTGTGAATACCCTTACGAGAGTAATGAAAAAAGTGACACAACTTTTCCTTTCATCACAGTGCAAAATGCATATACTGGAATATATATATAAACAGAGGTGCATTTTTCTCATAAATACACAATTCTACTTATAAACAGTAGCGTTGCTTTGTTGGAAATGTTTTTTTCTACACTTTTTTCACCTTTTTTTGCAATTCTCACGACTATAAAAACGACTGTCAAACCAAGCAAAAGCAAAGCAACAAAATAATGCAAAAACAACAACAACAAATACGAGTAAGAGAATGAAACAGCGAAAACATTTTAGAGACATGTCACTTAAGAATGTCAAAGTCATATTGACATTACGATGCGTCACTGCAATGGCCCCTCAACGCGCTGCAACAGCAACGCGCGACTGGGGACGGCGGTGATGACGACGACAAGTCATAAAAAATCCAAGAACAATAATAATAATAAGAACAACAACAAAAGCACAGAAACAATGCAAGTGCTTACAGCAACAATAGCAAAGTGGCGATAACAAGTCGTAAACCACAAAATGCCTTCAGTGGCAACCAAGACACACACACATACATATAAATATACACTCAAAACCCTACTTATATACCCACAATAGTTGATAGTTTATAGTTGTTTGTGTTCGTGTGTATCCGTGGCTGTGGCTTTTGGTTGATTGTCAATCAAGTTTAAGGATGCAATTTGCATGAATTATCAAGGGAAAATGTCACATTGTGGTAATTGGCGAACTCTTAGCCGTTGTGGTGGATTGACTGTCGAGAGCTCGAATTGGTGAGTTGGCTGTCGTTACTCAGCGTGACTGTGGTTGGTGTTGGCTGTTGTTGTTGGTATTGCAGTTGCATTGCTTGCATTTCTGTCGCTGGCGTGGCACCAACGATATGCTTGAGTGGCATAACATCGGTCATAAATGTCTGCGGAGAGGCCTTGAGGTGCGGCCATTGCGAATTTATATGAAAGTAGTCGCTTTTTACTGTATTTATTGCTTTTTGTTCGAATAAAATGGTGCTATTAAGTTGGTAAACATATGTTTGTAAGTAGGTATTTTAAGTACATAAAAATATGAGAGGGTTGCCACTCTGTCGTGATATACGTGTTTACTGGATAATGCCAGACGACCTTCGGACATGAGAAGTCCTTTAAGGATCTTTCTATAGCCAATTCTGATTGCGTCGGTCAGAATTCGGTGTCGGCTATCCGTCTCAGCTGAGGGTTCCAGCCTTTGGGTTGTGAAACTACTTCAGTCCAAAAGAGGGGACGCCTATTTTGCTGCCTTGGATGAGAGTTTGGCCTTTAATTTTCAGATACCGCCATCCATTTTAAGTCCTAAAGAAAGGACGACTCTCTAATCGGTCTCTGTCTGATTTCTTTGTAATCCAATCCAACGTTTTCAGTTTCTGGGTTAGATTTTAACTTATCCTTTGTTCTTCTTAACATTTGAACTTTGGAGATCTCAATCTAGCAATTTTTATGAAGCATTTCAATTTATCTTTAATTAATTCAACGTCGGAGATCACAGTCTTTTGGTTTTTATGAAGTATTTAAACATACCATTAGTTCTTCTGAGTCTTCCTAATTCGGTTACCTCCGCATCTAGTTTCTAAAATTTGGATATGAACATATTTAGTTAACCTGAAATAAATTCATTTCAGAGCACTTCTTCTTCGTTAATATATTTCCACCTATCTTGAGTTGTTCAGATTCCTTCAACTTCGTTGACCCCCAGTTCTCTTCTTGTAATACCGAGCTGCCTGCTCATACCGGCAAAGAACAATAAATTGGCCTTAGCTCGGACATAAGTGGATCCCGGCGATCGATATTGCAGTGCGGTTGCCCGACAGTGTTGAGACTGAAATCAGAAGTATCTGCGACATACGGGCTAAATAGCTTCAGTTAAAAGAAAATATATTTGTTTTTGGATTTTGAGACCTCAGACCATCTTACTGTGGTCTCCGTACAGTAAGCTGACGAAGTATTCCGCGTACTAAGTAAGCCTTCGAGACCATCTCCTAAGGTCATACTTTCTCAATGGCTGAATTCCGAGAACAATCTTAGAAAAGTCTTACTTGCACTTGTTTTAAGTTTCAAGATCCATTTCCTAAGTGGAGACGAGATATTATATTTTCCCAAATCGACAACAACTTTTGTAGAGTTCGTTCTGAGACCGATTAGGTGGATCAAATATAGTAAATGGTCTTTGGTCTGTGTTGGTGAACGTACCCATTTCTTCAATATATCTCCTTATGTCTGAACAATTCTAGTAAAATATAGATTTCGTAAATAGTTTGAGAATTGCAAGTATTAATTTCGACGTAATAAATATGGCTGGACAAGGTGACTCATTCAGCCCAAAAAAGGTGCCAAAACGTTATGCCTCACTATGATGTCATATACTTTCATTTGCAGCATTAATTTTAGCACTTTCCAAAACATGTAACGTATATTTCCTGCATTTCCAGTTATAGTACAGTTGAACGCCTAAAAATATGCAACTTCGTATGACTGCATAAACGTGTTACCGGCCATTTTCGCCGCGCTGACAGCGTAAATGTATTTTTGTTGGCCAATTTATGCAATATAACTGCAGTAAAATCGAAAATAAACGGGACAACAAGAACAACAATCGTCCGCAAAAACGACACGCTTTGCGCGCCCATAAATATGCAACACGTTGCAATAAATCACAAAACAGCAGCACACACACGCAGAGTCAACAATTGGCGCAGAAAAACAAAATGCAGTCACGTCATGACAAGCGAAGTAAGTCGCGACGTCTAACGTCGGTATGTACGTGAACCTATGTATGCTCATAGTCGGTGGAAAAAAGGGTCTGAGTGAGTGTGTGGTACTCCCTGTAATGGGACTGTGAGAAATGCGGGCGGCAGCCAGTAAACCATGTTTATTCAGTTTCGATTACCATCCAACTCGATCGCGATACGCTCTCGGCATTTGACGCCCACAAGCAACTGAGAGAGAGAAGTGAGGCACGAGAGAGAGAATGGGAGAAGCGCCAACCACCTAAAGTGTTGCAAAATTCTATGTGCTAAATAAAGATAGCTGTTGTTGTTGTCAGAACGCTATATGTAAGTATATTTTAAACGCCGTGACGAAAATAACGCTACAACGCCTGCAGGTATGCAATGCCAATGCGAAATGTTAAAAGTCAAATGCAAAAGTTTGAATATTAAAAGCGCAGCACAAAAGCATTTCCGTGTTTCATTTACATATTAACGTTTACCGTTATATGGCGATGTTTTGCATTACAAATGCGATGACGTCTGTTTCAAGTTCTGTCTCGCTTTCGCATTTCATTGCACAATAAAAATTGCTTTATTTTTCTTTTACATACACTTACATTAGGGTGAGCACCAAAATTATGACGAATATTTTTAAAGTGAATTTTAGTTAGATTTCAAGCCTTACATCGAAACAAATATATTCGAAGGCTTTCCATAAAAATTATGTTTCCGAGTAAAGACATTTATGAGATTTTTGCGAAGACCTAAATTCAAAATTCTCTATGGAGACTCAAAGGTCCTAAATCGATACAAATATAGTCGAAGAGACTACCATCTCCTTTACATCCAGAATAAAGTGATTACGGACGGATCGATGGATGATCAAAGCTCGAAGATTTTAATTTCAGTAATCTTGATCTCGAAAACATTTTTATTCACCAACTACTCTCCATACTTCGCATATGTATGTAGATTCCCACTTGTGGAATCCAAAATTTCACCTCAAATTTACCCAAAAGAGGATTTCTTTTCAATTAATGTAAATGATCTATTATACCACAGTTGCGGCTCTTCAAATATTAGACAAAAATTATCGAAATGCTTTCCGAAAGTAGAAATTAGTCCCCATAGAAGACAGGGCATGATTAGGTTAAATCAATATGATCTTATTAGGGAAACCAGACACCTCATTTGGAACGAATAGAAAGAGAGCTAATGGATATACTGATCTACCTTATATGTACAGTCATAAAATTAATCAAGTCAAGTCCGGAATTTTAAAAGATAATGGTATCTTCATACTAGATACATAACTGTGACCTCCGTCCAACTACTATCGGCGATTTAGCAGTTTCTTTATTTGAACAATTTAAAATGTCTTTAGTTCTTCAGAGTCTTTCAACATCGAAGACCTAAGTATTTTATGTTTTAGATTCCTATTCCTACTTATCTTCAGTTCTTCGGTGTCTTTCTACTTCGGCGACCCCAGTCTAGCAGTTTTAAAGAAGTATTTGTAGTTCTACAGAGTCTTCCTGATTCGTAGACCACAGTCTTCTGAAGTATTTCAACTAATTTTTAGTTCTTCAGCGTCTTTCAACATCAAAGAACTCAGTATTTTAGTTTCTAAGATAATATGAAATTATATTTAGTTAAACGCTAATAAATAATTTTCTAATTTCTGTAACACATTTCAACCTATCCTTAATTTTTCAAGATCTTTCAACTTCGGTGTCCCCAATCCTCTATTTTATTTCACATATTTTCACATATCCTTCGTTCTTTAAAACTTTGTATACTCAGATAAACAGTCTTCCAGTTTATACGGAATATATAAACTTGTTCTAGTTATACTCTCGCAACAAAAGTTGCTAAGAGAGTATTACAGTTTTGTTCACATAACGGTTGTTTGTAAGTTATAAAACTAAACGAGTTAGATATAGGGTTATGTATATAAAAATGATCAGGGTGACGAGACGAGTCAAAATCCGAATGTCTGTCTGTCCGTCCGTCCGTCCGTCCGTGCAACGGATAACTTGAGTAAAAATTGAGATATCTTGATGAAACTTGAAACACATGTTCCTTGGGACCGTGAGAGGGTTGCTTTCGAAAATGGGCAAACTGCCACGCCCACAAAATGGCGAAGACCGATAACACATAAAGTGTCATAACTAAGCCATAAATACAGTTATAAAAGGATACAATTTGGACAAAGGATCGCACTAGGAAGGGCCATATTTGGATTTAATTTTTTTGGGGAAGTGGGCGTGGCCCCGTCCCAAATCGGTTATTTGTATATTTCTCGCAAACCAATAAAGCTATATAAACCAAACTTTTTGCAGTCGGTTCTCTTACATACCCCACCACACACCATAGTAATAGTTGAAATCGTATAATAATCATGCCCACCTCCCATACAAAGGTTGGGTTATCTCACCAACGGAAAACGTCAGAAATACTAAATTTTACAGAATAAATAGCAGAAGGAGGCTGCACTCGGATTTTTTTACAAAATGGAAAATGAGCGTGGCATCACCCACTTATGAGTCAAAAACCATATCTCAGGAACTACTCGACCGATTCGAATGAAATTCGGTGTATAATATTTTCTTGACACCCTGATGACACGTGTGGAAAATAGATGAAATCGGTTCATAACCACGACCACTTTCCTTATAACTCAATTTTGAATTCCATCTTATTCCTTCACTTTATAATATATACATAAGGAACCAATGAAGATAACGAAATAAAACATTACACAAATACTGTATATGATCTGTGGCATCACTTGTGAGGTGATGTCGAAATCGGAGTATAACTTTTCAAAGCCCCGAATATCGAATATGAAGTATTCAGTGCCGAAAATTTCGGTAAATCTCTCAGGTATCCTAATTTAATTTAGAGGAAATATTTTTCTTCTAATAGTGTAACTTCCCCTATCTCTCATTAGCTAATTATAGAATTTTCAAATTGGGTCAAATTGTGTATTATTTTAATAAAAATATATCAATAAATTGCGAGAGTATAAAATGTTCGGTTGCACCCGAACTTACTTGTTTTTGTATAGTTTTTTGACCCACTAAATAATGTTTCAGTAAATTTTTGGACCTAACCTCATTTGTTATCAAAAATATGCCAGAATCTAAAATTTTTTCTTTTTTTCATAAAATCTTGCGAAGGTAAAGACTTGTAAAAAAACTACTGAGAAAAGCTCATGTCGAATTTCAAAGAAGCTTGTATAGATATCTTCCTATATATAGTATACTGTTATGTTGTACATATGAATATACTGTATATATAAAGTCAACAATTAAATGCGGAAAATTCCTTTTAAGTTGTTAACAAACGAAAGCGTAGAAAGAGCACAAGTGTTCAGTTAAAAGATTTTTATTGAATGGAAAGTAAGTCGACAGCTTACTGTTTTTACAATGTGGGCACATAAAAAGTGTTAATTTTGCATGAAATTAAATGGAAATGTTTTTCACTCAGCCATTGTTTTTCTTTATTGTTTTTTTTTTGTTTTCCTTGAATAGCCGAAGAGTGCGCTTGCTGTTCATTATGCCAATTTATTTGCAGTCTGGAGTGCTCATTTAAAGCTTAATGCTGATGATTTATATATTGTACACATACATACATACATATATACACTGATATATACATGCATATATGCATTAATTGTGTACATATGTATGCAGTAGTCGGCAGATTTCATAATGAATTACCGCACTGCACGAACAATGGCGTCACAACGACACCGCCTAGACCCCGCCGACAATAAAAGCTACAATAGGCTAGAACAACAGCAGATAAATTAAACAGATCTTACGGTGGGGATCTGCGGAATGTTTGCCTTGCATGACCGCAATCACTTACATAATACTTAAGTCACTTTTCCGAAACTCACCGCAGGTCCACCGATCTCAGTTTGCAATTGCATGCAAGCGACTTGTGCTGAGATAAATGAAGACATACATAGAGACGCAGGTGAACTCATAAATCATGTGTGAGTAAATCTAACAAGTAAAGAGGAGCGAAAAGCTTGTATATGACCTTCGAAAGCTCTTCGGGTGGTCACTAAAATTTTAGGCATAGCTGTATTTGTTTAGTTGTCAAAACTTAAACTTTAAGTATTTGCTTCCTTTCATGAAAATAGTCAAAAATGTAGTAGTATCGAATTTAAAGAATTTCCATCCAAAAATTTAAACAAACCCGAGCCAAAGGTCATTAACCTCAGGCAAAATGTAAGCAAACCGCAGCCAAAGGTCATTGACCTCAGCCAAAATGTGAACAAACCCCACCTAAAGGTCAATGTCCTCAACAGGAGTTTGTTTACATTTTGATTGAGGTCAATGACCTTTGACCGGAGTTTGTTTACCTTTTGGTCGAGGTCAATGACCTTTGGTTGGGTTGGTTTACATTTTGTTCGGGGTCAGTGACCTTTGACGTGGGTTTGTTTACATTTTGGGACGAGGTCAATGACCTTTCGGTAAATGACCATAGGCCGGGGTTTGTTTACATTTTGAGGATCACTTGAGGTTAGTTTTGTTCACATATTAGGGGGTTTTGTGAGGTCAGGTTTATTTACTCTTTGATTGGATAAGGGCTCAGGTTTATTTATTCAAGTGAGGTCCAACTAGGTCTTTATGCTAGTAAAAAAAAATTATTATTTTTTAGAAATTTGCTGAAAAGTATAAAAAAAATTCAAAAAAATTCATTAAAAATTTACTTATTTTATTTCTATAGTAGATTCTATCAGCTACCTTTTGCTACCATTTTAAGTCCGTCAACGCTTTGATTTCTACAACGTTATAGTGTTGAGATTGATATTTTTTATATTCGATACTATTAAATTTTTGACGGGTTTCGTGAAAGGGAACAAATGCTCAAATTTAAAGTTTTTAAAACTATAAGTAATACGCTTGAAAATACTGAAAATTTCATGAATATATTCGGAAAACTGAGTATATTATTGTAATTTGTATGAAGGATGTTGGTCGGGCTAATGTTTGAAATTTTTGATTTTTTCGAAATTTTGATTTCAAATTAATTTATATGGAAATTATCAACTGTTTTGCGGGCAACAACGATTTAGATGTTACAAACAAAAGTGCAATAAGTTGTGAGAGTATTAAATGGGTTTACAGCAAGCCAAAAAACAAATACAATAAACATACAACGGGCTGGAAGTGTCTAAGTCCACTCCACTGTATCAGTTTCAAGTGGCATTAGTTACTTAATTTAATTTTTACAATACATTTCTAAACCAACGAACTGACGTGCGATATTTGCACTACTTTCTACTAGCACCACCACCCCTCAGTGTCGCCACAAAAGCCGCCCCAGACGATATCAGCACAACAAACCAGCTCGTACTTTGCTTGTCTTCTCTGCTCTGCGAGTGTTTTCTAATTAAATTTTCATAATTTGTTGCCTTTTGTTACACTTTTGCTATTGCATTTGCTATTTTTTCTTGTTGTTTTGTTTTTGTTCTTTGCTTCTTTTCTAAGGGCTTTGATATGTATGATATGTATATGTATGTAAATACTTAAATGAGCCAGCTCCCTCGTCTGCGTTGTTTATCTACAATATTTAAATGGTTTTCATTCCCTTCCAGCCACCGTCAACAACACAAACAAAAATAAATTTGTCCGTCTCTTCTTAAATACATTTCCCTTTATTCCTTTCGCCATCGCTTCTCTGCTCATTTACCAACAAAGCAATGTTCTCTCTCGCTTATAGTATCATTTACTGTTTTCTTAGAATTTTTTATTGTTGTTGTTACTTTTGTTGATTTGTTTTCATTTGTCATTATCATAGTTTTTGTACTTGTTGTCGTTTTTATGCAATTATTATTCAACCGGGGTCGATCGAAAGTGCAGCAATAAAATATTTCTCCGTCGCATTTACGAACAACAATAACTGCAACAACACTGTGCTTCAGTAACGTCACGAGGTATTTCTAGTATGGAATAATACAAAAAATGTTAATGATAGACAGAGAGACAGTCAGTGAATTTTATAGCAGTGGAAACGTTTAGAAGCAACAAAGTTATGTGACAAGTTGAAATTGTTGGGTTAGGTTAGTTAGAGGACTGCAAAAGAGCTCTATGAAATATTTTCAATAGGCTCACAAAGCGAACGGGCCGATATTCTTGGAGAAACTTTCTTGCAATGTTCTAGTTCAGAGGATGGTGTTTAGAATTCGGAGTCCAATGCATCTGAGGACCTCAGAAAAACCATAATAAAAATTGTAGAGCTCTTGAATTCTGAATGATATCAGCTGTAGAAAATATCATACATATCGATGAAAAGAGTGGATCACCAGTAAAGACTAAGAACCCGATAAACTAATAAACACCCATTCCGAAGTCACTCAGTCCCACCAACCGCGACAATCCGCATATAGTTACATATGTTTCCTTAGATTACCTCAAAATAGGTCATCGGAACCAATATATAATATATATGTTTAGCTTTTAGAGTCATCTCTGCTAATACACTATATTTTAAATGATAAGAACTCCGTCGTCCAAAGATTCCGTCTTGTATGAGATGCTGATAAACGTTCGGTAAAATGATTCCATCACTAACTATACTTGGCCTTTAACTTGGTTACTGGCTGGATGGTATGGGAACACCGTACCAAAACCGGTCCTCGATCATATTGATGATTTGCAGACTGTAGATGTCTTGCTATTACATATGTTTCCTTAGATTAACTCAAAATAGGTCATCGGAACCAATATATAATATATATGTTTAGCTTTTAGAGTCATCTCTGTTAATACACTATATTTTGAATGATAAGAATCCGTCGTCCAAAGATTCCGTCTTGTATGAGATGCTGATAAACGTTCGGTAAAATGATTCCATCACTAACTATACTTGGCCTTTAACTTGGTTACTGGCTGGATGGTATGGGAACACCGTACCAAAACCGGTCCTCGATCATATTGATGATTTGCAGACTGTAGATGTCTTGCTATTACATATGTTTCCTTAGATTAACTCAAAATAGGTCATCGGAACCAATATATAATATATATGTTTAGCTTTTAGAGTCATCTCTGTTAATACACTATATTTTGAATGATAAGAATCCGTCGTCCAAAGATTCCGTCTTGTATGAGATGCTGATAAACGTTCGGTAAAATGATTCCATCACTAACTATACTTGGCCTTTAACTTGGTTACTGGCTGGATGGTATGGGAACACCGTACCAAAACCGGTCCTCGATCATATTGATGATTTGCAGACTCTAGATGTCTTGCTATTTCTTTGATAAATGTTTAAACTAATAGCTGTTTTAAGTTATGGTCCAACAAGTTCGACTATACAACCCAATTCAGACGACAGGATCGCTTAAAGATCGGTCACATGAATAATTCAACTTTATAACACGCCTCGGATTCCATACCATATGTAAAAGACCGAATCAAATAAAATCAGAAGATATATCGCGCGGTTGCTTCGCTGCCTATATCTCGGAGTGTTTGAGAGTTCATGGAGATTCACTGAAGATAGTGAAGATCACTTGGAGCCACAATCGTTTAGGTTTTATTTCCTAGATTTTTTTGTTATAAACTAAGAAGATTTATCGACTAACCATTAATGTTTTCTATCTCTTTTCATTGTCATCGTAATAATTATTTTTTCGTTTTCTTTGTAGATTTGTGCTTCCACCTCATTTATTGATACCCATTTCCGATAAATGTATATATGTATTTCTGTGTAAATGTATATATGCAAATGCAACATGTACTCTTTCTACAAATCACTAAATCGCCACTCATTTGCAATAAAATTTTATTCGAATGCAACGTCTTGGCTAATCGATTTTTATGAGCATTCCATTACAAAGCCACATTTCAATGCGCTTTGCATACCAAATGAATTCACTGTGAAATTGTTGCTATTTTGTGCTGGTCGAGATGAGTGAAGAAACAGAAATCGACGGAAA
Organism: Zeugodacus tau; assembly: GCA_031772095.1. Taxonomy (NCBI): domain Eukaryota; kingdom Metazoa; phylum Arthropoda; class Insecta; order Diptera; family Tephritidae; genus Zeugodacus; species Zeugodacus tau. The sequence goes on from CM062652.1 coordinate 24,141,501, forward strand.
ATAAATGAGTTTAAGACTAATAATAGAAAAATATATAGAAATATAACTATTAGATGCGAAAATATTAGGAATACCAAATGGAGTGAGTAATTTTGGATAAATTGTAGGTTTTATGGTGTAATTAAACATTGTATGATTACAACAACAAATTATTTTGTATAAGATATTGTATTTTTGTTTTCCACAAAAATTTGGAGTTTTTAAAGTAATGTTTTATGACGTCATACAAGCATTTGTTTGATTTTTTGATTAATTGAGTGGTAGAACTGGGAGGTTCGCAATTAGGATATAATATTACTCCCATAGCACTTACAAATGATATTACAGGGATAAGTGATCTACTAAAAGCACTACTTCATAGGAGCACTTCTGTGCTATCTTGATCAAGACCCTCTGGTTGAGAGGTTGATATTACAACAGTATATTGATGATTACAATCAGTATTGGAGTGTTCTCTAATGAAAGTCTACCGATTGCATCTTTGTTAGATCAAGACATGAAAGAAATCTCGATTGATAGACTTGGTACTATCTGCAATAACTTCTGCTAGGTAAATGTCGAAAAATAACCCTGTTCCGGTATTTATTTGTCATTTCGATACATCAATGTATGAATGAATTCCATCTTTAGTGGTTTCGATTACTTCAATATCAGAAAAACGAAGTCTCTAAGATCAATCTGATACGAATATCTTAATTGCTGTTTTCAATCACTATTTTATCTCACATATTCAGTTTAGCTTGAATTCTTCGAATAAATGTATCCAGTTGACTTTGATGAAATAGTGATTGAGCAAACGAAATCAGTTTCAAGTCCATCATAGACCTTACTATCACCGGAGCCCAACTAAATTAAGGATGATTCTTCCGCCTGCATCAACATATTGGAATCATGATGACATTTTAAGAGCCGATTTTCGATATATATTCAAGGTTACTGGAGTATTTTTGGGAAAAGAGGATTAAGGATAATGGGTAACGGAAAGGCCTAATGGGTAACGGAAGGCCTTTCAAGGAAGCCGTCCAATCTTCCACTTCTCAATATCTTGAGATCGTTTTCTCCCCAAAACCTTCATTTTTCTCAAGTAAACCACCTTTTGTTTTTTACATTCTTGAAATTATTTTTTTACTCAAAATCTTCCATTTTTTTCACATATTTTCATTCAGACGATGAGGACAATTTTATTTTCACTCTTCAACGCATTCGATACTAACCGAAGGTCTATATATCATTTGTAAAACTAAAGTCTAGAGAATCACAAAAGTGATTGTTTTCAGTGTAGACTGTATTCTTACTATACTTAGATAGAAATATAAAGACACTTGTGAAAACACGATGATCTTGAGAGATATTGATTCCTCTTAACTCCCGAAAGGCTAATAGCCACTTGGTGTGTTTAAGTCCTGATTTCGATTTCGTAAACTTCAACATTGTTTTTAAAAAGTTCAAAAACCTTTCCATGCCGTTCAACCACCAGAATTTATGAAGAACTCATTAAAAAACTAGCACATATCTTTTCGCTGAAAGTGAAAGTATAATAGTATGGTTCAGTACTTCAACAAAGGGAATACCGAAAAATTACTTTAAATTTTCATGAGTTTTGAAATTATAAATTACTATATATTATATTTACACAAGAAATTCATATTCAAAGTAACTTTCCAACACTTCATTTATTTTTCGCCTTAATTATTTCATAAATTTTCCCAAAAATTATTACCCACGCGCCAGCAAAACCCGCCCAGACAGGAAGCCACAAACTTCAATGTTTTTTTATATTAACTCATATTTAAAATATACCAAACTTTCAACATTTTATATTTAAACATAAAAACACTCTCCGCTTGCGCTGCAGTTAATATCAATTATTTTTAAATTTATGTAAAGTGCTTTCGCTGATCACTAAGCGCTTTCGCTGTACACGCGGTGCGCCATCGCGTATGCGTAACATTCATCATTAAAGTCAAATCAATGTAAATGTGCGCTGCAAAATGCCAAAATCACAACCACGTGCTAAATAATGAATGAGCAAACAAGACGACAAATCGAAAATAAAAAAAACAGCAACAACAACAACACAAAAACTAAAAAATAAATAAAAATGTGAAAAAATAAAAAAAACATAAACGAATATTAAGCACAACACCAATCAACAGTTGACAAACGATGATTTAATTAACTGCAGCAGCGCCGTCTTTTTTTTGCTGGAGCTGAAACTGAGACTGAAGTCGAGCGCTTGGATTGTGCTGCGGCAGAATCAGAGCAGTCGCAGCTGCTGACAACAGCAGCGCATAGTCGCCGAGTGCTCAGTGATGTTGAGCGACAAAAAGTGTTTCGTAACCGAATGCTGAGCGCTCCAACCAAAGTCATTTACCCAAAAATGTTGAGTGGGGCAAAGGGGTGCACACGCACTCACAAATACAGTATGAGCGATATTAAATTGATAAAAACAACAAAAACATGTGCAAAAGCAAAGTTGTTGTACTCAAAAAAATAAGTAAATCAAAATAGTTAGTGACGACGAGCCATCACGTGAGTGAGCTGCACATAAACAATAAAAATAATTAGCCAATTCACAAGCTTTGTTGTATGTCTTATGTCATATTTTAATATTCTTAAAAATACGACACTTGTGAGCACCCTTAACTGTTGTATGTCATATTTTGTCATATTTCTACACTTAATCATAGCGATTTTTGCTGAGGCCAAAACCAGATATATGTCCGTATTTTCCAGATATATGCAATGTGCGGTATAAATCGGTTGAGAAGTGTTCGGGCAGAAGGGCACGAGCAAAACCGACCACTGACCGACCCAAAAAAACCGGTTCTTCACAGAAAACCGACTACCCACTCGTCGAAGTTTTGCCCCAAAACGCCCCAAAGCCCCACCCACCGACCGCCCACCCTGCCACGGGTGTGTCCCAAAAAACCCGGTTCCAAAAAGTAACCGGTTACTGCAGTACTAGGCATATGCCGCAAAAAACCGAAAAAATTCGGCAGCAAGTGCCCCTACCCACCTACCCACTGCCCCTACCCACCGAATTTTTTCGGTTTTTTGCGGCATATGCCTAGTACTGCAGTAACCGGTTACTTTTTGGAACCGGGTTTTTTGGGACACACCCGTGGCAGGGTGGGCGGTCGGTGGGTGGGGCTTTGGGGCGTTTTGGGGCAAAACTTCGACGAGTGGGTAGTCGGTTTTCTGTGAAGAACCGGTTTTTTTGGGTCGGTCAGTGGTCGGTTTTGCTCGTGCCCTTCTGCCCGAACACTTCTCAACCGATTTATACCGCACATTGCATATATCTGGAAAATACGGACATATATCTGGTTTTTGCCATATATAGAATAACGAACTCAAGAAACATACCACGCAGTGTTGTATCAGTCATATTTTAATTTTGCATGTGAAACAACAACAGTGTTGATATGACAGTCATAAAAAAATATGGCAATATGACGATATGACACAATATGACACCTTGTGAATACCCTAAATAATAATAATAATTCGGCAACAAAAAAAACACTAGAGAGCTAATTTTTCGTTAAGGAAACGATAGTGAAGAGATAAGTTCGTGACTATAATGTGATGAATCCATGGCTTGAAACGCGATAGAGACGAAATTCTAAATTATAGATTTAAGGAAACGATTACTCAAACTAGGTAAACCCAGATCTTCATATATAGTTCATATTCCTGTCTCGAAAGAGTCTTTAGAACCTTAAAGGGCCTTATTTCTTTTCTTTTGCGCCGTCCAGGCAAAGCTGGGTCCATTTTTTTTCAATAACCTCAAGACATACTTTTACTTCAGTGTGGCGTTGTTTATTAAGCCTAAAATGTCTTATGAACAAATTTGAATAGGACTGCTAAACTAATAGGCTTTCAATTATTAAAAAAGTCTTAATTCTTTCCGAATTCTCAAACTCGATTACCTTAAAGTGATCTCTCATAAATTAAAACCAGAGAGACAATTCTTTAAAATTTGAACCTAGATATATTGAAATGGATTGGATTTGCAAGATTCTCTGGATATAGACTTTTTCAACACTACAGAATCTAAATGGCCGATATCAGTCTTCTTTGACTCAAGCCCATCTATAGTAATTCATTTATTGGACTGCTCCCAAGTCTTTGATGTACCCAAAATATTAAAACGACGTGTTATCGAATCATCGTCGTTAATGATTATATCAGTTATTCTTAACTTTCAGGCTTTGTTTTCTAACACTTTGTCAAAATCCGATTTACCAATCGCACTTATGCGATCCCATGTAGATTTTAGTACAGGTACCATTTAACCGTCCTACTTTATGGTGCAGAAGCTTGGACGATGTCAACATCAGATGAGACGACACTAGGAGTTTTCGAGAGGAAAATTTTGCGCAAGATTTATGGTACTCAGAACATTGACAACGGCGAATACCGCAGACGATGGAACGATGAGCTGTACGAGTTATACGACGACATTGACATAGTTCAGCGAATGAAAAGACAACGGCTACGCTGGCTAGGTCATGTTGTCCGAATGGACAAAATAATAAGATTCTGGAATCGAAAAGAGTTCAGAGACATTGAGAGAAGTGATAACTTCGCGGCATACAAAGTAGCATTCCATGACCCAAACTAATTTTTCGAAAGTAATCACCTCTCTTGAATACCAATTACTCCCATTTGAATACAATTAGCTTTGTGGAGTAGCTGATAAAACTCACGCATACTCAATTAAGCTCTCATAAAGTTCATGAATATGGAGCAACACTGCGAACGCGCGCTTTCAATTGAAACGAGTGTGGAAGTCAGATCACGCGAATTTTCAAGCATCACGACATTAGTCACGACAGTTAGGCAGAAAAAATCACATTGAGTCGCAGCAGCCAACACCATAAGGCTGGCAATATCAGTAAAAGCAGTAAAGAAAAAACACAAACAACAATAAATAACGATAAAAAATAAAATAACCTAACAGTTATTATGTCGTAATAACGACCATGCAACAAGTGACATCACTGCTTCGAACGAGTGGGAATGCGAATGTGAGTGGGAGAGCGATCGTGAAATTCACCACACTTGATAGCGCCACGCGATACAACACGAATCTCGCACGAGAATAAGCAGACAAATTAATTAATTTGTTTAACAATGTGGAGAACAAAACACAACAACAATACAAACAACAACATTTACAACAGCTAAACAATTAATGGCGGTGAGTATCGAACAATTAAAAAATAGTTGCGCATATAATAAAAAACCTATGAACATTAGATTAATACTGTAATGAGCGCCTTTTGTGCGGTAAGTAAACGCGGTACGATCGCTTGAACGCGTCACGATTTTCTAACGTCAATTTTTTTTATTTTTATTATCGATCGCCTCTTGCTTTTTTTCTTATTTATTATTCTTATTAATTATTTTTGTTTTTATTGTTTTATAATTCGTGTTAGCCTTTGTGTGTGTGTGTGTGTGTATTTCTCCACTTTTGTTTTGACTACACAAATCAGTTGTCGATGACATCAGCGGCGGCGACCGCGCGCACGTTTAGCTTGCCAACTTGCCAGCGCAAGTTATCGCTAAAGAGTCTCTCAGCGCCAAGCGGAACGCTAATAATTATAATAATAATAATTATTGTTAAATTGACAGCTCTTCGATGTTTAGCGCACTTAAATATATACAAACATAAAGATTATTATTATAATAATTTGTATAAACATTTACGGAAAATATGCATTCGATTGGATTTGTGAAAATGTTTCATAAATAAAGGGTGACCGAATGAATGATACATTTTTTGAAGTGAAAATTTACTATTAAATATTTTTTTTGATTTAAAAGAATATTTTTTATAGTGAGCCAGAGCACGCAATTGTCCGGCCATTTAACCCCCCCAAAATATTCAGGGAAAAATGTTTATTTTTTTTTTAGAACGCTGAGTAAACATTTAACAGGTTAGATGGGTTTCAAATTTGGAAGAAAAGTTTTCCTGTCTTCTTAGATAGTAAAATATGTATGTCTTCTTAAATAGTAAAATATGTATGTTTTAAATATTATCCAAAAATATCAAATTAATCCGAGTTAAATTCTAAGAGATATTCTCTTTGGAAGTTCCGCCCATCAGGCCATGTCAGTTACAATAAAAAACTTTAAACGCGCTTATCTCAAAACTCAATTTTTTAACTCTGTAGACACGATATCTTGAAAAGTTATGAAGTGATTTTGCAAATTTTCCACACATCTTTGTTATTACAATATTATTTAGTTAATTAACGAAGGATTTATTGTTAAAATCTTTCAAAAATACAGATTTTAATAGTTTCTTTTTTTCCTACGTTCATTATCAAGATTTATCTATTTACTATCGAAATGTTCTTGGTTTATTAATTTTAGATCATGGGAGATGATGGCGGAGTTTTCGGAATTTTTAAACAAAAACTTCACAATATACTATTTAAATACGTATCTTTCCTATCATGAATTGTTTTAATAAAAAAATAATTGTAAAAATACCCTTGTTTTCAGCGTCTGAAACACACCAAACTTCGCAACAGTCCGACAATTTAAACCCCCAAAAAATACAGGGGAAATAAACCTGGTAATGTCAGCCATTCGAGAGACCTTTATCTGTTACACAATACTCTGGAGAATCTATATATCAAAGAATTCGACAATGGGGATTAGCAATAGCTTTCGAGATATCTCCCTTTTAGAGGATTTGAATGCATTGTTCGATCGCAAAGTAGTTTCAAACAATTTTTGTATCTTCTACTCAACACTCAATACTCGGGAACTCTATTCATCACAGGTCGAACCTTATTTAATATATGAGATACTGCTAGAGTCCAAAGTTTGAATGATCTTTAAAAGCCGATAATTTAGGAGAACAATTTAACAGAAGAGAGGTCAAAAATATATGGGGTCATCCATAAATTACGTCACACGAATTTAAGGAATTTTTAACCCCTCCCCCCTCCTTGTCACAAGTGGTCACATTTTGAACCCTCCCTGCCCCTTGTCACACAACGTCACTTCTGAATGATACCCTCCCCCCCTTCAAGGTGTGACGTAATTTATGGATGGCCCCTATCAGATCGGATCAGATATAATGTTAGTTAAGAGACGACCGTTGGTGCTCCCTGCAACAATCTTACCGACCACTCAATTACAACGTTTGAAACTACAATTTTCAATAATCGGAAACGATGGTTATGTAAACTGAAATGGAAGTCATTTTGTTTACATTCTTCGATTACAATTTTGAGAAGCATCCTATTGACCTTCAGTTCGATAGTAACAGAGCTAATAAGTCATTTAGATGGTCAGTTAGATGGTACAAATTGTGGTAGAGAGGAAGTTTATGAAACTAAGTTTGATGACTGGAGGTTTGGTGATAGATCGGTGTTTTCGCTGACATTTTAAGATTATTCTTGTTCTGGTTGGATTTGGCTTCTTATGTAGATCCTGGAACAATTCAAAGAACATGTAAATTTGAAGGCGCTTTATTTTAAAAATTAAGCTGAAAACGTCTTCTGAATTCAGTTGAAAATAATCTCAATAAAATTCATCGCTTTAGGAAAAATAATAAGTCGAATCAGCAATGATATAATATAGTATGCGATTTCCTTCGAATGTTGTTCGAGTTAAATCATAGTTTCAGTCTATTAGTAATAAGAATCTAATTATTATATATATATGTATATAAATTTATATGTATTTAAATATAAATTGCACACACATTTTGTTCGAAATTATATTAATGTTGAACTAAAGTATTACTCACTAAAGTAAATTGTTTTAAATGAGTAATAATTCGAATGTTGTGGTATTTCCCAAGAATTCCTACTAAGATTAAGGAGAGAATTTTACATTACTACAACAATACATATTATTATGTAAACTAATGCGATATAATGTTTTTTTCTAGCCTTTGCTTATCAGACTCAACGAACAATGATGCACCAAAGTGTCTTAAATCACACACAATTTCTTCTTTTACTTCTTTATATTTTATTATGCTATAATGTGTGACCTTATGTTTAGCCCGCCTTATAGCTAAATTTTTTTGCGATTTGTAGTTGTTTTTTATTTATTTTTTAAGAGGTGGCATAAGTGTGCTGTACTTATAATACAGTTAAATGCGATTTAACCTACGAACCTGTACACACACACTTAAATATATATTTACATACATACAGACACACTTATATACTCTTTTCATATATGTATATATGTATACATAGCTAGGTATCGATGAAAATTGGATAAAATATGGCAAATAGTAAACAAAACCGAACAATGGTACTGGAAACACGCCGCTTGTTGTCGTCGCCGCCAAAAGGTAAATTATGATTTTTTCACCATTTATGCTTTATTGTCATTATTCTGTTTGTTTTCTTCTTCGCAGCTAATATAATAAGCTTATTAAAATTTATACAGCAGTCGCTAATCGTTGAGTGTTTGTTTGTTGCACAGACTTTTTGCCTTTTCGCATAGGTAATTTTGTATAAATTAAAACAAAAAGTAATTTTTCTTTGTGTGCTTGTTTTTGTTTTCTTTTGAGGCTAGGTTTTTGCTTCCTTAGCTTTTGTGCGCCACTGCAGTGTATTGTATATGTACATATACGTATGTATGTATAGACATATTTATTGCTTACAATTTGAAAGGGGCATATTTCATAAATTAATATATACATATATACTTGTCTATATACAAAAATATGTACACAAATTCTTATGTACTTCCGTTTACATGTGGGCACATTAGGGTGTCACTCAATTTTGGCATATGAAATTGCTAACATTACAACGGTTATTTATAACACCTCTGAGGTCAGGAATATATTATGAAATCTTTCTCAATTCCGTTATCTCCCCTTTTTCTTAAAAATTCTCGAGCTCGATCTTTAGATCTTTCATCTAACCTAGTCCAAAACTATGCTCTTTTAACCTGTTAGCCTAACATTATCGACATCTATCCGCAGTTCGATATAGCCCAAATGTTTCGACAAAAAAAAGTTAGGAGTCTACTTTCCTAAAAGAGAGCTTTGATATGTGCTTGGATAGTCGAAAATATTGATATAAACTTCTCTATTAGTTTTCAATATTAACCCATTCAATTGGGTTCAAAAAACCCATTCTATCTCATTGTACTCGCTTGGGTACAGAGAAAACCGATTCAATCTCATTGTACTCGCTTGGGTACAGAAAATACAATTTTACAATAGTATTCCTAAAATTTTAATTTTTTAACGCAACGTTTTTTGTGTCACTTACCTTACCGACAATATAATTAAAAAAAAAAAAACAATAATTTCGCATATGAACATCCCTAATGTACACAGGTAATGGTATACCTACAAACTAATCAGAAATCATCGGTTATTACATGCCACCTTCGTGTACACTTCACTCAACCGTAAGCGACAAATCATTCAGCGAGGCGTTTTGGCCATGGTCAAGGTAATGGACAGATATTGCCTCAAGCGAATGCCTTAGTAATAGCAAAAGCAAAAGAGCTAAGTTCGTGATATAGCATTAAACGCCTCTGCTTTCTGTCAAGTAGACAGCAAATTTCCAACAACACCTAATTTTTGTTTAGCCTCAACGAACTGTCATAAATTTTTCGCAGAATCTTTCAACTCACATCCTAACTCAAGAGGAAGTACCTAGGCAACGTTAGTATAAGGGGTATCGGGTCTATAAGGTGGAAAATTCACTGTAATCTACCTACCGACCTGTAAGTCCAGATATTGGATTCTTTGCAATGACCAAACCTGAACACAAACTATTCCAGTCGTTCTGCTCTTCTCACGACAATCGGTTCTACGCAACCGGAACGGACCCGGTCAAAGGCTGTCAAATCGGCAAAATTCCTCAACAACAACAAAAAACTGGTCCAATTAGCGTACCAGACTTACCAGACTGGTGAAGCCATGATGAGGACTTCTAAGATAGTTGATTCCGGTAAGAATTTCCGCTGTTGAAGAACGCTGCTCCTAGCGTTTAGACGTACGACGCATTGTTATCTGAGCTTTTAAATTTCGAATTCAGTCTCATTCATTTCATAGAACGTCGTTTTTCTTTTTTTTGGATCTGGATCACGTTCACCGTATTCTTTCCAAATCTCACATATCTCCTCACCGTTTATGAAAATTCTGAAAGCTTTGGATCTAAATGATCAGATATGGATCATACCTTCCTACTAAGTATCTTGACCCAGATTCCTTCTTTTCTGTCATTTTCATATTCTCCAAATGGAAGTCTCCACAACATTGCGACATACGAGTAAGCAACAACTTGGACTTCGGATATTATGACACAAAATTACATAAGAGTTAATGAACACCACGAAGTTACCTAACTTTTTAATGAACTAACAACAAAACTGTTAATTAAAAAAACACGAAGTTATATAATCTCAATTATATCTTTTCTAAGAGGCGAGAAGAAAACTAACAAATACTTTGAGAAAAAAATTGTAAACTTGCAAATGGCAAAAACAAACTGTCAATAACTGTGGATGAGAGCAGTTAGTAGAACTGTCAATTAATGCGAGCTGGAGAGAGTAGGAAGGAGAACAAGTAAATAATGAAAACTAAAACTAACCATCCTCAGTCCACCCACACAGTATCGCTCGCCAACTATTGTCAACTATTGTTCTCGAACTACTTGTAGGAAGGAATAAAAGATAACTTGGCGGCTAATTGGAGTTTAAGAAATCAGATTAAACTTTAACCATCAGCGCACAAGCGAAGGCGAAGAATGACGGTAGCTATTGGCGGTTGGAGGAAGTTGTGGGATAAATAAGTGTTATCCATAAAATTCCAGCACAACTTATTATTTGTTTGTTTGCCAGTATTTGTAATGATTTAATTTCAACGTCAATGTGTGAGAATAAATAATTCAAGCGCATTAACAGATAGAATTGTCGACTACAACTGACGTCAAGACTTACTAATGATCTTATTTGTTTGAACTTAGATACACCAAACTCATATGGTCACAAGTAATATGTGTGCTATCTTGATTGTAATAATTGGAGTACTAATAATAGCCGACACCTGACAACTGTTTGACCGAGTTTGGGAGCCCATTAAGTATTCGGCTAATCATATGTCCTAAAAATGTGGCCTTCGATATATTGAAAGTCCAGATTTTTTAGGAGTACGCTTCGGGGTTTAATATTTCCTAACGGGAAACAAATAATCTGAGAGAAAATGTTTTCTTCTAACTCGGATTTTGCCGCGTTCGGACTTGATCTTGGACCCATCGAGTCATTGACTAAAATGGGAAGAGAGCGCCAATATCGACTAAGCCAATTTGAAACTTAGGCCTTCTCTGTGTCCATAACGAGGTATAAAAACCTTTGAAATCCTCAGATAAAGGAATCTAACTAGAGTTTAGATGCCCCATTTGTATATCAAACCAAAGACGGTGGCGTCATCTTCAGACATTTCAAGATTATTTCCTCGTCGCGCTCTTCCATTTGTGTTTTCTCATTACAGAAAGACCACACAACTATTCTACAGGATGCCGGCGATTCCATCCGCTTCAAGATAGTAGAAACTTATCCAAAGCTTTTGATATTTAGTGTACCATCTATTTAATCCTCCTTTATTCCATCAATATCTCACTGGCACTATTGACAACCGAAAGATGGATTCAATGTGTAAAGTAGAAGATTCATAAAAATAAGCGCGAGGTTTTCTTCGAGTACAAACGATAGGTCTTCAGCAGGGCCTCTATCCTTTGGAGCTTCCCACATTCACAAAATTTACAGCGATGGAGTATGTATGTAGATGCTCCATGGAGCTCTCATTTCTCCATTCCGTCTCCTTAGAATTAAGATGAAAAACCTGTAACAATTATCTTCTGTAAAAACCCGTAATTTGAAAAACGTGTTCTCATTTGCTCTGGCGATATGCATCAGCCATGCTTTTTTCGGCTCATTGCAGCCAAATTTAACTTTTATTTTCGTTTTTATTTGCGACTAATAACATATTAATGTATGTTTTGCTGTTGTTTTCATTTCTATTTTTTTTCGTTATGTTTTTGTTTCACTATTCATTAGTCCATTCATAATTAATTGACTGCCCCACGTACTTATTGACACATCAACATTCAATATTGAACTTCGATCACATTCACTTGTTGTTGTTATTTTTTTGCTTTTGTTTCTTATTTTGTTGTCTTTTTTTACAACAAAGTTGTGTTAAAACCTAATCGAAGGTGACCAATAACCAAATAGGAACGCCCCCACACGGTACTAAATCATATACAGAGTCATGCATATTTTTTGTATTTTTATCATTATATGTATATATAAATATATTTGTAACTTTTTATATAATATTTATAAATATATATTTGTTGCTACATACCCTCAAACATTATAGGGAAGCTCGATATTAATGGTACAATACTATTGATAATGCTCACCTGAAAAGACATAAAATAAGAGTTGTATTAGAAAGAAATCTTGAAAACTATGGAATATATTAACTTAATAGTATCTTATAAATATCTTAAATATATTTTAGGGTGTTTCATAAATGTAAGAATAAATAGTAATATCCTATATAGATCTCGCTCTTTTTACCACACGAGGTATACCATTAAAAGCGATCTCTTCGACTATTTAGTATTAATTGAGTCAATTAAAAAAAATCACATAAAGAACTTGAGTATTAGACTTGCTGATTAACATCAACAAAAAATATTTTTTACAAAAAAAAAAAACACCGATGATCTCGTTGAATCCTTCTTCTTCTTCTTCTTCTTGACTGGCGTAGACACCGCTTACGCGGTTATAGCCGAGTCCAAAACAGCGCGCCACGCATCCCTCCTTCTGGCAGTTTGGCGCCAATTGGTTATTCCAAGCGAAGCCAGGTCCCTCTCCACCTGGTCCTTCCATCGGAGTGGAGGTCTCCCTCTTCCTCTGCTTCCACCAGCGGGTACTGCATCGAATACTTTCAGAGCTGGAGCACTTTCATCCATTCGGACAACATGACCTAGCCAGCGTAGCCGCTGTTTTTTTATTCGCTGGACTATGTCTATGTCGTCGAATAACACATACAGCTCATCGTTCCATCGTCTGCGGTATTCGCCGTTGCCAATTCTTAAGGGACCATAGATCTTCCGCAAAACCTTTCTCTCGAAAACTCCTAGTGCCGTCTCATCGGATGTTGACATCGTCCACGCTTCTGCACCGTAAAGTAGGACGGGAATGATGAGAGACTTGTAGAGTTTGGTTTTTGTTCGTCGAGAGAGGACTTTACTTTTCAATTGCCTACTTAGTCCATAGTAGCACCTGTTGGCAAGAGTGATTCTGCGTTGGATTTCCAGGCTGACATTGTTATTGGTGTTAATGCTGGTTCCCAGGTAGACGAAATTATCTACAACTTCAAAGTTATGACTGTCAACAGTGACGTGGGAGCCAAGACGCGAATGCGCTGACTGTTTGTTTGACGACAGGAGATATTTCGTCTTGTCCTCGTTCACCACCAGACCCATACGCTTCGCTTCCTTATCCAGTCTGGAGAAAGCAGAACTAACGGCGCGGGTGTTGTTTCCGATGATATCGATATCATCGGCGTACGCCAGTAGCTGTACACTCTTATAAAAGATTGTACCTTCTCGATTTAGCTCTGCAGCTCGTATTATTTTCTCCAGCATCAGGTTAAAGAAATCACACGAGAGTGAGTCACCTTGTCTGAAACCTCGTCTGGTATCGAACGGCTCGGAGAGGTCCTTCCCGATCCTGACGGAGCTTTTGGTGTTGCTCAGCGTCAGCTTACACAGCCGTATTAGTTTTGCGGGGATACCAAATTCAGACATCGCGGCATAAAGGCAGCTCCTTTTCGTGCTGTCGAAAGCAGCTTTAAAGTCGACAAAGAGATGGTGTGTGTCGATCCTATTTTCACGGGTCTTCTCCAAAATTTGGCGCATGGTGAATATCTGGTCTGTTGTTGATTTTCCAGGTCTAAAGCCACACTGATAAGGTCCAATCAGTTTGTTGACGGTGGGCTTTAGTCTTTCACACAATACGCTCGACAGAACCTTATACGCGATGTTGAGGAGGCTTATCCCACGGTAATTGGCGCAAATTGTGGGGTCTCCCTTTTTGTGTATTGGGCAGAGTACACTGAGATTCCAATCGTCAGGCATGCTTTCTTCCGACCATATTCTGCAAAGAAGCTGATGCAAGCACCTTATCAGCTCTTCGCCGCCGTATTTGAATAGCTCGGCCGGTAATCCATCGGCACCCGCCGCCTTATTGTTCTTCAAGCGGGCGATTGCTATTCGAATTTCCTCACGGTCGGGCAATGGAACATCTGCTCCATCGTCGTCGATTGGGGAATCGGGTTCGCCATCTCCTGGTGTTGTACTTTCACTGCCATTCAGCAGGCTGGAGAAGTGTTCCCTCCACAAACTCATTATACTCTGGTCATCAATAACTAGATCACCTCTGGGGGTCCTACAGGAGTGCGCTCCGGTCTTGAAACCTTCAGTTAGTCGCCGGATCTTTTCGTAAAATTTTCGAGCATTACCCCTGTCGGCCAGCTTGTCAAGCTCTTCATACTCACGCATTTCGGCCTCTTTCTTTTTTTGTCTGCAAATGCGTCTCGCTTCCCTCTTCAGCTCTCGGTATCTTTCCCATCCCGCTCGTGTTGCGGTCGATCGCAACATTGCGAGGTAGGCAGTCTGTTTTCTCTCCACTGCGAGACGACACTCCTCATCATACCAGCTGTTTTTTTGGCTTTTCCGAAAACCAATGGTTTCGGTTGCAGCTGTACGTAAGGAGTTTGATATGCCGTCCCACAGCTCCCTTATACCGAGATGCTGATGAGTGCTCTCAGAGAGCAGGAGTGCAAGTCGAGTAGAAAATCGTTCGGCTGTCGGTTGTGATTGCAGCTTCTCGATGTCGAACCTTCCTTGTGTTTGTTGACGTGTGCGCTTTTCTACACAGAGGCGGGTGCGTATCTTAGCTGCTACAAGATAGTGGTCCGAGTCGATGTTGGGACCACGAAGCGTACGCACATCAAGGACACTGGAGACATGTCGTCCATCTATCACAACATGATCGATCTGGTTGCGAGTGATTCGATCCGGGGACAGCCAAGTAGCTTGATGGATTTTCTTATGCTGGAATCTAGTACTACAGACGACCATATTTCGGGCCCCGGCGAAGTCGATCAGCCTCAGACCGTTTGGTGATGTTTCGTCATGGAGGCTGAATTTTCCGACTGTTGTGCCAAAGACACCTTCTTTACCCACCCTAGCGTTGAAATCGCCAAGCACGATTTTTACATCGTGGCGGGGCAGCGCTCATAGGTACGTTCTAGGCGCTCATAGAAGGTATCTTTGATCACTTCGTCCTTCTCTTCCGTCGGGGCGTGGGCGCAAATCAGCGATATGTTGAAGAACCTCGCTTTGATGCGGATTGTGGCTAGACGTTCATCCACCGGAGTGAATGCCAGGACTCGACGACGGAGTCTCTCTCCCACCACGAATCCCACACCGAATTTGCGCTCCTTTATATGGCCGCTGTAGTAGATGTCACAAGGACCCACCTTCTTCCGTCCTTGTCCCGTCCATCGCATTTCTTGGATTGCGGTGATGTCAGCCTTTACTCTTACGAGGACATCAACCAGCTGGGCAGAGGCACCTTCCCAATTAAGGGTCCGGACATTCCAGGTGCATGCCCTTAAATCGTAGTCCTTTAAACGTTTGCAGTGGTCGTCATCAAAATTGGGGTCTCTCATCCGAGGCTGTTTCGTCGTTTTCATTGGGGGGTGTTTTTATGTGGTGGGTCCCAAACCCTACACACAACCGCATAAGCGGGTTTCGCCTTCTCACTTTAGCTCGCCTCCAGACGGATGTCTGTTGGCTACCCAGAGGATACTTGGTCTAAGACCGGAAGTCGTGAGCTGCTTGAGCCACATGTAAAAGAATCGTTCCTGGCCACTCCCAAGTGAATGACAATCAGAAACTTTCCTCACTTGCGTGAACTTCTACATATGACTGAATCCTTCTTACTCACATTATTAATTGATTACTGTTATGAGCTATAGTTTTGAGTAACATTGCCAAGATGGCAGTCCTTGTCTGAATTAAAATACAATATAATATAATAAATCTGCTACAATGTATTGTATATGTTCTTATGATTCCATGAGTCCTCCACGAATTCAAATGTATCGCAAAGGAACTCGAATTTCACATTCAAGTCCTTCTACATAGGTTTTAAATGAGCCCAAAACATATGAATAAACATTACCATGTCCAGATCAGGAACTTTAGTCTTTAGCCTTAGGTTTGGAATATAAGTGATGACATTTACACTAAGTGTTCGACTACGATCCAACTACCAAATTCGGTAAAAAATAAAACTTGGAATAAACCCAAATTCTCGCAAGCTCCGATCTCCTATCTTGAAACTATAGAACTTTTAGGAGAATTGTTGGACAAATATACAAGAACTATTAATTCTATTAATTGTAACGATGAAAATCCCTGTGGTATACACCAGAGCAGTCATTTTCTACAACATTTCCAAGCAAGATCGTATCTATTATATGTTCCACCTAAAGCTCTGAAAAAACTCTATGAATATGCATATATTCTAGTTAATTTTTGTTGGATCAATGAACATATTTGGAACGACAAATCATCGAAACGAAGATATCACTTAACGGGATAATCTTTTGAAATTCTGCTAAATCTTCCTCTGGGTAGAAGGGACAGTGACCGAGTTTAATTTCAATCAAGGTATCCAGAGATAATATCTACGCATCTAAAACAAATCAAGATGGGTTTCAAATTACACAAGCAACAACTATTGCATTTCTTTCAAAACACATAAGAACCAACATAAAAACCGAATTGAAGCTTCTGTGAAAAACAAACAATTCACAAGTCATAATGCCGACTGTAACTGTTTACTATCAAATAAAAATATAAAAAGACTGCAAATATTACCAGAAATATAGACAAATACTCCAGCACACCCATCCAACAGCGTCCGCTTAAAAGAGCACACATTGTATCAAATGGACATAAACGCTTATCAACCAACAACTCGGCCAGCATCAAACAATTCACAGTGGGCAAACTGGACTTTAAGTAAGGTATTCGAGACGACGAAAGTAAGGTATCAGAGCCGGTACTTACTTATGCCTCTACTTATACTCGAACATTAAAGTGTTCCAGTGTGCGAGCGCGTTCTTGCGCCTAGTTAATCCAGTTCACTGTACTCATTTTATTTCGCGGCAATTGGTCAGTGAACATAGTTGTTGTTTTTGTTGCTGTGGTCTTCTTTTCTCTTATAGTTGGTTCCACGTCTATCAAAATACAGTCTGTTTCAAAAGTATGTATAACAAGTAAGGAAGGGCTAAGTTCGGGTGTAACCGAACATTTTATACTCTCGCAATTTATTTATTTAACTTTATTTATATTATATAATACACAATTTGACCCACATATTCGTCATATATATTGTATAAAGTCCATTGAAAGTTGGAAACCATAATATTAGGTTAGAAGCACCGAGGTCCTCGTGTTCGATATATGGGGCCTTGAAAACCTATGGTTCGATTTCGGCGATTTTTAGAAATGGGCTGCCACACTATAAATACAGTATTTGTGCAAAGTTTTGCACCGATATCTTCACTAGTGCTTACTATATATATTGTAAAGTAAACGATTCAGATCATCTTCTAAGTTCTGGTATATAGGAAGTAAGCGTGGTTGTGAAGCGATTTGGCCAATTTTCACAACATATTATTGGGAGGTAAGGAAACTATTAAAAACCAAGTTTCATTGAAATCGGTCGAGTAGTTCCTGAGATATGGTTTTTGACCCATAAGTGGGCGACGCCACGCCCATTTTCCATTTTGTAAAAAAATCTGAGTGCAGCTTTCCTCTGCCATTTCTTATGTGAAATTTTGTGTTTCTGACGTTTTTCCTTAGTGAGTTAACCCACTTTTAGTAATTTTCAACCTAACTTTTGTATGGGAGGTGGGCGTGGTTATGATCCGATTTCTTTCATTTTTGGACTGTATTAGGAAGTGGCTAAAAAAGACGACTGCAGAAAGTTTGGTTTATATAGCTCTATTGGTTTCCGAGATATGTACAAAAAACCTATTTGGGGGCGGGGCCACGCCCACCTCCCCAAAAAAATTACATCCACATATGCCCCTTCCTAGTGCGATCTTTCGTACCAAATTTTATTTCTATAGCTTTATTTATGGCTTAGTTATGGCGTTTTATGTGTTTTCGGTTTTCGCCATTTTGTGGGCGTGGCAGTGGTCCGATTTTGCTCATTTTCGAAAGCAACCTTCCTATGGTGCCAAGAAATAAGTGTGCCAAGTTTCATCAAGATATCTTAATTTTTACTCAAGTTACAGCTTGCACAGACGGACGGACAGACAGACATTCGGATTTGAACTCCACTCTTCACCCTGATCACTTTGGTATATATAACCCTATATCTATCTCGTTTAGTTTTGGGTGTTACAAACAACCGTTATGTGAACAAAACTATAATACTCTCTTTAGCAACATTTGTTGCGAGAGTATAAAAAAAGAAACAAGGTTGCCACATATTTTAATTTTACATTATTTAACGTTAGAGAACTCTTATAAACCAAACAACTTCTAAATAGTAGGACTGATATGGTGGGATGTATGTGAGATTCAAGCAATTGAACAAAAGTCCAAGCAAATTGGATCCAACCACTTCGATTTGTTGTTGTTGTAATTGTAGCAGAAAATAAATTTTCGAAATAAAATTCGATGCCTTCTTCTTGCCGATGTTTGAAATCATTGTCTTAATATTTCATAAAGGTCTGATAATAGACCCGGACATCAACTTGTTGTGAAAAACTGGTTAAAATCCGAAAATCTCCAATTTTATTCAAGAAATACTCAAATAATTGTTTTTATGGGAAAAATAATGTCTTAACATGTCTAAGGTCCAGAGACTCCGACGGTTATATCTATAACATTTCCAAAACTCATCCTACCGTATGGAATGTATAAAACCTGAATTAGTACACATTCTTCTGCCACACACTGTACCTGTGTATTCGCAAACTCGTTTATTTTCCAAGTTATTTAACGCTGGACGCTGCCCCCTTTTGTCGTTGATATGATTATCATTGTTGTTGTTGCTTTCATTTTGTTAAATTCCATTTCTTTTTATTTGTCACAAATGCGAACGCACACACACATTAATACGATGAAATAGAAAAGTATACAAGCACTTAAACTAAACTGAATTTTTATTGCGATCTCTATTTTTAGCCACGTCTAATAAACAATCAGCTATTTTTAGACCGTAATGCGACCACGAACAACTGACCGAGCGACCGACCAACCAACCGACCGACCACCCGGTTAATGCCATGGCCCATGGGCAGCACGTCAGTGCATTCACATGCAGCACGCTGAGCGTCGGCTTGCGACACAAACGAACGAATGAACGTCGAGATGCGGTGGACAAACACAATTTGTTATTGTGTCCCGCCATGTATTCCCGTATGCTCTGACATTGGCATTCTTGTTGCGCTTAAACCAATTCATTTCTATTTTAATGGCGTTAGTGATGCTCAGCCAGCGGTGTGATTTTCTTACACAATTCCATGTGCAGTACAAGCGGTATCTGTGATGAGGGGGATCAGTTTCATCGCTCTATTGTACATATAGCGAGCTGGAGCATAAGATACGGTTATGTGGGACTTTGAATTTCGACTGAAACTTTGATTGAATCACAACTTTATGGTTTAAAATGGAGTCCAAGAGGTCGAGAAACTCTTTTTGATGGGTCTGTGACGTCTAAAGCCCTGTAGTAATGTCGAAATGTCCGATAGCCACTCAAAAACGAGCTCATGAGTTCAATAGACATTTATCTAGGTCGAGCTTGACTTTCCCCCACTTTTCTAGAAGAAGTGACGGAGAAACATATACAATAGGTTTATTTTCTTCATAATGCAATCACCGCTGGAGATTAGACCCCGATCGAATGAGGACCATGCTGGTGGATCCAGACAAGCAGTTATGATGCTCTCTAAAGGGAGGGCATAGTAATAGTTTTTTCGACGCCTAAACTATATACTGTCTACACCTCTAGAAGAAAAAATAATTTTATCTCCAAGAATTCGACTACTTTCTAAGTACCGAAACGGAAGAAGTAGGATTCCAGTGATTCTATAAAAATTGTGAGGAGGAAGTGAGTCTTCTTTCCTGACTATATGAAGATCACTGTGTAAACACACTGCAACTCTACAGACTAGATTAGAATAGGTTCAAATTTAAAGAGTAGAGTTCTTCAGATATCTTCATCTATTTGAAAAACCTAAAAGTGGCTCGTTGAAAGAGCCAAATCCCAATCCAAAAGTCGAGTTTAAGAAGTGTTTCGACGTTTGGAAGAAGCGCTGTCATCAGTGGCATATCGAATAGAGACTATTTTAAACTACATAATCTAGACGAATTAATAAATATTAAAAAAAAACGAAAATTCCCGTTATTTTTTGAACACATCTCGTATAGATGTATATATATAAATATTATGTAAATATATCTAAATATTTTAAATATCTGACAATTTATATTAATTTAATGTGCATAACTTAAAAGTAAACGCATTTCAACTGCGCTTTCTACACCGTGAATAATTATGATACGCATAATCATCGAGTTATGAGATACTAAACCGGTTTATATGACCCTATTATAGGCGGAAATAAAATAAAATATTTTTATTAGCACAAAATAAAACGTGTGTGTGTGTGCAAATAAACGAAAAGAAAGCAGAAAGCGCGAAAAAATACACAAAAATAACATTTAAGGCAAAAATGTAGGAAAAGCCATAAAAAGATAAATAAATAAATGGAAAACTTTTCGCAAATCTCACACTTTACGCTCTGAACCAGCGAAGAAACTACACTTTTATAGCGCACTTTGACATAATTAAGCTGGGTAATTAACAGCTTTATAACGGACATACCGCTGTTAAATAGTTAAGTACTGAGCACTTCGCAGAATAGAACAGCGGCAAGCAGTAAGCAGCATGCAGTACGATCGTTCCGACCACAACGAAAGTTAAGCCTTCACCTTGAACTCGAAGCAGCGCTGCGGAATTTGCTGGCTTGCTGGATGGCTAGCGAATTGAATGAAGTGCTCATCATAAAAGTGGAGTTGCGGCAAGTCAAGCGCTGTGATTATAGCCAGCATAAAAATAGACTTACAAGCATTTGGATATATGTACATACATACATACATACAGACATATTTCGGTGTCCAGTAAGCCCCACCAAGCGCTACCTATTGCAATAAATTTTTTAAAACAATGTTCCAAAACAACAACAACAATAAAAATAAAAATAATAACGAGTAAAACAAGGATAGTAAATGGAATGTGAAGAAGCTACATACATACAAACATACACCCTATACTGGCCACATGCGACCGGCGACCGCATGAGCTCGGTGGCGCGTTCGTGTAACTGACCAAACTTGAAACAGAAACCAAAAAAGAAAAATACTGGCAATCAAAGCCATAATGAAAGTCTAAAAATAGTTCAAACGATTATAAATAAAAACTACAACAACAACAACAGCGCTAAGCGGCGTAGAAAGAACTCCGCACAGACGAAGTGGAGAGATCGATTGCAGCGAATACATATATGTACCTACTATGTATATAGAAAAAATGCAGCAGGAGGGCTTGGAAGACAGCAGAAGACACAAGAAGAACGAATAAGAGCAAGAGCAAGAAGAACTTGCATAAACAAGTTACATGGACTACATGGCTACAGCAACAACAATACTGCGAACGACAACTACGAAATGTGCGAAGCAGCAGGGAAATGCATAAAATGGCTAAAATATGTATGTATGAATACACACAAGTCCATAAGTATGCGTGTGTGCGTGTGCGCAATGCAACGGGCGACATCCAGCGGCGACCTTGATAAGCATAAGGCAAAAGGCGGCAGCTAAAGTGATGCGTGGTGGTGCTGGTGGAAAGCTAACAATTACGAGAGTTGTTAGTGTAGTTGTTGTACAAGCGAACACAACCGACGACTGGCCGTTGGCATTGGCAATAACACGACAGTGACAACAACAACAATAATGCTGCACAACATTAGTAACCATGACAGCACAGCTGAAGGGCTGAGTGGCAATGCACGTACATATGTACAATTGTATATATGTATTTATAGTTAATATATAACTGAATACCAGTAAATAGCGCCTACTAAAACCTCTGTTGGGGTGGTAGTGGCTCTCGGTACTCTGCTTGTCAAATAAATGCGCTCTCTGCTCGCGTTACTCTCTGCAAATCTTTCGAAGTTCAAAAGGCAGAGAAGAGCAAATGGTTCGCTTTGCAATGCACATTCGAGTACGGCGAATTACAATGTGATGTAACGGAATGTCATCGTCAGCAACAGAATACATTTCATCAAGTATTTGCCACTTTAACTGGTATTCGAGCATGATAGAACCGTGACCATCTGGTCGCTGTGACTTAAATGAACTATTGTCTGGTTGATTGAGAGTTCGAAGCCACAAAAATAATCATCCAATCGGCAATACAATATAGGTTAGGTTAGGTTTTATGGTTGTTCTCGAGAGTTAAACACACTCAGACGGTGAGAACGAACCCCAGGATCTCACCTCTTGAATTGCTTATTCGACAAAGCGTCATGACTCTACAAATCTTCGGAAATTTTTGACTTCTATATCCTCTAATTCGTGCAGTTCTTCAAAAAAGGGAGATCAGAGAAATCGTTGTCTTGATCTTTCCAGAAGAAATTGATGATATGAATCCACTGCGTTCTCTTCCAGGCAACTTCTACAGCTAGCATCCGCTAAGTCATACAATAAAATAATCATAAATTCTCAAATTATCTAGTCCAAAACACTCCGAAGGACAAATTTGATTTGAAATGATTTAAAAAGTATAGTAAAGTTCGATAATTCAACCGAAGATATGGCGACACATGAATAGTTTTAATCTCAAATCTACAGAAACTGATTAGCAAAGAAATCAAATCTCAAATCATCGAGTCTCATCAAGAAATTCCTTGCTTTGTTCGAGGCAGAATAGGACTTACTTCCCTCTACAATTGGACACCTAATATTTAAGGGACTTACTAACCTAACCAGAGAAGACACAAATGACTTTCACCTCAGTAAGAACCTTTAAACTTATATAGGGAACGCCTTACCCTATAAAACCACTATTATGGAGTTACAAATAGAGCACAGTTTTTGAGTAATAAGTACAAACTACGAGCTTAAGAATGGAAAATGTGGAAACCAGTGATTTCCGGTTATAAATTGTTAAAAGGATGTTCAGTAGAAGACATTGTTAAAACTTCGAAGTTATGACTTCCGGTGTTAATAAGGCGCTAATTAATCTCTCTTGTAAGTGCTTGCCTTGTCTATATTCTACAACAGTCTGGTCTTATAAGTTTTAAGCTCCCTTCGAACTGTAGATACGGTATAAAACGAGTGATTCCCTGCGTTTGCTCTGAGTCGGCTTTCAAAACTCTCACTGTCTTCAAAAGAAATTTTCAACACATCCGCTTTCTAAGATTTCTACCCTTAATCGTTTCTCAATGCACTACACTGCAAGCTCCAACTCGCCTATGAAAGCCAAACGCAAGTAGAGCGGCTATTAAACGGAATAATGCTCTTACGTACCAATAGAGAGCTGTATCACAAGTGTTTACATTCTCAAAACAGTTCCGTATTAACCATATTAACTAAGAAATATATGTATGTAGCTTTATTAATCGAAAAAATCAACAAGTGGTTTTGCTAGTGTGGTGAATTAATGTAGAATTGTTAGAGAGAGAGAGAGAGAAAGAGAAGTAGAGCGCGCGCATTTTCGAAAAGCTTCGTAATCAAAACTCTTGTGAGCACATGTCATTTACGGCTGTCAAATATGGTGAATAAAGAGCAAAACAAAGCAAACAAAATATTTTCATTGCCAAACCCCCCACCGTGCGATATCTCCTGAAAAGTTTTTTACTAAGCTCTGGCTGGGATTACGCTTTACTCTCTCCAAAATTTTCGTTTCATCAAAGCTGCTGTGGTGAATTTCAAAGTGTTAATGTCATTTGTAAATATGTATAGTTGGGGATGTGTGTTGTTGTTGGGCCTTTTTTTATTTTGCTGCTTAAATTCGTAAGCGCTCACTGTTAGCGTCCACTTTTGTGTGCTCCATTCGCCCACAGCACAGAGTGCAAACTGCAACAACATTGAGGGAGAGCGGTGGCTGCGCTTGGCTGACGGCTTGACAGACTGGCCTAGGGCAGTTAGCACTCGGTGTTGAGAGATTTTTTACAACACACTTTGTTGTTGTTGTTTGCTTGCGTGACGCATAAGTGATGTGTCTATAACGCTTTCATTAAGCTCATTTAACGCTGTGGAATTTTTTTGCGCTTATTTCGTATTACGAGCTCTGCCATATTCTGCTTTATTTACTTATTACTAGTATTTTATGTGCACTTTCGTCGACTCATTAAACTATTTAAGAACACTTTGTTACGCTGCGTTTGTTTTTAATAGAAATTAAACACATTTCCACCGCAAAATAATGAGCGTATGGGTTACAAGCGGTGGTTGGGCGCAAATGCAGGCGGGGAAATGAAAATCGTAAATTGTTAATTACAGCTGCCTGGAATGGGCGATTTTAGGAAAAAATATTTAATTGCGAGTTATGTCAGAGGCTAATATCAATTGGATCTTACACTTTCAGATATCGAGGAGGTGAACTAACGGGAATAAAAATAAAACACCTGGCAGATTTCTGATTGATTTCGGGCGCTTAGTCAAGATCCAACTATAGGAAATTTTCTAGCTTCACAAAGGAGGTCTAAAAGTAATATCCCCTTCTTCAGAAAAAAAACATAGAACCTCACCTAAATGTCGTTAATAAACTTATTAGACTTACGTTAATTACCAAAAACTCATCAGTCACTCTTCTTTTCGAGGCTTGTCAATAATGAAGAAAAGTCCTTGATATATTCAACGTCTTCTAAAACCGGTTAAAGATCTTTAAAGCTTTCGTTTCGATCTACATTTAACCTCGAACTTCGAACTTTCACAAATTGTACCATTGAGTGTTGCCATCCACCCTTAACCGGGAGGGGACGGAAATTATGAAAGACTGGATTTCGAAGACTCGAAATCGAATTGATGGTCTTAATCGAAAAAATACCATTGCCCTGGACTTTCAAAGTCTCAACTTTGGAGCAAGAACGACCCATTCCTTTTAATTACTGCCTATGTCTCTTCAAAAAGAAGATGAACTCAAATCTGACTCGTTTAACCCCAACAATTACTTCAATTAAGTGATCACAATATTATATAGTCTAGAGACACTTATTGTTTCAATATTATCACAAGAATTTTATTAATGATTTCAAATGTGAAGGATTCATGGAATATTCTAGGCCAGAATATTTAGCTTATTTTTTGGCCTATTTGGACCATATAATGCAATCAAGTGTTGAAATTGCGGTTGTAGAATCCACTTAATGCTTATAAACATTTCTATGTCAGGCTATTTGTCCTTAATTAATGCTTAATTGCACAATTAAGATTATAATTTAAATGAAATGAAGTTCGCCCTATTACAGGAAGTCCTCTATTGGAATTATTATTCCGTGTATATCTGCATATTTTATTATAGTTTAGCTCTTTCATAGAGATATTTGCTAGAAAAACCATATCTTTTCGACGATGATTGTTGTGCAGTAAAATAAAAAAAAATAATAATTGACTCAATTAGTAAATTGCAAAATTATTTATTGATTCAATTAACAAATTGTAAATTATTATGGCTCAATTAGAAAATTGTAAAGTTATTAATTGACTCATTATGCAAATTGAAAAAATATTAACTGACTTAATAAAGACGCAGTCTGAAATCTGCGTAGCAAATTTTTAATTGACGCTTATCTGAAAAAAAAGTGTTTCTAAAATCGATTATGATAATTTTTTCAATAAATTAAGTTGGCAAAGATGATCTTGAACACATATTTAGTTAACTAATATTCTTTAAATTCTTTTATGAACATATATTATGAACTAAAGTGTTCTTAAACGAATCGTAAAAACCTATTCGATCATGAATCTTGCCATAATAATCCAATATTGATTCTGATATAATTATATAGACGTCTCGATATGAGAAAGAATAGTACCGGTTTGAAATAAGTTTAAAAAAAACAGGGAAACCCACATCTAATCATCAATAATTTAATTGAATATAACTTGTATATCCATTATTATAACAAGTATATATGAGTGTGTATACAACAATAGACTTCTTTCTTCTTATGTATAATTATTACTAGACAATGTGGACAAGTGAGACCTGTGGGAAAATCAGTAGCTGGATCGCTTTACAAATGTTTTTTCAATGCCTGATATATTTGTACATCTACATATCTATGTATCATGTAGCGTTTGGTATGAAGTGTCTGTTATATGTACATAAGTATTACAAATTGCACATGGATTACAACAGCAACAATTTAAACAGCAGTTATGCGTGTAACAACCGGATGTAAACACTGTCATACACATGTATGTACATATCATACAATACTAATAATTTTCGTAAACAAACTTTGCAAAATTTGATCACTGCGTTAATTGGTCATGTTGACATTGATTGGTAAGAGGAGATTTATTACAAATATATCTAATATACAGGAAGCTCTTCGAACGGAAATACTACAGTTATACTTAGTTTGATTTGAAACTGTTATAAACGGTTGGGCAATTGGTATGGACTACAACTGACTTATGAAAGAAGATATGAAAGACATTTTGACTACATTTACGTATTTATTCGAGGATTGGATTCATAGAGGAGCTTATAGTCTCGGAATTTCGAAAACGTCTAATTCTGAAATATTCTGATGTAAGAGTACATAATTGGAGCTCCATATTAATCTACGGGCATTATAAGTCCATCCTTTTTATAGGAGCAAGGAGGAGGAGCTTATTTTTCCTTATTATTTAGAAAGAACTGAAATAAAATCCATACATGTGGACCATATTAAACTCTTAAAGCTTTTTAGCATTCAGCACCTTTTCAGATAATTATTGTTGAATATAGCGCTGGAACCCAAAATACGTAATACGACTAACATATACTTGTAGCTCTTTGAGAAAATACAAAAAAGTCTTACAGGTACCCATGAATACTATTCGCAGACAGATATAATGGACCGTTTGAGGGAAGCTCGGGCGAACTTTGAGAACAAACTATTGAACACTAGTTAAGATTACATTGTGTTAATAAGCATCCTTAGAAACGTGATAATTGAATACAATGAATTATTTATTGACTCAATTAACACTCGTCGTAACAGAGTAATTAAATGTCAAAATACTATAAAGAACAAGTAAGGAAGGGCTAAGTTCGGGTGTAACCCAACATTTTATACTCTCGCAATTTATTTATTTAACTTTATTTATATTATATAATACACAATTTGACCCACATATGCGTCCATTGAAAGTTGGAAACCCTAATATTAGGTTAGAAGCACCGAGATCCTCATATTCGATACATGGACCATAGGTTTTTAGGTCCGATTTCGTCGATTTTTAGAATGGGGCTGCCACACTATTAACATAGTAATTGGGCAAAGTTCTGCACCGATATCTTCACTAGTGCTTACTTTATGTATTGTAAAGTAAACGATTCAGATTGTCTTCAAAGTTCTGGTATATAGGAAGTAGGCGTGGTTGTGAAGCGATTTGGCCTATTTTCACAACATATCATTGGGATGTAAAGAAACTATTACAAACCAAGTTGAAATCGGTCGAGTAGTTCCTGAGATATGGTTTTTGACCCATAAGTGGGCGACACCACGCCCATTTTCCATTTTGTAAAAAAATCTGAGTGCAGCTTTCATCTGCGATTTCTTATGTGAAATTTAGTGTTTCTGACGTTTTTCGTTAGTGAGTTAACCCACTTTTAGTAATTTTCAACCTAACTTTTGTATGGGAGGTGAACGTGGTTATTGTCCGATTTCTTTCAACGTTTTTCGTTAGTGAGTTAACCCACTTTTAGTAATTTTCAACCTAACTTTTGTATGGGAGGTGAACGTGGTTATTGTCCGATTTCTTTCATTTTTGGATACTGTATTAGGAAGTGGCTAAAGAAAGCGACTGCAGAAAGTTTGGTTTATATAGCTCTACTAGTTTGCGAGATATGTACAAAAAACTTAGTAGGGGGCGGGACCACGCCCACTTCCCCAAAAAAATTACATCCAAATATGCCCCTCCATAGTGCGATCCTTCATACCAAATTTTATTTCCATAGCTTTATTTATGGCTTAGTTATGGCACTCTATGTGTTTTCGGTTTTCGCCATTTTGTGGGCGTGGCAGTGGTCCGATTTTGCTCATTTTCGAAAGCAACCTTCCTATGGAGCCAAGAAATAAGTGTGCCAAGTTTCATCAAGATATCTTAATTTTTACTCAAGTTACAGCATGCACAGACGGACGGACAGACAGACATTCGGATTTGAACTCCACTCTTCACCTGATCACTTTGGTATATATAACCCTATATCTAACTCGTTTAGTTTTGGGTGTTACAAACAACCGTTATGTGAACAAAACTATAATACTCTCTTTAACAAGTTTTGTTGCGAGAGTATAAAAATTTCAGAGCTTTGGATCAGTTGCAAGTCCAACTTTACTTTCATTACTTAGACCCGACATTCGTAGATGAAGGAAGAAGAGAAAGCTAAAAACTCGAAGAGAGAGGAAAAAAAACCATAGTAGGTATTCACAACTACATCTAAAGTGCTAACAGAAGACTTGAAATCAGAAAGTCTGAATGAGACTGTGGATGGTTCTTTGAAGACCCAGATGGTCATTGTATGCAGCTCATACGATATTTAATCTCACTTTACTATTGTTTAATGTAACTTGTATTTTATTAACAATGTTTTCGAAGAAACCCACACCTAGGGACTCATTTAAGCCGCCAAGAGTCCCTAATTCTTTGTAAATCAGTCAACAAAATGAAATAACTCATTTATAAACACCCTCCATCATGTATACATTCCTCTTAAGAAGCTCCTAAAGTGCCATAAAAATATTTAAAATTCCACTTCTGGTCTGCGCCTGAGAAACTAACTAACAATGCACTTAGCGGGTGCTTATAATGTGCCAGAGATTTGCGCTCAATGTGATAAAATGAAATTAAGCACACCGGCTGATGGCGGTTCGAAACCGCTGTCAACCTGTGAGCGCCGAATCTGTAGAGGTCACTATGTAGGCAAATGCTTACATTACAAATTGGTCTTCTCACATTTTATCTCGTGGTACAACGGACACTATATATATATATATATATATATGACATATATAAGTATGAGTGTGTTGTTCGGAATGTCTCAATTTTCTGCTTTATCAAAGCACATTTGCTCAACAATCGGTTGTATGCGCTGACTATTTGCTCACATGCTGCCATGAAGAACCCCGCGCAGCAGCGAAAATGCAAACATTTAAATTATCTCGCATTAAATTATTGTATTTTCTACGCTCAGCAACGCATACGCTAACCGATCTACACCGGTTTGAGCTACTTTATTGAGCTCGAGCTGGAGCATCCTCCTCTGCTGGGGCACCTGTGTGAGCGTTGATGAACGAAAAATCGCGCTAAAGTGGGCAAATAACATGCGTTTATATACAAATATACATATCTATATATTTAGTCAGTTTTACAGAGTTGTAATAGAGCAGCTCTGAGAGACTTATCAACCAATTAATATTAGTTCTTCATTCACAACTGTTTAAATATACATATATGTATTTAAATATGTATATATTCATTACATATCTGCAACTTGTTACACACTTTACAACAACAACAAAACGAACCAACTAAATGAAAGATTCACGTGCTGCCAAGCGTAAACCAACAACACCACCAACCATAATACATACATACACATATGTACATATGCATGGTACTTGCATGTGAGTGCAACACCACTCCGTCCATGACATTCAATCTTCATAACATCAACAAGTCGACATTTAAACGCTCGCTCATCCACCACACACACACAATGTTGACCGGTTCAGATAGCAAGTGGCTGACAGCAGCAGGGTGTTTGAACTATGACAAGGTCACTTGAAGCGTCATTAAGTATACTGCAGACAAACACACATCTGCACATATGCATATTTAAATATTAATTCACTATTTCTAGCCACATCATATTTATTTACTTAATTGTATTTATGCATTTTGCGCGCTATCGCGTTTTAGCCAGTCCGAAACTTGTACAGTTGCGTGTGTTTGCGTGTTTGCATATGAATGACATGAAGCGATAATGGCAAGAAGAGTTATGGCTAATAAAGTAGCTAGAATTTAAAATTTATCAATAAAAGTGTTTGGATAATTAAGTAAACAGTTGAAAGTGTTAAACTAAAATCGGAAGAGGAAAAAAATATACACATTAAAAATAGAAAATAGTGTAAAAAACTTATTCATCTAAATTAAGTAATTTAGAAAAGAAAAAAATCAAAAATCAAAAAAAAAGAAATTAGACAATGAAATTAAAATTAACTGCTTAAAAAAAAAGATAAAAAATATTTTTTTTAATTAAAAATTTTAAATATATCTATTTTAATTAAATTTTTTGTTGTAATATATATAAGCAATAAACCGTACCAATAAAAAAAATAAAAACAAGTAAGGAAAGGCTAAGCAATAGCAGAAATCAAATTTCTTACTAATTTCCTTCCAAAACTCAAACTTTCTTAACTCGAAGTTCTCCTGTACTTGAACTCTAAAGTGGGCAATAGGAATCCTCTTTCTACCTCTATCCTCCATAATCTCCATACAATAGATTAACAAAAAATATGGATTGTATAAATCGTGTAACAAAGGCATGGGATACAGACATCAAGAGCCAAACAACAGTAAACGCCAACAAACAAAATTACGCAATACATGTTTTAAAGGACGTACATAAAACTTCTATAATAATTCTAAGTCTCTCTAACTCGAAGTTCTTTTGTTCCAATGTAGTTTTATTCAGATAACACACAATTTGACCCATATATTCGGCATAAAGTCCAATGGAATAACGAAAATCATCATATATAGTGTATGAGGGCTGAGGTAACTCCTGAACCGATTTTACTCATTTTCACCACCAAGGTAAATTATATCCATGACTATATGCTTACTTATTTTTTCTAAGATGTCTCACATATTAACCGATATACGAGGTTTAAAGCCCTACGTTTTTTTGAAAAACCTATAATTAGGTATATGGGAACTAGGGGTGGTTATGACCCGATTTCAATAATAAAAAAAATTTCCTCTGATTTGCAATAAAATATCTGAGAGATTTACCGATATTTTAGGTGAAAAATTCCCCTTAGACGCTGAGTTCTTCATGTGCGATATCCGGGGCCTAGAAAAGTTATTATTCAATTATAGCAACTTGTGTGGTATATAATGGGACACGTAAAGGATGCAGTGCTTTCCTTGTTTGGTTTATATAGCTTATAGGTGAGTTACAAATTTTCAAAATTTGTACACTTTTTAATATGCTTAAAATATTATCCAAAAATTTCAAATTAATCCGAGTAAAATTCTTAGAGATATCTTCTTCTTCTTCTTAACTGGCGTAGACACCGCTTACGCGGTTATAGCCGAGTCCAAAACAGCGCGCCACGTATCCCTCCTTCTGGCAATTTGGCGCCAATTGGTTATACCAAGCGAAGCCAGGTCCCTCTCCACCTGGTCCTTCCATCGGAGTGGAGGTCTCCCTCTTCCTCGGCTTCCA
This sequence comes from Zeugodacus tau, assembly GCA_031772095.1. NCBI lineage: Eukaryota > Metazoa > Arthropoda > Insecta > Diptera > Tephritidae > Zeugodacus > Zeugodacus tau. Next base: position 24,173,349 of record CM062652.1, read on the forward strand.
CCAGCGGGTACTGCATCGAATACTTTCAGAGCTCGATCACTTTCATCCATTCGAACAACATGACCTAGCCAGCGTAGCCGTTGTTTTTTTATTCGCTGGACTATGTCTATGTCGTCGAATAACACATACAGCTCATCGTTCCATCGTCTGCGGTATTCGCCGTTGCCAATGTTTAAGGGACCATAAATCTTCCGCAAAACCTTTCTCTCGAAAACTCCTAGTGCCGTCTCATCGGATGTTGACATCCTCCACGCTTCTGCACCGTAAAGTAGGACGGGAATAATGAGAGACTTGTAGAGTTTGGTTTTTGTTCGTCGAGAGAGGACTTTACTTTTCAATTGCCTACTTAGTCCATAGTAGCACCTGTTGGCAAGAGTGATTCTGCGTTGGATTTCCAGGCTGACATTGTTATTGCTGTTAATGCTGGTTCCCAGGTAGACGAAATTATCTACAACTTCAAAGTTATGACTGTCAACAGTGACGTGAGAGCCAAGGCGCGAATGCGCTGACTGTTTGTTTGACGACAGGAGATATTTCGTCTTGTCCTCGTTCACCACCAGACCCATGCGCTTCGCTTCCTTATCCAGTCTGGAAAAAGCAGAACTAACGGCGCGAGTGTTGTTTCCAATGATATCGATATCATCGGCGTACGCCAGTAGCTGTACACTCTTATAGAAGATTGTACCTTCTCTATTTAGCTCTGCAGCTCGTATAATTTTCTCCAGCATCAGATTAAAGAAATCACACGAGAGTGAGTCACCTTGTCTGAAACCTCGTCTGGTATCGAAGGGCTCGGAGAGGTCCTTCCCTATCCTGACGGAGCTTTTGGTGTTGCTCAACGTCAGCTTACACAGCCGTATTAGTTTTGCGGGGATACCAAATTCAGACATCGCGGCATAAAGGCAGTTCCTTTTTGTGCTGTCGAAAGCAGCTTTAAAGTCGACAAAGAGATGGTGTGTGTCGATCCTATTTTCACGGGTCTTCTCCAAAATTTGGCGCATGGTGAATATCTGGTCTGTTGTTGATTTTCCAGGTCTAAAGCCACACTGATAAGGTCCAATCAGTTTGTTGACGGTGGGCTTTAGTCTTTCACACAATACGCTCGACAGAACCTTATACGCAATGTTGAGGAGGCTTATCCGACGGTAATTGGGGTCTCCCTTTTTGTGTATTGGGCAGAGTACACTGAGATTCCAATCGTCAGGCATGCTTTCTTCCGACCATATTCTGCAAAGAAGCTGATGCATGCACCTTATCAGCTCTTCGCCGCCGTATTTGAATAGCTCGGCCGGTAATCCATCGGCCCCTGCCGCCTTATTGTTCTTCAAGCGGGTAATTGCTATTCGAATTTCTTCACGGTCGGGCAATGGAACATCTGCTCCATCGTCGTCGATTGGAGAATCGGGTTCGCCATACCCTTTGGAATTTCCGCCCATCAGGCTACGTCAGTTTAAATGTAAAACTTTAAACGCGTTTATCTCAGAACTAAATTTTTTAATACGATAGACACGATAAACGAGTTTGCTAAAATTTTGCACACATCTTTGGAATAACATTATCTAGTAAATTAATGAATGATTTTTTTATATTTTTATTACAACTGCTTTTTTTTCCGACCCAATAAATGCCGAAAATTTTACCAAAAAAGTGAGTTTTATTATTAAAAATATTTCAGAAACACAAATTTTTATATTTTCTTTCATCCTTCGTTTATTAACGAGATGTATCCATGTACCGTCGAAATATTTTTGGTTTATTGATTTTAGATAAACCAATAATAAGTTATGATGTCCACGGTAAGAGCTGGTTTTTGGACACATCATGGGAGGTGAGGTACCAACGGCTGAGTTTGAGGAATTGTATAAATGAAATATATATATTGTATATGTTAAAAAAATGTAAAAATCCTTGATTTTAGCTTATGAAATCCAATTAATCCCTTAATGGTTATATAATATATTGTATAAAAATAATTGAATTATAATTATTTTATACAACGCCTTCTTATTTAAGAAAAATATCTTTTCCCTTTGTTTACAAATTGAATTTTAACTCACTCTCTAAATAAATGTATACCGAATCCTTACACTAAGGCTTTATAACAAACCCATATTTTAGAGGAAAAGTCTAATAAATTGGAGAATTGATTATTGACATTTGGAATAACTCTAACATTCAATCAAAATAATTGAAATGATCTAATTAGAGATACAAATTTCAAGGCCAAAGAAAATAGACAAATTATTGACTTTCAAATATTTCCTTATCATAACAAACTATTTCCCAAAACTGAAAGCAGAAAAGATCAAATAAAGAAAAACGGCTGGATCTTGTTTGTCTTGAGGATATAAAAAAGGTCGGAATATTCTCAAGATACAAATACACTTGATTCAAAGCTCAGATTCTCACAAACCTTTCACGTGCAGGCGAACTGATATGAAGGCACATACGAAAACGGATTGTTGTTGTCTAAAATTCAAGGTTGGCAAGGAAGTTCTATAAAAGAAAGCTTATTTTTAATTTAACAACTTTCAAATTATTATTTATATTTCTTTATGTCTGCATTTATATTTAAAAAGACATTTATTTATTTATAAAATCTTGTTTTTTTTGTATTGCTAAATTTTAAACATGTTCATATGTTTTTTTATCGTGACGTCAAAACTTCACCGCTATCGACGTGTGATTTTCAGAGCAATAAAAAGTGGGATAATCACTGGAGATACACTCACAGAAATAGACATACATACATGCTTACATATTTACTGAGAGTGCCTTCGACTGCGTGTCGGAACAATTGAAATAAAATAAATATTTGTGAATATGGTAAAAAGGTCTGGCTTTATACCCAATCTTCTGAACACATTTTGAGACTTATACCTTCATTCAGATATGTGTGTATGTACATAAATATAAGTGTGTTTGTATAAAAATACTGTATTTACTTTCTTCGCACGTTTTTACTGTTTATATAACCAATAACAAGAATAGAAATAGTTGGTCTCGGCCCCGGTTTACGGTAATGCATACTTAGAAGAATTTGAAAAAAGTTCAAATTTACTGTTTTTATAGGCAAAAAGATTTCCTTCCGAAGAAGAGTTTTTATGAACTCCTAAAAATGCAACCTGGACCCAAAATGGACAACCATTTTAAAACAGCTTCTACCAAAATGAGGTTTCCACTTCAAAGGAGAAGAGGGAGATAAGCCTGTAGCAGCTTTCAAACCTCTATTTTGAACACTGAGTCGATTGACATTCAATAGTTACCAGAGTATTTCTCAAAAAAATTGGGACCTCGTTAACTTGAAACATCGTACCGTCAAAACTTATGGAGATCATTGTTAAAGATACGCAATAAATAAAACTTCAAGACTTTATCGTGATCGGGAACTTTTATAAGAGGATAGCAGATCGCAACATAAATCGAAAAATCGATAAATTTTATCGAAGCAAATCATTTGAGGATTAAAAATGGGTTCAGTTTATTCCGAATTTGCTGATTTATGTGACTCCAAAGAGGAAACTAACGGTATTCTTTCCTAAGTATTCATATTATTTTCCTTTCAAAAAACAGAAGACGAATTCTATGCAGGAATACCGTTACTTTCTTATTCCATATATAGGCCTTTACCTATGAAAAAGAAAGTAACGGTATTCCTGCCAGAATTCGTGTACTTTTTACTTCAAGACCAAAAACTATGAGAATTTAGAACATTACAACAATAAAAGCTGGAAATTCTTCTACAAATAGCATACAGATATCTCTATAAATAACTATGTAAAAGCTGCTGCATACATATTTATTGGCGCACCAATTCACCTGCCACACCAGCCTAGACGAGCACAAGTGATTTAGAAACTGGCTTAAACGTGCATAAAATTGTTAAATCAACATACACAACAACCACTTACTAGCCAATAACAGACATACATACATACATCTATTAACAAGATGAAACAACAACAACTAAAATATAAGTCGTCACAGCGATCACTAGCAACAACAATGACAATACATAAATGTCATTACGCCTCGTACTCTCTTGTACTCGTTTAACAGAAAAATGAAATAAAAATCAGTTTAATGGCTGGCAACGTCAGCAATAAAGCAACAACAAATAAAAGAGACTATAAAAAAACTACGAGTAATAAAGTTGACAACAAGTGGTCTGGTTGGCGTTAGCTGCCACAAACAGCTACTTGAGAGCACCTAGCACAGCGCTGAGCGATGGACGAATGAAGTACGGCGGATGCGCATGCGCAGAACCATAATATGAAAACATTGCCAATTGACAATAAAAAGACGATGATGATGATGCTGATGATGCTGTTGATAAAGATGGGGCTACTTGTGGCAGTGCAGCGAGGAGTAGAGTAGAGAAGCTGTGGCGGTTGATGGGAGTCGGTTGTGGCACAGCATGGCTGCAATCACCTAGAAAGGTACGAGTGGTAAGGAGCAGTATTATAACAAACGACTACATAAAAATGGACTGGACTTTGGATATATGGTACAGTGTGTGGATGTGTCTAAACATACATACATACGCGTAGATAAGACACTTGCTGTTGAAATGAAATGTCATTTTAGCTAGTGAAAAATATGATGCTGATATTGGCCTGGTAGCCGTCAGATTACTTTGTAAGAGTGGATAAGGCTGTTAAGTGTTGTATGCGATAAAAAGTTAAAGCGATGACGCTATTTCAATCTTTGAATATATCTGGAAACAATTTTCGAAGGAATATAGGTTTTTCCGTTGTTTAAGAAATACAATTTTTTCTACTCGAGAAATAAGTATACACGACGTTGAAGATTATTTAATTAATGTAATTGACTTCTTTTTTGACATTTTGAATATCTGGGAAATGTTGACCTAGTCCACGATAACGGATCCTTACAAATTATTGATTATTAAAGTCACAAAGTGATGTAATATCCTTCTTACAGATAGTCTCCTTTTAGCAGAACCACAAGATTTACGATTCGCATTCTCTTATCGCAGTAACACCCCTAGCGTAAGTTTTTATTCGTCGGCGATACCCGAAGGTACGAATTTAGTTTTAATTCTCAAATCTTATTAGCATTTTTGTTACAAATACAAAATAAGGGGTTAGGTTAGGTTAAGGGGTAGATCTCCCCAGCTGCAGAAAAGTTCACTTAGGCTACCGCCGATTTCAGTCACGTCATTGGGTTTACCGGAGATGTGCTTACAGAGGTGTTTTACCCAAAGTCTCGCGAATGTTGGACATTGAAGGATGGAGTGCTTGGACGATTCCTCTTCGTATTACTCCAAACAGCTTTGCAACTAGCGTCTGACTTTATCCCTAGCCTCACTGCGTGTATGCCTATTGGACAATGACCAGTAAGCACTACAATGATTGCGGAGAGATGAGCCTTACTAAGCGACAGCAGCTGTAAGGACCGTTTTCGATCCACTGCGGGCTAGAAATACCACGCTACAGCGCAGGTGCAGGTTGTTTTAGGCGAGTTCACACAAAGTCAGTGTGCCTCAGTGGATTCTGCGGTGACCGAATACCCATACAAGTTAGATTATAAAATAGTTCGAAGCTAGCGATAGCGATCTTAGACACTCCCTTACTAGCTTAGAGCGTACTGTCTGCGAATCCAAGGAAAGTTTTGCCGCTCTGCTATCGGAGTGAATACACACCACTCTGAAGGATGCCGCACTTCGAAGCGGTATATCTACTGATACCTTAATGGCAGCTACCTCTGCCTGAAAGATGCTGCAATGATCTGGTAGCCGAAAAATATTTGAGGAATGTTTTCTGAAACTCATTTGACAACCATTTAAGACTGTATTCACAGATGCCGGCAGCTTTCCTAAATTTCCACGGGAAATGCACAGTTTCTACAACAACAACACTTTAACCATTCAGGTTTCTCGTTTAAGGTCCATTCGCTGTTATCTATACTATTTTTTTTTTCGAAAATATTTCTAATAAATAACGTTCATTCACTCGAAAACTAAAAGCAGACTTAAATTTCTTATTATCAATCACTCGAAAAAATTATAATAATCGTGACATTTTAAATCTAAAACACCTTAACGTATAACGATAATTGATAACTGACAAATAAACAAAAAACAATAATGCAACTTACCTTCAAAAAGTAAACGTCGACAAACGCCAAACAATTTTATAGTTCCGTAATTTATGAATTTCCACTACAACATTGTATTTAACTTCAATAAAATTTTCGAATATTTGTTTAAAAATGTTTGATACACTTTACTCCAAAACTCTTTTTAAAAGCTTTCAATTAGCACAACACTTTCGAAACGCACTTCTTGGCACAAAAACGCAAGCAAAACAATTTTCTTTACACAACACTATAATTCTTGTTTCCGTTAATATTATTATTAAGCTTTGCTTTACACTAGCTTTTAATTATTGTAGCAGACCAACTTTAATTTTATTTACATTTATTTTTTTTAATTTTTGAATTTTTATTATTTACTTACTCTTACTTAATAAATATTCGCCCGTGGGATTATCACTTTGTCATTATTGTTGTTGTTACAAAAGTATCTTGTCATTTGCTAAAACATTCCAATGCATTAAAGTAGAAACGAGAAAAAAATACGCAGCAACACTCACGAGCCGGTATTAGCAACGCAACGTACACGATAAGATACTCGCGCTCTTTTTCTGAACTGGACTTGACTTGACTCGTCAGCTCCCACCGCCCCATGCAGTTTCAGTTTCAGCGTATGTTAATAGTTCTTGTTTTGTTGTTGAGCTAGTAGTAGTATGAGTATTGTTGTTGTTGCAATTACTGCGTTCAAAAAACACGAAATTCACCACCTAATCAGCATGAAATGAGCGAATTTCGAAAATACCCCACACCAAATTGAGAGTATTTTATACGACAAACGAAGGGGAGCACGTTTCTTTTGTTGTCTTGTTGGCATCACCGCCTACTGCCCACCAAACACCTCACCATTCATAGCAACATCAGCAGCACGCACGATTCTTTAGGTTTCAACTTTTTACAATTTCCAAACACTTTTTAAGGGCAGTTCTTGGCACATCCGACGAATTCACGCACTTTTCACTTACAAAATCGCGAGAAACACGCAACTATTTAACGTTTTGTGTCGCTTTTTCCACCTTCGCGCTGCCGACGGAAACGAGAAGTGCGCGTTAATGAAAATCGTTGGCGTCGTGTTTTCTTGTTTTTTTTATTTTTGTAGCGACTTTGAAAATGTATGGTGTGCTCAACAAATGCCAGCTAGCGAAGGCTCACAGCACATTTATACAATATTTAATGAAAATAACACTTATAACACTTGTAATTTGGAATTAATTAGCAACGCGTACGCGTGTAATGTGTACGATTACAATAAAACGAATTAACCAAATGGCACAATAACGAGTGCGAGATAGTCAAATTGATGACGACGAAGACGTTTGACCACAGACCACTGCGTTTACAACCGCGAACGCGCTCACTTCGATTGTAACTGAAAAAACGAATTCACCTCGCTGCTCGCCAAATCGTATGAATCAAACGAGCGCCACACTATGTACAACACTACTAGTCACCGCCCCCACCGCTCCGCGACAAAAGTCAAAAGTAACGAGGAAGTATTTGCAAATAGCAAACACATACGAAGTAGCAATTCGTTGAACGTGGGTTGGGTGGCGGAGGGGGTTTGGTGAAGATGGTAGGTCCATATAAGTATGTGTGAATGTCAGAATCGAAAAGTTCGCTCACTGCTATCGTATGCTGCTAACTGGTTTGTGTGCGTGTGCAATTGGTGAGAATTGAGCTTATGAATCGCATTTAAGATTCCAACGACTAGGCACTTAGTAGCAATCCGCCATGCCTACTTGGTTTGGCTTAAGTGGCGCTTTAATCTACAGCTGGAGTACATCTAATTAGACACACCAGTTTGCGTAAATTTAATATATTTTCCAATTTGATACCAATAAGATTTGTAGGCAAAACCAAAGTGTTGAATACACTTTGGGCAAAACAATTCGGCTTGAAATTAATAAAAAAAGTAAACAAACAACAGCTGTTTGCTGGAGGTTGCCAGAGCAGAGAACGCAGGTGGAATAAAAAATTTATAAAAAATAATGAAGAACATTTTTTTATTGTTTACATAAACTTGAAATTAAACTTACTTTAATTATTACACATTTTTTAAAAACACTTTTAACATAATTTATTTATATATTTACTTATATTATTTTATAAAATTTAAGATATTAAGCACCCTGTGTTAACAGCTAGCAGCTGCTGCTGAGTTTAACAATCAGCTGTACGTTATCAATGAGGCCCAAGCAAACACCGGTATGGAGCGACTCTCGAGATTGTTTTGGCCAGTTTTGGTGACACCAAAGAACGCTGTGATAAAGAATGTCGAAGCAATTTCACGTAGTCAGAAGGTAATAGAAGAGTACAATTTCAAAAAATGTATTTAAATACACTCTGTCACTTGCAGTTGCTAACCGAATTGGGTTTGGTGCGGCCAGGCTACAATGGCACCTACCAGCTAATGCCACTGGCGCAACGTGTGTTGGAAAAGTGTGCCGATTTGGTACGTCGGCAAATGCGTAGTGTGGGCGCACAACAGATCACATTGCCTGTATTGACGCCATCGGAGTTGTGGAAGAAGTCCGGGCGTCTCGATGGTGATATAACCGAATTCTATTTGTTAAATGATCGGCATGGCAAACAATTTCTGCTGAGTCCAGTATGTAGTGGTGTTAATTTAAAAAAATAGTTATTTATTGCTTACACATTTTTTTATATCAAATAGACACACGAGGAAGCAGTAACCGCTATGCTGGCAAGCATTGCACCGATTTCTTACAAACAATTACCTTTGCGACTTTTTCAAATTGGTCCCAAATTTCGTGATGAGCTGAAACCACGCTTCGGTCTCATTCGAGCAAAGGAATTTGTTATGAAGGATCTCTATACATTTGACCGTGATGCTGCCACCGCATTGCAGACATACGAACAAATAAATGCAGCTTATAATGCGCTCTTTCAGCAGCTGCAAGTGCCATTTGTTAAAGGTGCGTAAATAATTTCAAAAAATATCGTAGAAATTATATTTTAATATATGTGTTTTCAGTGGAAGCCGCTACTGGCATGATGGGCGGCAGCGTCTCACACGAGTATCATTATTTAGCCGCCACTGGCGAAGATCAACTTATTACATGTGACTCCTGTGGTTATGCCGCGAATATTGAAACAATAAATGAGGCTGATAGTGACAAGCACTGTGCACGTTGCAAATCAACTAAACTACGCAGTGTTACTGGTATCGAAGTCGGACACACTTTCGTATTAAATGATAAATACTCTAAACCACTAAAGGCCACGTTCCTACAAGAACATGGCAAACCCGAAAATCTTGTTATGGGCTGCTATGGCATTGGCATCAGCCGCTTGGTGGCAGCCGCAGTGGAAGTGCTTGCTAGTGATACTGAATTACGTTGGCCAACACTTTTGGCGCCCTTTGATGTTTGTATAATAGGCGCGAAACAAGGTAGCAAAGAAGAAAAGTTAGCAAATAGTGTGGAGCATGAGTTCTGTAGCGCGCTCAGTGAAATTTGTAATGAGGACGATGTGCTGATCGATGATCGTAGTAATTTAACAATAGGCAAACGATTATTAGATGCGAAAAGGTAGTGTTGTTGCAATTGGTTTTTGACATAATAATTAATATTTTTTTATAAAATCTAGAATGGGTTATCCCATTGTTGCTGTAATTGGCAGCAAGGCAGCGCAGCCAATACCAAAAGTTGAATTACACTTGACTACGGGTGATACAATGGAAGTTGAGCCAAGCGAGGCCTTAGCTTTAATCGCTAAGCATACAAGCCATAAACGCGCGCTCTACAGCATAAAACAGGTTTGTGAATTTTAAAAAAATGTATTACGTATGTATGTTTAAGACTGAAATTATTTTTAAAATTACAGGACATTAGTGCAACTGCAAAGTCTAGCAAGGCGTCTATTGGTTGATTGTCACTAAAAAACTAACCGTGACATAACTCTGCGAGTCATTAATTTATGTATTTTTGAAAACAGTTTGCATATTAAAATTGTCTTCTCAATATTTTATAGTATTTATATAGAGCACTGCATTTTGTTAACACAATTTTAAGATTTTCTGCTAAATATAAGTACAAAAAAAACATAACTGTAACTTGTTTTACACTTAGAAAACAAAAATCAGTTTGATATGTTACACATAATTCAAGATATACTAAATTTATTAATATTTCAGACATTACGCACTTATATATATTTAAAATCACTTTAAATTTACTATTCCTCTAAAAAAGCGGTAGATTCGCTTTAAGCGCTGCAAACTCTTTGCGATCGAGCGCTTTCAGTTGTGTTCCTGAATAAGGCGAAAAATGCTCCAAATCACGATGCTTGTTGACCAAAATCTTTTGGTCCGAAGTGATGATATTAATTTCACGTTCAATTTGTTTTTGATCTGAGATTATTAAATAAAATGCCGTTAATAACACAAAGAAATTACTTTAACAAAGCCAAATTAAACAATCACCATTTTTCAAAAGCTTCAGCGCTTTTTCACGTTCCATCTTGACAAGCATGCTGCCCACAGTTATCCATACTTTCTTTTCAGCCTTGGCTTCATGCTTTTCGAGTTCACGTATAGCTTCGCGTGTTTGTTGTCTGCGCTTATCCAGCTCCACTAACTCTTGTTTATTCATTAATATCTTATCGGCCACCTCTTCAGTCGATTTTATAATCTCTACAGTTTTCTGTTCATCGGTTTTAGACATTTTCTGCAGAATATACATATGAACATACTTTTAAGACTAGATATTTTCATTTACAAACACAACTGCATCCAAACTGTTACGTTAGCTCAGCTCTTTCCGTAGTCGTCGTTCGCGTTTCCAATCACGTAACTTTTCGGAACGTATGTCACAGCGTGAGCGCTTTTTACTTTTTGGCAAGACACTCGAACGATTATGCATTACGGCTTGTTTATCGTAGGCGCCAAAATGTGTTACACGTGCCGGCTCCTGTTTTGTACCGAGTCCCGTGCGTTTCTTACGTATCACTGTTTTAACCGGATACAAACGGCCATCTTGTGTTGGACCCAAACCGCTTTCTTTGTCCCAGCCTTGTTTCACCATCAGTTGTAAGCCACGATTTTTGTTGGATATATTAAATTTGGTTAGCTTATTTTGTGCAAGACTGGTTTTGGTACTGAATTGGTGAACTGTCGACGTTTCGTGTTGCAGTCGAGTTGTGTCTGTAAAAGTATGTTCACAGGTGGTGCAATAGAAAGGCTCATTTGATACGGGTGATGTAGACACTTCCTCCCTTTCAGGTTCTTCATAAACTTCGGCGTTCGCTTCTAAAAGCGATGCAATGTGTTTATAACCCTTTTCAATTGCGAAATCTCTAGCCGTGCGACCGGTTTTCTCTTTTATACGTTTATCAGCGCCTAACTGTATTAACATTTGTACGGCATCTATTGCGCCCTCACAAGCCGCCAACCGAAAGCATCGCATACATCAATATCACCAGCTTGGTACTTTATGCGTGCCAACTCTGTCACATTATTTGTTGTAGCGAGTCGAAAAAATTTATTGCGTTCAAAACTCAATAAAGAGACGTCCTTAGGGTTAATCGATCTGTTAGTTACACTCGGAGAAGTAGCCGGCACATTCGAATTGGAATGTTTTGTTAATTCCTCGTAAAATTTCCCTACATCTTCGCCATCTCTTTCGCCCAGCTGAGCACTAATTTTTTCAATTTTACTTTCTTCATTGTTCTGCAACTCCAAACCACGTACAAAACGTTTCCGCGGAAAAGTAACTGTAGCTAGTGCGAGCCAGTTGGGATGCAGTTGTGCATCGTCTGAATCCATAAGTTATTTACCAAATAATATTCGTGCAGCAAATATAAATAAATTAGATTTATAGATGTTTTATGACAAATAGCGATGTGAATGTGCAGCGCAGTGTTGCTTAGCGCAATCCTCTCATATTCGATTACAAAAATCGATTATAATTGAAAAAAAAGATGATAACTTATTTATAAATAATTAAGTCAAAAATTTATTTAAAATTAATAGAAATGCTGTGAAATTTCTTATATTTCAATAGTATTAATTTTCAATAATTATTATGTGTTAAAATAGTTTTGAAATCCATTAATTAGCTGATTTAACTTTTTGTTTGATGTTTTACGTGTGAACACGTTATAATCAATACGTCAAAAGTTGATCGCCGGAGAACACTACACAAAGCTGAGTTTCGTGAAACATATAAATGTCAAAAAGATCGCGGTTTGAAAGTTTGAAAACAGCAGCTGAAGAAGTAGAATTGCATCAAAAATATATTACAACTAAATATTTGTTAATAAAATCACTAAAATGGATTACTCAAAGTTTGGAAATATGATGGAAAAGAATCGCATAAGCAGTTTTAAAAAGTGGCCATTTGACGATAGCAGTGCATGCAGCGCAAAAAAGGTAAAATTGCTGCTAAATTAAATTTTTCATTCCTGTACATAAATGTTTTTCATTTTCTATTTTGACAACTGAAGATGGCCGAAGCGGGATTTTACTGGAGCGGTAATGATCGCGAACCAGATACAGTTACTTGCTATGTTTGCAATAAAACTCTCGATGGGTGGGAACCATCTGATGATCCATGGAAGGAGCATGCAAAGCATGCGCCACAATGCAGTTTTGTTAAGTCGGGACGAAAGGAGGCTGAATTGACGGTAGGTACCTTGTTTATAAGTGCTGTATCTAGATACTAATTTTTATTTTTCTTTAGGTTCAAGAATTCGTCAATATATGTAATGTTGCAATAAAAGCACGTATAAATCAAAATTTAAATAAAACTTTAGAAGACTTCCGAAAGTGGGCAGAAAAGGAGAAGGAAAAATTATTGCTCGGCAAATGAAAAAAAAAATAGTTATTTAAATTACATGATAGTTTAGGGATTACATATTAAGATTTAATAAACATAAATATGAGCTTAAATTCGTTATCGTTGTAAATGTGCGGAATATTTCATGCTTCGCTAATGTGTTAGTTGCAATAAATTATGATAATTGTATTTACTAATTATGAATGGATTCTCAGATTATTTTATCGCAAGGATGCTAACCTCCGACTTTTGATTTATGTGATGAACCCAATTAAAGGTGCAGTTTTGGAGGAACTTATTTCTAAGGAAGACAACAGCATCTACATCACCAGTTCATATTTTGTTGAGGTTCTTTGGCGGATAATACGTGCTATATCTAAGAAAAAATATGGAATAATGAATGAAGATTACAGGCAGTATCCCACAAAAACATATATACGTAAATAGAATGGACCTGGTTTGTTAACTCTGCCGGGACTACAACAAAAAGAGCTCGGGCCAACTCCCCGAAAGTATGCAATAAATGGGTAGTCACTGTGTATGATTATATTACGTTTGTTTCGAAAGCTATAGTGTTACTATAATAAAAGCGAGAGCTGATATCTTAATGATATATTAGTAATTCTTGCATCGCCAACTTAATTAAATTGCAAAACAAAAACTTTAATATTTGTGACGACATTCATAGAACTTCTTTGTTAGGTACTATAATATGCAACCGTGTTAACGATTCAGAACTGCCACATCGAAGTGAAAAATAAACTCATAACCTACCCAACCATTTCCAGTTGGATAGTAAATCAGTTTCAACTTATTTTTGTCTGCTTTATTAAAACAAATTTGGTGTTTCGTAGCTTGTTCTAGTGGACGTTGCTCAAAACTGCTACAAACGGCATTGAAAAAGACCGCGCAATTCTTCATTTATTGAGAATCGTGCGCCCACACTCCGCTTGATTGTTTGTGCACAGTATTTTTTGCTTTTCTCTGTGCAACGAATTGGAGTTGAAAGAAGTCGGTATATGGAAGCAAGGTAGCATAGCGATTAGGTGTCAAAACAAATAGTTCATTAGGCTTGCTCGAATGAAAGTGATTGGAAGGTGTACGAAGTGAGAAATAGGATGTAAATCTGTACGAAAAAATAATAATAATAAAAATGGAAAAATAACAAAAACGCAAATGTGGAAAGCGGGTGAACAATGTAGCAAAGTCATAAAGAAAATTATAAAGTCCAAAAATAGTGAAGGAAAGAAGAGTGTGCGTGTGAAGAGGAAAACGAGATTATACGAAACTGGTGTGAATTTTTAATAAACTACGGGAGAAAAAGAGCCCGCAAAATCGAAAATATTGTGTGATGAACATAGTAACAAGAAGACGAGAAGTAAAAGTGGAACAAGAAACATGAAAATCAATAGGTTTCGTGTTTAAGTGCAAAGCAAAAGCGGGTGAACGGGATAGTTATAGAACAAAATAAAGTTGAAAATGGCGACAAGAGACGAGCGAACATACGAACGAATACTATACGAAAACGACTACGATATGGCGATGAATTAAGCTGTGAATGACGCCAAAAGTTGCCAGACGCTTGTAATGTGGTTAAACGTAAAATACGATGGATTTACGTGAAATATAAACAATTTGGAGATTCATAGGGAGTTTTTTATCAGTCAAAAAATGATGCAGTGTTGTATTTGACTAGTCTTACTACTACTACTCTTTGCAAAGTTGAAATATAAATAGTATTTTTCTAAATAAAAAAGAATTGAATATACAGTTGAACTTCCATAACTTGAAATCTTAAATTGACAATAGAACTCAAATTTCATACACATTACCTTTTATAATTCGAAGTCTTTCCAACTCGAAGTTTTTTTGTGGATTATAGTGATTCGAATTAGGGAAGTTCATCTATATATCCCATAAATACTTAAATTTAAAGAGTACATAGTATTTTCATATCCAAAACAATGTATTTCTATTTCTTACATCTGGCAGTTCTATAATGGCGGGCGAACGACAAGCGAACGTACGACGTGAAAAATCCATTTTCTAATTATTCCGAATTCCTCTTTGGCAGCGAATTCCTTCGTGTCTAGCATTGCGTTGCACGACTGAAAAGTTGAAAAAGAAGCTGAAAAGTTTAGAAAACTCTGTTAAAAACTCGAAAACACATAGAAACAACAACAAGTGTTAAAACAGTGAATAAATAATGACACGAAAATTATAAGCGATTATTTTCTGCGCAAAAAAATCTCCAGACTTTACGCATATTCGTACAAAGTGCAAAACATTGGAAGAACATTTGTGTTAAAAAAATAGATTGTATTCGGCCAGCATCGCTGGAAGTTACGATTTGTACAAAAGAGTTGCCTCCTAAATTGGTAATATTCATATAATAGGTGTATTGCTATATGCATTGGCAATTAAAAAGTGGTAGCTATTTTTAGTAAAAAATTTTGGACGCATTGCATTCAGTGGCAAAGAAGTGAATCGCAACCATATCTGCATCCCGTGGCTTGAAAGAAAATTATGCAAAAAGACAACCCTCGATTGCAGCGACGTAACAGTTGGCAGTGTAGTTGAACAGAGAATACGTCTACTAGATATTGCTAATTGCTTGTCAGCGAGGGCAGAATAAAAGGGAGTAGAGGAAATTGATAAAAATCAAGAATCGGCAAAAGGCAAGTGGCATGTTTATAATAAGAAACCGGCTTGGTTATTTTTATTTTATTTAATATACTTCCTCACATTGTAGATACAATTTTTTATCAAAGCTGGTGCAATAATTCATTAAAAACTGTGCATAAATATATACACTGATTTCTGTGCTTTTACACTACACCAATCTCCTGATTTATGTGGTCACCTATCCACATAATTGTTTACATGAAAATTTCAATAAAACTTATCAGTTTTACTTGTAATATAAATTGGAAAATAACATTAATGAATTGCTGAAATGGTAATGAACACCAGTTATATTTTTATTTGTTAGTTGTATTAGTATTAATATAAAATCACCCACCTTAAAATAGTACTTAAGGAGTGTTTCTAGTTTTTTAGAATATTTATAATAAATAAATTAAAATGCTATGTATTATAAGAATCATTTATTACCAAGGACGTTTAAGCATTATATATTTATATATATATATATAAATTGATGATCATTTTCGTACATGCGCTTGCAATAAGTTTACTCATTGAGTTTATTCAAAAATAATGTGTAAAAGTAGTATAAATTGAAAGTAACAAGTTTTTAAATCAAAATCGAAGCACTTTTCAAATAAATTATGATTCTAACTTGACATCTCCACACTTTTATTTTGCCGCCAATGTTATATGTATGTGCATTTCAAGTGTTGGTAGTGGCATAATAAAACATTATTTATATCAATAAGTGGTAATATTTAGAAATAAGTATTTTATATAAATATTCATTGAATAATTTAGCATATTTACAATAGTCACAACAAAAGTATTAAAATATAAGTAAATTGACCCAGCCGCAGCACCCAATGAAGTCATAAATCTAATAAAATTCTTGATGTTATCGCTTCAATAGCTTTTTAAAGTTAGATCTTCATGTATTTTGTTTTTATGTGGAAAGGGATAAGCAAATCATTTAGGCGATAATGACACATATTAACATTATTAATTTATATATTAGTCATATGATTTAATTATATGCGCTTATGCATAATAATTAATGCATTTTTTCGCTTTTTTTTAGAAACAAGAGTATAATCCAAGTGCAAAACTGGATTAGCAACAAAGTGGGACTATTGCTAATATCAAAATGGCATCAAGAAGTCACCAGTATTTTAGTTTGCGTTGGAACAATTACCAAAACACCATGACTTCGGTGTTCCAGCAATTACGTGAAGATTTATCTTTTGTGGATGTGACCCTTTCCTGTGAGCATGGTTCGCTTAAAGCACATAAGGTAATTTAAAAATTATACATAACTTCAATGACATAATAAGTATGAACATCGGATCGGGATTAACAACCGATCAACTATCAATTTTCGGGTATCCCTCGCGATATTTTTTTGTGACCTTGATTTCTATTTAGATTTAATTTAAATTTAAACGGTTTTTGTGTTTTTTGTTGTGCATTAAATAAAAATCTTTTGTAAACCAATTGAAGTGCTTAAATAAATATTTTTCCTAAAAATTTGGTGAGTTTAAATGAAATCAAAGAAATTGTTTATATAATTATAATTAAAACGAATTTATTTTACAGTTGGAGTGGACCAAACTCGAGATTGTGCCGATATTAAATGTTTAAATCAAATTGGATTTGCAAAATGGGGGTTTGCGTCGGTCTACGTAACCAGAATGGACACGTTCATGGACAATGAACCGTCAAAATTAGCAGCATTTTTCAAAATTATTTGAAAAAAAAAAATAGAAATTGTCAGGATAATAATTGTCTAATACAAATTTGCTTTGCACGAAGGAGATTACGTGTCGGTCTACGTAACTAGAACGGACGGAATTTTTATCCGGCAATGATCTTACAATTCCACAGCATACCCACAAATTATTTGGATAATATTTTCTACCGCTCCTGAAACTTAATGAAACATAACTGTTAAAACTATATTAATTATCATTATGAAGACAAATGTTGAAAACTATAAAAAATATTTTAACATATATAAATAAATAAATTCCTACTACAAAAATAAAGTCATTAAAATTAAAAATTAAATTAAAACATTATTGTAAGGAAGTTTATATTTTTTAAGTACACTTTTAGCTATAGATATTGGAAATGCAATTATAAATTATATTTATATGGTTAAACTATCTCTAACCGTACATTTTTTAATTTAACTAGGTTGTTTTATCCGCCTGCTCATCATATTTTCAAAAACTACTTTTGGAAAATCCCTGCAAACATCCCACTATCATACTTCCGGGCGATATTATATTCACAGACTTGAAGACTATTATTGATTTCGTTTATCGAGGAGAAATTGATGTTACCGAATCTGAATTACAGGTAAGCGTTATTTATAGTAAAAAAATTTAATAGAAAGTAAATTACGAATTAGTAAATATAAATTAGTGAACTTCGAAAGTGGCGTAAAAATGAAATAAGGGGCAGTAGTTGCTATTAAAGAATGAATATTATGTTATATTATGTGTTTAACAGAATGCAACCGGCATGCATAAACTCTCTGTGTGACGCAGTGAAATGTTCAAATTTGTAGTGAAAATATTTTTCACAGTGTATTTAATTGGACTCAGTCCACCCTTATGCTAGTCAGTCGGTTACAATTGTACGTACTTTTGTGCTATAAGTATTACTGAGTATACCTATCGAATTCGAATTTATCTAAGACGCAAACCGTTGAAGCTTTTATGAGCACGCTTATTACTGGTAAATTATGAAAGAAACTTTAAAGTTGGCTTTTTTGGTAATTTAATTCTTTTATACACACTTTAGGTAAGAAATTGTGTTCTAAAACTTGAGTGCAATGTTTGTATAACACTTGCTCTAAAGCTTACAAAACTTTAAGCCAACCCTTGAGAGCTTTCATTATATAGAACTTGCACTAGCATACTTGACAAGCTCTTTGGTGAATCTTTTAAAAAGTTACTTTGGCATAAGTGGATGTGTGAAGACACACTTTGCTTAAAATATGTAGCATTTTCGTATTTGCATATCAGTTGGTGGAGTTTAAATTTGTATATATTTTTAATATTATTAATTAAGTATTAGCATACTACTAAGATTTCATTTACAACAGAACCTCATTATACTCATAAAAAATAAAAATACTCGACTGCTAGATTATAGTACTTCACACCCAAATGCATTCCTGAAACAAAAAAAAAGAGATAATAATATGAAAAAATCATATTCATAATATTGTCTCAAATGTAGTGAATATTTTTCGTTATTTCAAATAGCGTTGAGTATTTTTTTAGTGCTTCAAAATCACATTCTTTAGTTCAGTGGACTTCATATATGTATATCATTTCCTGCCTCAAATGCAATACTGGTTGGAAACCAATAACGTCTAATTAGACACATTATTATTCTTATTAGTAAATAACTTGTTGAGCTCTTTAATCGGTTATGTCTACATAGGTTTGGATCACTAGCTCTCCAATCAGACTCTGGTTTAGGAATTGAACCGTTTTAGTTAGTTTAACGGGCTTGATTAAATTACGGATGTTAATTCTTTTCTGTAAGGCAGCAAAAGAAGTAAAGTGTATTAGAGATCTAAAGGTGTAAGTTAATAAAAAATATAATTAAAGTATCAAAGTTTTTATATTTATATAAGAGTTGAAATAAAATTAACAGCTCGTTTATCAAGGTAAATTTATATCTGCAAATGTTATTATTTGTATATAAGCATCTAATTAAACAACTCTAATTGAAAACTCACTTTTAATTTAATTAAATCAATTCCAACAACTTTTGAGGTTAGATGTGCTAAAAACACCATTAGCTCATATTTGGTTAGACGCATGATCTCGCAATTTTCGTTTTATATAATACCATATAGCAATGAATTTTGTCAATTAATATTGGCGAGAGGAAATTTATCTTTACCGCTGATAATGTGGTGCTACTGATAAAATTCGATAAAAGGAAGACGAATTTCGAAAATGAGCAATTGTTGTAGCAACAGCATATAAAATATAACAGTAGCTAGCTGTTTACAACAACAAGCATAAAGTGTGTAAATCAACCAAGTATCAATTCAGATTTTGGTTTAAATATTTAACGAAGTTCGTAACGTAGAAAAAATCCGTTCAAATTGCATTTAAAGTGGTAGGATGCCATTATTAACTTCTTCATAAAATTTTACCATATATCGCATAAGCATCGTCAATACCTAGTTTTCTCGTATACTTGTACGAATGTACGTAGATTTTCTACATAACCTCTTCGAATAAGTGAAGTATCTTAAAAGACATACGAAATTTGCTCCATAAGGAAGCTAGTATTTCTTAACGCAATACATGGGATACAAATTTCATAAAAATTATAGTTTATGCTAGATTATTCTAGCGGTTCCCAAATACGGAAATCTAGAGATTTAGACTATTGAAGTCATGTGATACTATAATTTCTGGAAAGAAATGTCCTGGTCCCACGAAACATTTAGAAAACAAAAAAGCTTCCTTTACCTTCCTTGGATGTGCAGACTGATTTCCTGTCGCACTCGTGCTCAGACTTCACAGAGTTTAAGTGTCTAGCTGTCCTATTACTTTCCTCCGCTGGCGATTCGGTAAAAAATCGTAAATAAAAATCGAAAAAAACTATTTTTTTAAGAAAATAATTACTATACATATTTACATACATACATTTGAGTATGAATTTCAGCACCATTTCATTATAATTGCTTAATTTTCTCATGAATTGAATATGTGAGATTTGTTTTTAATAAAACATATTTTATTTGAACTAAAATTGATAAGAAGTTTATATATTTATGCTTATTTTAATATTTGATATATGTAACTGAAACTTTAACCGAAATGTATAACATCGATCCACGTTTGGAATATGTTCTAGCTCCCGAAACCTAAAACCACTATTTTCTTTACTTATTTAATTTTGTTGTTGTTACAAGACTCGAATGAGGCAAGCTCTACAATCCGATCTGCAATGCATTTTTACTGTAGTTTGAATTTAGTGACATATTTCATATTTAGTTAAAATATTTTGATTAAATGAATTAAATATATTTAAATATCTAGAAATCGGTGAATTTTTTTATTCGCAATACTTTTTATCTGATTATACTAGATATTGTTGAAATATGAGGGTTAAGTATGCATGTATGTAGCCGAGTGAAATATATGGCAATTGAGTATGAAATTTACGAAATTAATCATTTGAATCTGTTATTAATGCGTAAATACAATATAATAATATTATACAGTATACTCTCGAAAAGTAAATCGATTGGTATTTTGGGTAATTTACTTTTTCGAATAATTTACTTTTCCAAATATATACATAAATTATCTGTTTTTATAATATTAAATGCATTTTTAAACTAAAAAAATTCATTCATTTATTTGCTTCAATAAAACATATGGATTTACATGAAAAACATATTTACATTTACATACATACATATGTATTTACTATGAAGAGACAAAATCTTGAATATTCCTTTGTTTTTTTCTTTTGCAATATATTTTCTGACCATTTTTGTACGACAATTCAAAAAGTCTGACACCTGATTTGCATCGTTTTCATTTTTAAACCAGTGGATCAAGTAGGAGAGTTTATTTACTAAAAAGACGCGATAAACAAGAGAGTAAGTGTTTTTGCAACATCGTAAAAACTCTGCTTGCTTCGTTTCGAATTTTTTATCACACTCTCTGAATTAAAAAAATTACTTTTTCGAGGTGCATGTGTAATCTTAAAGGTGATTAACTTTTCCGCGATTATTTACTTTCTGAGAATTTACTTTTCGAGAGTATACTGTAGTTGCATAGTTCAAGAAGTGGTTTTCCAGAAGTGTCGAACTCTACCACTCGGTTGTTGGCTAATTTTAGAGGGAGCTTCGGCGATGTACTGTAGTAGGTAGGTAGGTAGGAGTGCAGCCCTGTTATATTTCGGGCTCAATTAACACTAGCTGTGTCATTTTGATGCATTACTGGATGACCTTTTTATACTCTCGCAACCTGTTGCACAGAGTATCATAGTTTTGTTCACATAACGGTTGTTTGTGTCACCAAGAAATAAAAGAGTTAGATATGGGGTTATATATATATAAATGATCAGGATGACGAGTGGAGCTGAAATCCGGATGTCTGTCCGTCCGTCTGTCCGTCCGTCCGTCCGTGCAAGCTGTAACTTGAGTAAAAATTGAGACATCTTAATGAAATGCAAAATCGGTCCACTGCCACGCCCACAAAATGGCGAAAACCAAAAACACATAAAGTGTCATAACTAAGCCATAAATAAAGTTATAATAGTAAAATTTGGAATAAAGGATCGCACCAGGAAGGGGCATATCTGGATGTAATTGTTTTGGGGAAGTGGGCGTGGTCCCGCCCCCAAATCGGTTATTTATATATATCTCGGAAACCAATGAAGCTATATAAACCAAACTTTCTGCAGTCGTTTTTTTTAGCCACTTCTTAATACAGTCCAAAAATGAAAGAAATCGGATAATAACCACGCCCACCCCCCATACAAAGGTTAGGTTGAAAATTACTAAAAGTGTGTTAACTCACTAACGAAAAACGCCAGAAACACTAAATTTCACATAAGGAATGGCAGATAGAAGCTGCACTCAGATTTTTTTACAAAATGGAAAATGGGCGTGGCGTCGCCCACTTATGGTTCAAAAACCATATCTCAGGAACTACTCGACCGATTTCAATGAAACTTGGTTTGTAATAGTTTCCTTACCTCCCAATAATATGTTGTGAAAATTGGCCAAATCGCTTCACAACCACGCCTACTTCTTATATACCACAACTTAGAAGATGATCTGAAGATATCGGTGCAAAACTTTGCACAAATACTGTATTTATAGTGTGGCAGCCCATTTCTAAAAATCGCCGAAATCGGACCATAGGTTTTCAAGGCCCCATATATCGAACATGAGGACCTCGGTGCTTCTAACCTAATATTAGGGTTTCCAACTTTCAATGGACTTTATATAATATATATGACGAATATGTAGGTCAAATTGTGTATTATATAATATTAATTAAGTTAAATAAATAAATTGCGAGAGTATAAAATGTTCGGTTACACTCGAACTTAGCCCTTCCTTACTTGTTATTATTGCTATCACGTTTCATCTTCTCGTTCAAACCATTTTGTGGTTTCGATGAAGCTACTAATGTCCGTTATGGTTTTCATTTCCATTCAAGGTTTGATGCTTGATGGATTTCCAGTGTTCTGTGTCGGTTCTGCGATAGGGCTGGGCATTCACAGAGGAAGCGGAAAATTGTTTCCTTATTGCCTGCTACTTCGCAGTCTCGTTGTTGTTGTTGTAGCGGTTATCTATCCCTGCCTAAAAAGAAAACATAAATTTAGTTGTCGTCGAGATCATCTAACGTGAGGCCCAGGAAACGTGCTGTTTCGGCAAGGTTGAACCAAAGTTGGTGGTTTGGTTATGTACGCAGTCTTGTCATATGTTATTGTAGAGCATACCCATGTTCCCCAAATGGCCAATGCCCTGTTTTGATATGGCAGTTAGTCTGAAGATACTTTTCCTAGACTTATTTAATAAGTCGTTAATTCTTTTCTTGTCATAATATTTTTTCATATTTTGGCCATATCTGTTTAGTTATTTTGCATTTTGTTGTATTTTTCCATTTGTTATTTGCTAATTGTTGAAATTGTATACTGAGCTCTCTCCTGATCGATCCTTGCGGGCTTGGTATTAACTCTACCTCGGATTCGTTTAGAAAAGCTCCTGCCTTTGCCAACACTTTTGCTTTTTCGTTGCCGAAAATGTTCCTGTGGCCGGGAACCCAGATCAAGTCAAGGTGGAGCTTGTCTTCTAGTGAGCTCAGTACTTTCTTGTAGTTTAGGACTATGCTGGAATTAGTCATCGGCGACGACAAAGCCAGGAGAGCCGTTTGGTTATCCGTGTATATGTGCTGCAGTAATTTGAAAGAAATTTTGCATCATTTCATATCGCTGTCATTAGAACATAGATCTGAGGTCAAACAAGTAATTAAACAAGCGGGCTCATCCGACAAAGTGTTCTTAAACGGAAAACATCAAAACATTTTACATTTTTTATTGGATCAAATGAAAGGGCATGAGGGAGGTAAAATGAATCAATATACTTGTAAAAGGATCAAATTAATTGAAAAAAACGATGGACTAAATGTATACAGACTTATAGAGGATCGATTGCGGAATAATATTTTAGACTTTACATTTTTATTGTCAAAATCACTTTCTTCTAAAACATCTACGATAAAAATGATATATAATGAGGAACCATTTGAACTCTCTGAGAGATCTGCAGACTTCTTTTACAGAATTAGAACTTGAGATAAATTTCAAAATAGAATCTATTTATAATTAAAATCTGATTTTACATCAAGTATTAACATATAATGCTTTACGACATTTCGCATTTATGTTTTTATTGCTCGTTAAGAGCTTCAAGACATTCGAAGCTAAATTCTCTGCAGATTCTTTCGTCGTGTGGACTCGTTTTTATATGTTTTGGACAATTCAGTTCAAAAGAAATACTTTCTAGTTGATATATCTTCTAAACAGTCATTATATCGTTCTGAGAAGCTTTTTTGATAAGAAATGTAACCCTGATGTGCCTTCTTGAATCTTAAATCTTGTTAATATTCGTGTTTGCAATAAAAAAATACTCCCATACGCTGTAATAAAAAATTTAATTAATACAAATTTTGAAACTGTATTTTATTTTTAGAGACAATATGCACATATGCAACGTAGACACATACATACATACATCAATAAAATATTAATTACTCTTTTTTTCATTATTTAGCTCAATGAAGCCCTCAAAGTGCAACTTTTTGTCTGAAAATTTAGTCGATATCGACATTTTACTCAACAGCGAGAACATTAATTTCGTAAAACAAAAGTTATTTACACGCTCAATATTATAAATGCATTGTCAAAAGCTTACTTGAAAGAAAAAAAACGAACATAGTTATAGTGCTTGTCGCCTTCAAGGAAAGGATTATTATTTTTCTCCGATTCTTGCAATGGTCAAGAAAAGCGCTTGCCATATCTTGTACACACACAAGCCTATAGGTATTTACATTTTTTTCGGTGCGTTTGTATGTATGTCCATGTAGTTGTGTATGTGCATAAATTTGAATATTTAGTATTTACTCCTTTGACCATTTGATAAGGTGTGGTGGTAGTAAGTCTTACTTCCAGCATCGCCACAATTGTACACAAACAACAATACATATATATGTACGAAAATGCCTTATGTAGTTGGTATGTATGTAATGGGATACAGACTTTTTTAAGAGTTGGTTCGTTTCTGCATCTGCGTTTTTATTTAACTTGCTTATATTTCACTTCACTGTATGATGACTGCGAACAGACGACGAACCTTCGATATGGCAGACGGTTATAGACCGACCGGCATACTACTGCTGCTGCTGCATGCATACTCGCACAAACAATCGAATGGTACGCGCCGATCCAAGTTGTTGGGCGCACTGTTGTATTTCCAATGGTGTGGCAATGGTGTCGCGGAATTTTAACCATGCTCCAATAGTCAGACGCTAGTCGTCTTTGCCGACGCTCGCACTTTCTATCTCCTTCTACCTTTTCCGTTCCAGTCATCGTTTCGGTTTGTTTCATTTATTCGCTGTTCCATTTTTATATTGCAAAAATTTTTTCTCCTTTCGATTGCCTGCCCCAATGTTGTTGCCCGCCTGCCTGCTAGCCAGCCCCCCACTTTGACCCTTCTTAAGGGTGACTCTCGCGCGTCTCTAGTCGAATCATCATCTTCTTTCTCTTCCTCAGCAGAAGTAGCCGAACACATACACACACACGTAGCGCCGCATACGACATTTGAGTATATGTGCCAGCAGAAGGTTTGTTCTACACTCATGTGCAGATATCGCTACATACATATACAAACAGTGTGTGTGTTTTTGTTTTTTTTTTTTAAAGCTTCTGCTCAAGTCCTGTCGTGTGCTTTTCACTTTGCCTCAGTATTAGTGTTTTTGTATGTATTTATACAATTTTTTTCTGCTAATTTTTATTCTCTCTAGGAGTGTTTTTGTGTTTTTGTTGTTTTTCCCATTTTTATTTTTATTCTCTATTTTTTCTGCAGTGCAATTTTTTCTTTGTACAACCTTTCTTTTCTTCAACCAAACGTACGGGATACCCCAGTTGACCGACCGCAATGACGTTTGTTATTGCAACAATATGTATGTATGTGTGTGGATGTGTTCGTGGATTTTTTTGAGCGAGACAAGCAGGAAGAGCTGATTCGAGCAGAATTGCTAACTGCTAACTGTGGACTATAGCTTCAATATGTGTGTGGAAAATGTATCCTTGCGCGCTGACATAAATTAATAACTCAAAGAGAGAAAGCGTAGATTTTTTTGGTTTTTCGGTTTTTGTTGATTTTTTCTCTAATCAAATGTTTTTAATTGATTTTTTTTTTCAGTGAAGAAAAAAAGTATTTATTTTTAATTATTAAAAAAAAAATATTTTAGTATATTTAATTTTATAATTTAATATTTATAAATCCATATGAATCCTGTTTAAAATTTGTTCCTTCGATTTGATTAAGTATCAAATGTTTATTGATTACTTTGAAAATAATATTTGATTTTCAATGCTACGAATACTCCAATCTAGTTCCACATTCCCACAAATTCCCACGGGTCTACAGTACCGAAACGGATTTGGATTAATTTGATAAAGGATTGTTAATCTCAAATTATATATTTGGAGGCTCCGAAAAGCCGGGTCTTGACAATTCACAATGTCGCCTAAAAGTATACTAAAGCATTTTTTTTTTAATTTTTCTATGGTCTGTCATAATTCTTGTTTTATTTTTTATTTATTTTAGATTTAATTATTTATTTAATTATTCGGAGTAAAATCTCAAAAACTGTTATGGATTAGTAATTTTTTTTTTACAAATGTTTAACCAGAACTAAGTGAAATCATCTTGTGACTCAGATTTGATTTAAAAGTAATAAAAATAATTTTTTAAAGTAAAAATGTAGCCAGAGCACTCAGATTTCAAGAATGCACTTTTTCGCCTTCGAATGAATGTCCCTAATGGTATTATGTGGGATTCAAACAAATAAGGCATATCAATAATCACTTGCATCAGTTGTACGTCTAGAAGCCATAAAAGTTATATAAAGATAACATTTTGTATTTATCGATAAAATTATAAAATAATTATCGGTCATAGTAGGACTTTTCGGTTTAAGAAAGAGGAATATAAAATATTTAGAATTCAAAAATATATAAATAACTTTGATTGGTGTAAATGCATATATGTATGTATATGTAAGTATTGAATTTTATTGATTCGTACTGGACCAATTATCATTTTCAAATTGAATTTTTATTATTTTTAAATTTTTTCGAAAATTTTGTATTAGTTTATTTTTTGTATTAAAACAAGTTTTTCTATTTTCATTATAATAAAATGTATTTCAAGATTTTTTTAATATTAATATATAAATGTTGTATTGAGAAATAATGTTTTACAAAAATTGTTATTCTATTTTCTTTAATACCATAATATTTTTTCCAATATTCTTTTATATTTATTTTCTATTATCTTAACAGAAAGCATAGCTTCTTTCTGTAAAATTATGATTTATATATAATTAATATTCAAGTAAAACAGCCCATTTTTAATAATATATATTTTTAGTAAAAAATACAATAACAACGAGGATTATATTATTATTTAAAAATATTTTGCAAAAAAAAAAATACATTAATAAAATAAAAGCACATTTTAGAAAGCACATACTAGAAAATATTTTTATTTCAGTTCAAATAATTGTTTAATTCAATTTTAAGTTTGAATTTATTTAGTATTAAATTTTGTTTAATCTTTAGAAGTTATTTTTTTACTTAATATTATTTTTTATTTATTTTATTATTTTTTTTTCAATTTATATGTTTTTCTATATATTTTAACCGCAAAAATTAATATTTATCTCAGTGCCACTTGATAAATCGATACTTTTATGGGATTTTTATTAAATTCTATGAACATATTTGCCACATTTGCCCCACTGTACCTCAAACTTGTCTCATTCTTGGCGGAAACCCCTAGCAACTTTGATACTTTCGTCTGTGTTGGTGCGTCAATAGCGCTTTTTTTCGTTGAGATTTCAATGTGTGCTTGCACGTGTGTGTGTATGTGTGTAAATGGATGAATATGTATGCAAATACCTTGCACATATACACAAAGGCTCATTCATACATTGATGTTTGTATATTTGTTTGTATGTATGTATGTGGATGTATAAGAATGTATGTAAGCCGAGTTCTTTGGCAACTACTTTTGTGCATATGTATGTAAGTGTACGTGTGTCGGTATATCACTGCTATTGTCATGATTATTGTTGTTATACTGTAGTTGGCATTTTTTCAATTTTTTCTCTTGTACGGCTTCCTTCGTCGGTTTCCCCATTAACCACCATTCTTCTTGCTCGCTTGTTCATTTCGGTTTCTTATGACTTTGCTTTCATTTTATGCAACCACTGAGGGTGGCTGCCTCAACCTCACACCTCCCTCGCACCAGCCCACCTCCCGACCGACCGTTCGCTGGCTGGCGCGCTCATACATTTCTTTGCCCTTATTACAATTTTTCTCTACGGTTTGTGCATGCTCACATTGGCGCTTGCCTTGCTTTTGCTTGCTGTTGTTGTTGCTGCCTTTGCCTTCTCAATTTTTATTTTCTGTGCAGAATTTTTTAAAAAAGTCGTTGTTTGGTTGTTTTTGTTTTTTTTTATTTTTTCCTTTCTCATTGCCCGTTGTTTTTTAATCTTAACTCAGAATAGCAATGATTGGGGGCAAGGAAAGGGGTGGTGTTGGTGAGTTCTGGGTCTCTTTATGTCTGAGTGAAATGAAAATATAGTTCCGTTTGTGTCGTATGTCCAAGAAATAATGTATAGTGAAGGGGGTGTGGGTGGCTGGAGGTGTACAACGCGGTTGGAGAAAGAAAAACTCTATTGAACAAAAAAAGTAAATTAAATGCGAGAAATGAAAAAAAAAATGCCAACAGCAACAACTACAAGACAGTGTTAAAAAAATGCTGTAAAAAACAATTGGTGAAGGCGTTTAATGTTTTGCAAGTATCATATAATACTAACTACATATATAGTAGATGTGTGTATGTGTATATATGTAGTTATATATGTGTGGGTGTAGTTGTGTTATTGCTATATTGTTTTTGTTGTTGTAGTCCCTTGTATGAGTATTATGTCCAGGTTCACGATTTCAGTTAGTTTTCCACCCTCACCGATTAACTGTAAATGCCCACACACAACAACAACTATATATTTATATATAGTATATATTTTACTTGGGCGCTGCTTGCATGAAGACCTTGAGTCAGTGAAATTTAATTGTACATATTTTTGAATTGGAAACTTATGTAATTTGCTGAAGTCATAATGAATTTGTGGCGAAAATCTTCAAAAAAAAAACAAAAAAATGTTTCGTTCAATGCAAATGAAGCGTTCGTCTTTGATTAATTACAGCCATTATACATTATATATTCATATATACGCACATACATACAACTGCTTGCAACTGTATGTGTGTGTATTGTGTCATCAACGCTATTAGTTTGCATTAATTACTTACATATGCTTTATATACAGGTGTATATACACACACCACTATATATACATATATGCGTTTGTACATACATATGTACACTTTTTTTTTAATTTTTTCTTTTGCATTTTTTTATTGTAAAGCAGCATTGATTCGCTCCACTGTACTATCATCATCATCCTTCCACTTCCGATACGAAGCGCTGGTCAGACACATTGGCAGACCTGTGTAAATGAAAGCAAGATGGCAGCAGCGAGCGAGCGACCAGCGCCATCGCCAGCGATCAGAGCTAGAGCCAGAGCCAGAGCCCGGTCGGTGTAGCGACAACTTGTGTCATTTGTGTGTGTTTTTGTTTCAATTTTTTTTGCCATGTCTTCTCTCGCGTCTCTTCACTCTCACCGCCAAGCGTCGTAGATTTCGCCCATGTTTCGTTAACTTGCCTTTTTCTTTATACTCATTTTTTTACGAAAAACTTTTTTATGTATTAAATGAGCGACGGACGTCGACGAGTATATGAGCCGTGTTTTTTTTTCGAGCCGCACTTCTTTCCACTGGGCGCTGCTTGTGTTGCTTGCTGCTGTGGTATGGTTTGAGGATATACGGGTTGCTTGCTGACTAGTTGCAGGCTCATGGCCTATTGGGTGTTTAAATGAATCGCCAATGTATACCAATTTTTTTGTGTGTCAGTTTTCTCATTTAGCTGCTGTTGCCGTTTTTTGTTTTTAAAGATGAAGTTTCATTTCGGTTCTTTACATTTCTTTTGTTTTTTGATTTTTTTGTATGCCATGTTTCTCCTTCGTCTTGCGTAGTCCGCGTAGTCCGAGTTTTTCATATACGTGTACATACTTCAAGTTGTCCGAAACCTTTTTTTCAGTTGTGTATTAAGAAAGTCGGTTCATCTTCCAAGACAGCAGATTCTTGAAAATTTATTGAAAACCACTTGACCTGGAGACTTAACGATGTTAAGTGTATGTCGAAAACGTAATATTCATAAAACTCACATCTTAGATCGTGGGTTTTATTAGTAGTTTCGGTTGTAGTTGAAATTGTATATGCCATAAGCTTGTTTTCTAAAAATGTGACCCCTCGTTGAATACCGGTTAAGCTTGGAATAGTTATTTTTTAAATAAAAAGCTCTTCAGCCGTTCCTAAGCAGCTTAAAGCTTGCCCTGGAAGCTTTATTTATAGGATATGTTCAGAAAACCAACATAACAAACTAAAATGTATATTCCCAAGCTTTTTTTCCAAAAATATGATCCTTCGTTAGATACTGGTAAAGCTTGAAATAGTTTTCGTACCGTCTAAAAGCTCTTAAGCTCCTAGGAATATCTCATTCATTTGAAATTTGTGCTTGTTTCTTGTCCAGATTTGAACATATTCTTCACGTATAATTTTGGTGCTTGTTTTTTTTTTAAATGCAGTATTTAAACTGAGCTTCATAATAAAGCTTCTTATAATACATACCTATCCATTAATTTCGAATTTTTCATACAGTTTTTTTGGTTATCTAAGAAAATTTTGTGCTTTCAGCTGTGGTATTGTTAAAGAAATATCAATATTGCTTGTGGAACCCTTTATATCGAGCTACTAAATAAATATTATTTCATTACTTTATGTCTCAATCAACAAATTATCTAATATTTTATGGGAAACATTCAGGTTATGAATACAAATGACATAATCCGAGTAGATCGCTCAAAAAGCTCCAAAGAAAAGCTTTTTATTTGCATTCCTATTTTTTATTTTCCCTGTTTTTAAGTTATGCTGAAAAGTTTGTATGAATATTAAATAAACCACATCGTACTGAACTCTAAAGTACAAGCTTTTGCTTAAAAATTGCAAATCCTAATTTTCAAAGATTTTTTCGCTATTTTAGGGTTATGTTGAAAATGTTCGAGTATTCATTTTAGAAATTTAGATCCTAGTTGTGATCAACCTATTCATTTGAGGAATTTGTTGGAATCTCATTATTAAACTCAAATTATAAAAGCTTGTGTTCGTTTCTAATTGAAATTTTCGGATTTTTTTGAAATTGAAATTTTTGGGTTATTTTGAGAAATGTTTAGTATCGTTTGTGGAAGCTTTTAAATAATACCTAATCACTTGTGGGGACCTTCTTGGAGAATGAAAGCTTATTTTTTTCAAGAAATTAGTAATTAAAATTTTTAGGTTATTTTCGAATTTCGAGTATCAATTATATACATATTTAAAAAAGTCGCTTTAGAACAATATACATATAATCGCTGTGGGGACCTTGATATCTAATTTATTCTTTTTTTAATACAAATTAGTTACTCAAATTATCAATTTTTTTAGGTTATGTTGACAATTTTCGAATGTCAATAATATAAAAATAGAAAAAACTTACAATATCGCTTATGCAGGTCCTCGCTATATATATATAATAACCGTTAAGGGCCGAAGAATAATTGAGTTGCCCGTTCAACAAATGCGGTTATACGTCAATATATGGAGACATGACATGTTGGTATAGAAAGAAGAAATTAGCCCAACAGAACCTGTTCTTTGCTGTGCTCTGCTGGTTGCTGCCCTTTCCCACATTCATTTGCGCTGGTTTGCATACGATGAAGAACAACCCGCACAAACCCACGTACACACACCAATCTACACTTTATATTTATGTGCTTTTGTTTGTATGACAGTACATAACGATTGCCGTTTTTTTACACGCCGCACACTTCGCGTAAGAAGTGATTCTTGGCTGCAAACCTTTTGCAGATATAATTCTTTATTTTTCCCCACTGTACACACACAATTTTTTCTGTTTTGTTCTGTTTATATGTACTTCGATTTTTTCTTTTACTTTCTTGTCTCTGTATGTGTGTGAGTGCACGATTGTATGAGTGTATGATTGTGTGTTTGTGTATGTGTATGGATTTTTTTCCAATTTTTTCGCTCTCACCACTACTTCAGACTTCACCGCCACCGCCGCCGCTGCTACCGCCACGCCACCATCACCATCACCAACAACAGCCAGCAACGTTATTTCATGCCGTTCCTTAGCTGGCTGCAGGGATAAAGGGATGTCCAACTTATTCCAGTGTGAGAGCGCCTCAAAATTTGCGTTTTTTATAACATTTTGCATTATTACCAGATCAGACAAAATACTAATTTTTGGGCATTTAAAGTAAAATACCCAACATTTATTATGGTTAATAATTATTATATATTGAATGTTTAATATAAAAATAACTTATTTCAATTTCATTTAGCGATATAATGGTATATTAAAATAGCCGGTTTTCGAACTTTCCGTAATAAATAAGGTCAATTATTAAGTGTCAACTGAAAATTAATCAGTTTCTTTTATAATTTTCCATGAAAAATTAGTTTCTCGATGCTGCAATTCACAAAAATATTCTTAAATCACTTTTAAATTTCACGTTTTCATTTATATTTATTTTTTTAGTTCTTATTAGTGATCTTGCACGGCGGTTAAAAATGTCTCCATCGCATTATTTTTTTGGCAACTTTTCAATCTGGCCTTTCCAGTTTCCCAATTGCGAAACGTCAAAACCTCCTCCATCCAGTCAATTGTCAAAGTCGAGGAGGTTTTGACGTTTAATATTGCGCTCTCACTTCCAGTGATATGAGAGTTGTACATCTCTTTATCTCTGCTGGCTGGCTGGCTGGCTCGATGGCTTACTGGCTGCCTGGGCGCTAATCGTCATCGTCTTCTGGCATCATCTTTTATTTGTAATTTGTTCATCATCGGCGTCGTCGCAGTTGTCGTTTATCGTTGGTTGCACGCTTGCCAGGTCGCTGGTAGGCTGGTTGATGTGTTGTGTTGTCGTCGGTCGTAATGACTGGAAATCGTGCGATTGTCGGCAATGACAGTATCGTAAATCGGTTCATATATCGGTTATATATACATATAGCATCGCAAATATTCGTTTGAGCTATATCACACACACATATGTAAACATTAACAATCCAAGCTCGCTCGCTCGTCAAAATAATAGTTGCTGCCGAAACGTTGATTTGAAATGAATCAAACTAATCTATGGATCGCCGTTAAGACAATGTGTTTTTAAACCGCATACTACTCCAAATCCAACGTGTTCCAAGCCAATACGTACGCAACGTCATATGCGTTGCACGGACGGACGTACGGTCATCATAAAGTGCGTTCCAAGTCTAGTGTTGATCAAGCGCCAGTAAGCATTGGTACGTTCGCACACCGTGTGTTCAATACAAAAACAACTAACTAATTGTTTAACATATTTAACACGAAAAATTAAACAAAACAAATTATCAAAAACAAACAATAAACCGCTGCCGATTGTGTGTATTACGAGAATCCAGGATCAAGTGCGTCCGCGTTAAGTACGCGTAAATATCATCACGTCTAAGCTGTTGGCTCTATTGAAGCTAAGGGCATAAGTAGTAGGAAGAATAAAATATATAAGAAAGAAGAAAAAAACAAGAATTTCCCTTTCGCTGACTTTTCCATTTTTATATTATTTGGTTGTTTTCCGCTTTCTTAAGAACTCTGACTACTGACATTTACTCTCTATATTCGCTTGATATACTATATTCATACATATATATATTTTTATAGTATGTCTTGTGTATGCTGTTTTGCTCACCATTTCTATTTGTTCGGTATTTTCCCTACTTTTATTCCGGTTTTATTTTTACTACTACTCTCAATTTCAAGTTCGTCAGACGATTTTTATTATTATTTCTCTTTTTTCCACGTCTTCTTTTTCATGCTTTTCTATTTAAGCTTACATTATGGCTCCGTCGTATCGTGGTGCTCCTCTATACGCGCGAGTATCGTAATTTTTCGCACACATGCATGAGCACACATGCGAACACACACACCCATACATCCAGCCATCCAGCCATCCAAATGTCCATAAACACACATACCCATACGCTCACATGTGCCTCGTCTCACGATTTACGGCTCAGGACGCACATATGCGGCGTCCTCATATTTTTCGCGTCTTTAATGCTTTAGTTACATTATAAATATTTGGACTAAAAATGCTCCATATTTTTAGGCCGCTTTAATAAAAAGTGTTTTTCGGTTTTTGTTGTTATTATTATTCTTATTGTTGTTGTGGTCGTTATAATGCCACTGCTAAGTGTCACATCGTATTTCTTCTATAGCATAATGTCGTTCAAATGTTTCATTCATCAACGCACCCAACATTATGTTGCAGGACCAGACTCTTTAAGCCAACACGTGACTCGCGGTGTAACATAGTGTGGTAACTACAGAGTTTTGGAATTCCATTTAGTTTGGAACTCAATTGAGTTTAGTGAAAAACACTGTTATGCTTTTGATAAAAAATGTGTTTTTCTGGTGGTGAAGTGTTACGAAAATCGCATTGACGTTTATAAAGTTGACTTTTGCAATTTGGAACAGTTGTAGTTTTGAAAATTATACTGTGAAAACTTAACCTTATGTTGGACTTTAAGTGTGGATTAATATGTTCTTAATATGCATGTACCATCTGAGGACTTCGAAGATGAAACAAAGTGTGCAATTATTATAAAAGGTTTCTAAATAAAGACAGCTTGAATCAATTATATTAAGGTGTTGTTAACATTGTGGACACTTGACTGAGCGATATTTGAAAAGAACTTGTTTGCCGAATTAACCTCAATTTGTTCTAATTTTAATGAAGTGTTTCGAAAAATGTCTTATGTTTTAGGGTTAAGTGCGTGAATAACATTTATTATTAATATATGTATTAATGACATAAAACATTAATCATACAATTTCTGGAAACGTAACCGAAGTTCCGGTGCTTGTCGGATATAAGTCCGGGCTATGTAGACCCGACTGGCAGATTTTATAGGCCATCTTTGAAAGGCTATAAATTCCTCCGGTTCTTTTGTTATGTGAAAAATCTTTAAATGCATATTCATAAGTCGGTCCGTGGGTAATTAGAAACATTTTCTCAAACCTCTTAGAATATCTCAATGTCT